>CM056495.1:47247535-47847535 GCA_029783415.1 Anisodus acutangulus | reverse complement strand
TCTTAACTGTTGATCACAACGCATTTGAAACAACAGTCAAACTTGTGGAACATAAGCCTTGCTAAATAAGAGCCTTGAATGCACCTCGAAGATGTTTGTCAAGCGTCTCGCCCAATGGAGAGGCATAAAAATACTTTTTGAAACATTAATACCAAATAAATATAAATAAATCATCCTACCAATATGGGTTGTGGTGTGATGGTTAGGGTCACTAAACCCTTAAATCAGAGGTCTCAGGTTCAAGCCATAGAAATTTTTAAAATTTCGTATTGGGAGAGCTGCCTCCAAAATGGGCCCTGCAACGTGCGATTCAGATTTAGTCGGACTCCAATGCGGATACTGAATACCGAGGAGAAAAAAAAAATCATCATCAATAATTTACTTAACCAAACTAAGTCAACTACTTCTTGCTACCTTACTCTACCTTCACCTTCTAGGAACCTAACATTGTGCATGTTCAAGATCTAGCAGGCAAAATTCAACAGCAGCTATGGTAACCCCAAATCCCAATGGTGTATATCAAGATCTACAATTCAAAGTAATTCGCCTTCTCTGAATTCTTTCTCCAAATCTATCAAGATTATATTCCATCCTTTGAAACCTCAATATATGATTCGTATTTTAAAATAAAGAATTATGTGCATGAACTTTCCATGCAGATGACCATAATTAAACTTATTTTCCTTGTACCATTTAATTTATGAAAACATCTATAATTACACTTTGTAACACAAGAGTGTTTAGTCACTATGAATGAATCCTTATCTAGCCTCAAGTCACAAGTGATATTGTTACCCGTAATTACAAGGGCAAGCTACATATCATTTAGTGTTTATCACATTAAGTTCATCACTTACGAACCTGAAATTATCAATAAGCCAATTTATAGGCAACCAGATAATTAACATGTGCCAACTCACGGGCGAACAACCATTTGATACACCAGGGATTTATCCCACGGAGGCTAATCGTCATCTAGACTAGCACATCAATAGATTGTTGGAAATTAGCCTTTGGCAGGAGTTGCAACCGACCAACTTTAACGGCTTAAACACTAGTGTTACGTATGTTGGAGAATCCGGTTCTTCACACATGCATGATCTACTAAGTACGTAGATAACCGTAGGGCCAAGAATCGTCAAATTTCATTGAGAAATGAAAGAGATATTGGTCCACGAAGTAAGGTGTTTGAAGCATGGAAAGTGTGGTATTGTGTTCAATTCTCCCTCATCGGTAGAGGAAGAAAGAATTGTTGTGTATATAAGATTCGAAATTGGTTTGGGGTTTGGGACCCCAAGGGGTATCCCATGTGTTTAAAGGAGGGAGGACCTAGATGTGCTTCGGTTCGAGGAAAGACCACACGCGCGCCGCCGCCGCCCGCCCGTCCGGTCAGGTTCCGGGCCACGGGTCACGGGCTGTGGGCCTTCTGATATTATCTTTTTGGGCCAGAGAACTTTGCCAGAAGTACAGTTCGGACTAGAATTCTTTCAGATGTACAGTTTGGTCCCTGAAGTTTCCAGAACGTCAGAATTTGGAACAGTCAAAGCAGAAACGCTAAGCACTCAATTCAGCCATTTATTTTGGCTGAATTACTCCTCCTATAATGGCCAAATCCGTTGGTCTTTCACCTTTTATGTTGGTGACTTTACTACCTCCATAATAGGCCATTATGGAGGCAGTTTTTAGCCCCTCCATCACCTATATAAACACCTCCTTACACCATTGTTGAGCACTAAGAACACACATATAATATACACGAAAATTCAGAAGCTTACACAAGCAGAAAGTTTTCTTCTTCTTCCTACAATTTCCAAGCATCATTTCGTTACTCAATATTCTTCACGGTAGCTCTTGAGTTTCCTTTGCTCAAGTGTTCCATTGCTGTTTTATCTTGGGAGACAAATTGTCCAGACGATATAAAGGATACATACGGGCAATATTGTCTTAAGGACAGTGCCACACTCGACTCAAAGAAAACAGTTTCCATTTTTCCGTCTTCAACAAAATTGTAATTTCAGTTTTGTGGATCTCTTGTAATTTTCAGATTACTAGTTGAATTATTGAATCTTTGTTTATCCTTTCGAATACTTGTAATAGTTATATACTTCTCGTACTGCTTTATAAAGTACCATAGAGCAAAAATACCCAACATAGATGCAGTGGGCTACACACCTCGGAGGTCAATCGTCCTCTGAACCGACACAACAATACTCACAAGTGATACATTAGGGTCCATAACGGCTAATCGTCCTCTGAACTAGCACAACTTGTCCATACAGGCCCAAACACAAACAAGTACAAGTCATGACATATTAACTGAATCATCAATCATGGCTTATTGCCGAATTCACTTCTCACGCATCTTCTCACAATAGAGGTATTCATAATCAATTTAGGAATCTTATTCAAATCATTTATTCAGTTTAAAGTTCAATAAAACTCATTGAAAGGAAGAACACATTTAAAGCTTCAATCTTTAAAAAATAAGTTCAATAATCTCATAATGGGGCAAAACAATTTCAATCAAAGTAGTATGTTACGAAAAAGGTTTGATGCGGGTTTGACCCTACACATGCATGACCTTGTCTAAAATAAGTTCAACGAAAAACAACCATCAAACTAGGATTCACGTATACAAACAATCAAAGATGAGTTTTGAAATCTAGACATACATTAAAAGAGAATTTTCAAAATAGAGACATACATTAAAAGAGAATTTTCAAAATATAGACATACCTCAATTCTTGCTCAAACGTATTGCTCCAAATTCAACAATCACACTACAATGGTTTAGATGGAAAAGATTAAAACTCTATTCGTTTCTTTAAGTTTTCATGAAACTTCGGAACTAGGACTTTTTCTAAGCATTTGAATTCTAACCTCTTAGATTACTCTATACTAGTCCAAACTTCAATAATAATTTCATAAAATCAGAAGTCTTACCTTTTTTTCTTCTTTCCCGTAGTTCTGAAGAATCTACGGTTTGAAAAAATGAACTAGTGTTAACGAGTAATTATTTTGACGTTATTTTGACAATAATGAGCTAGAGCCCATAGTCATTGACTTCTAAAGATGTACAACGTAGATTTACTAAAGAGTAAAAAATAAAAAACAAACTTGTTATTTTAACACTCCCTCAGTTCTACTATATGTGAAGATGTTTTAATAAGCATGGATTTTAAGAAATTAAAGTACGATTTTTAATATACAATAATATATTTAGTGTAATCCCACACGGTGGAGTCTGAAACGACTTTTAATATGTAAGCTAAATATATGTAAAGTAACAAAATGTCCTTTTAAATGATCTCTCTGTTTCTTGTGCTCATCAACTTAATATTTTCTCATTAGAAGTTCAGAAAATTATCATTATCGAATCAAATAATGAGTTTGATACTCCTGAATCGAAGTGAATACCCATTTAGTTAACTGAGAATTATCAACCTTGAGGATTTCATGACTCTAAATTCTCAGCACAAAAAATTTAAACAGAAAATCAGGGGAAAAGGAAGAGAAGATTATCAAATCATGTTGATACCTAGCATGATATATCACAAGTGTAGAATAATACATATATTTTTCAGTTTCATGTCCACTTTCATGTTCTCTATGAGTGGTGTCCATTTGATATCGCAGTTTAACTGTAGGATAAGCTTCTTCTTTTTTTTTTTTATCAATTTCAATAAACTAAAGTGCGCCTTTTTTCTAGTGATCTTTGCATTTTTGTGTATGTCATCACTCAACATAAAGGTCACGAGTGTGACCCTTCTTTTTGGTTTTTTTTAGTTCCTTTGCCTTAATGAATTTCTCTTTACCAGGAAAGATTGTGACAGAGTGATAAGTATTGTCAATTTGATTATGGATAGATTTCACTTTTTCCCGAAATATTATTCCAAAAAATTAGTTAGACATAGAATTGTTATAATTTTTTCCGGAATTCAACTTCAAGAAGTTGAATTTTTGAATTTTTGAATTTTTGAATTTTTGAATTTTTGAATTTTTGAATTTTTGAATTTTTGAATTTTTGAAAATCCGAAAAACTTCAAAAAATTGATTTATAATTTTCACTCCAAATCACTCGCAAAAACTCAAGAACAATTTTCAAATACCATTTTTAACTTGAAAACAAAAACTACTTTTTTTCTTCAAATTTCACAATTATTATGTCCATACGCCCATTAAGCATCCCTCCATTTTATATCAAAGGTCTAGAGTTCGAACTCTAAGAATGAAGTCACCTTAATAGCAAATGCTTTACCTCTCAAAATAAGATGTTTCCGTGTGAATCCATACGAGTCAAGCCCCACAATAAGTATTGAACACTCTAGGGCAAAAAAAGTTACATGTTTCTCTTTTTTCTTGGTTAAGTATGTGTAAAGTGAACAGGATAATACTTCAGAAATGGCCTTAATAAATTCACGTTTTCTTGCATATTATCAAGTAATTTTTGCGCAAGTTAAGTTTCTATTTATTGTCAGATCCATTGGAAATAATTTTTCTACACATGTCAATTGTCATGACAATTTTGTTGGAAATTTACTAATGTAAAATTAAGTTTATCCCATTATTTATTACTCGAACAATTGGGGGCCCGCACGTCGGAAACGTCGTTTCCACACACATGCACACGTAGTGCCAAGTATCGCAAATTTCATTAGTGAAAGAGATATTGGTACGTAAGTGAAACGTTTGAGACATAGAATGATAGACGATTATTGGCCAAATGACAAGTATTCCACGTTGGTAAACGAAAGAAGAAGTGTAAGATGAAATGAGTCAGAAATCGCCGAGGCGCCGGAGCGTCACGGCGCTAATTGGGTGTTCAGCCACTGGAGCCGCGACGCTAATTCGCAGAGCTGCGGCTCTTCAGAGGCATAATGCTGCGACGGAAAGATGGAAAGTTTTGACTTTTGGGTTGGTTTTGGAGCATTGAATCTCCATTATTTGGCACATGAATTCAACCATTATTTGGTTGAATGTAACCCCTCAATAAGTGGCATTACATGTCTATTGAAGGTCATTAGTTGGCTAGTTGAGGGGTCATTTCATTACACTATAAATTGAGGCCTTTGGCTCAATTGTTCAACACTTACAAAATTTTCTGAAATCTTCTTCTTCCTCTCTAGCAAGTTTACTATATTCAAAGTTCTTCAAGAGTAACACTTGAGTTTCCTTTGCTCATTTGTTAAGTTGTTGTTGTATCTTGGGAAACTATTGTCCGACAATGTAAAAGGATATATACGAGGCAATCTTGTCTTAAAGACAGAGTGTCATCACTCGACTCAGCAAATCACAAGGAGTTTGTAGCGTTCTTGATTCCAGTTTGTTGTAATCTTTAGACTATCCTTTCTACCAATTTGTAATATTTACTTACTTCCCGTTTCTTGCAATTATTGTATCCCACAAATTTAAGACAAGATTTGTTGTAAGTGCTTAGAAAGATGACTGGAAGAGAACAACTCGCTTCTGATTCTGTTGTTGCTGCTACTCAAGGCAGCCCCTCTGCCTTCCCCACTGCTCAAGGCACACCCAATGTCTTTCCGGTTGCTCAAGGGAACGCTATTGTTCCTCCACCCTCCAGTTTCCACAATGAACGCCCAGAGAAGTTTATGGGCTCCAACTTAAAGAGATGGCATCAGAAGATGTTGTTTTATCTGACTGTTATGGGAATGACTCATTTCCTAACAGAATATCCTCCACAAGCTGGAGATGAAGTGGACCCTCAGCCTAATGAAACAGCTGGAGGGGGCCAAAGTATCCATGTTGTCAATGACATAAAGATGGTTCTTGATGCTTGGAGTCATAGTGACTTCATGTGTAAGAACTATATTCTGAACTGTCTGTCAGACCCACTCTACACAGTGTATTGCGTTGCAGGCACCGCCAAAGAGTTATGGGAAAAACCGCAGAAGAAGTACAACACACAAATGGATATCAAGACAGCCTTCTTAAATGATGATTTAGAAGAAGAAATATCTATGGAACAACCCGAGGGGTATGTGGTTCCAGGAAAAGAGAAGAAAGTCTGTCAACTTGTCAAATCTCTGTACGGGCTGAAATAGGCCCTGAGCAATGGCATGAAAAAATTGATAGTACTCTACTATCGAAGGGTTTCTCCATTAATGAGTGTGACAAATGTGTCTACACAAAAGTAACTCTGACTCGTTTGTCCTGATATGCATATACGTAGATCACATGTTGATCACATGGAGCAGTCCTAACATGATCCTAGAGACTAAGAACATGTTGAAACAATGCTTCGACATGAAGGATATGAGTATCACAAATGTCATCTTAGGGATAAAGATCTCTAAGACGTCTGACGGACTAGTCTTATCTTAGTCTCACTACATTGAGGATGTGTTGAGAAAGTTCAAGATGTTTGACAGTTCGCCTATGAAGTCACCACTGGATAGAAATCATAAGCTTGATAAAAGTCGTGATGCACCCGTATGTCAGGAGTAATATGCACAGGTAATTGGGAGTTTGATATACATAACAAACTACACCCGACCTGATATTGCTTATGCAGTCAACAAGTTGGCTAGATTTACTCGTAATCTAAGTAATGATCATTGGAAGGCGTTGAATCGGGTACTGCGATACCTGAAATACACGCTAATTTACAGGTTGCATTATTCGAGATATCCAGCTGTACTAGAGGGGTACAGTGATGCAAATTGGATATCTGATATAGAGAACACTAAGTCCACCAGTGGGTATGTATTTACAATTGGTGGTGGGGCTGTGTCTTGGAAATCCTCTAAGCAAACTTGCATCGCCCGATCCACGATGAAATCAGAGTTTATCACTTTAGACAAAGTAGGAGAAGAAGCTGAGTGGCTTCACGACTTCTTAGAGGATGTCCCTTGTTAGGACAAACACGTACCTTCTGTAATGATCCACTGCGACAGTCAGTCGGCTCTAGGAAAGGCACAAAATTCTATGTACAACGGCAAGTCTCATCATATTCGACGGAGATATAAAACCGTTAGGCAGCTGATCACCACGGGTATCATATCCATTGATTACATAAAATCAAATGATAACATAGCGGACCTACTGACAAAGGGCTTACCCAAAGATCATATGTTCTGCCTGTTTAGGGGAATGGGCTTAAAACCTAAGCTATAAGGACCAATACGGTGATAACCCAACCTTACTGACTGGAGATCCCAGGAATTAGGTTCAATGGGAAAATTAAGTTGTAAAGGTTCAGTTGAGCGCTTCGGTGGAAGCATGAGCACTTCGGATAGTGATTTCTGTAAAGAAACACCAAATCCAAAGTCGTTCCCGCGATAGACATTAAGTGCTATCTGCAGTGTGGGTAAAGGTTAAGTTTTCAAAACTTTTAATGATCTTCAACGGTTGAGGTTAGGTTTGGGGAAACTTTTAATGGTTCCTAACACTTGTAAAGTAGAGTATAGCAGAATATCTTGTAGGAGACCACCTATTTAAGTGTGAGGACAGGCCGCCTCAAATGAACGCATTTAAGAATCCAAGAAGTGTCCACAGCCACAACGGACAAAACATTATGAAGAATAGAGTAAGTGAAGTTATTGTGTTGGTACCGTTGACTTGGCTTACACTAAACACTAATGGTTCAAGACATCACGTTCACCGCGCAGTAAGTAAGTCTGATGGTATTCAACTATGGAAGGTTCAAAGCTGAAGCTACCTCTCCTGATGCAACATCGGTCCGCTGAAAGATTACTGGAAAAGGCACCATGTGAGTGCGCAAAAATCTCTTCCAAGAGGGAATTATTGGAAATTTACTAATGTGGAATTAAGTTTATCCCATTATTTATGATTCGAACAATTGGGGGCCAGCACGTCGGAAACGTCGTTTCCACACACGTGCACATGTAGTGCCAAGTATCGCAAATTTCATTAGTGAAAGAGATATTGGTATGTAAGTGAAACGTTTGAGATATAGAATGATGGACGGTTATTGGCCAAATGACAAGTATTTCACATTAGTAAACGAAAGAAGAAGTGTACGAAATGTAAGATGAAATGAGTCGGAAATCGCCGCGGAGCCACGAAGGGCCGAGGCGCCGGAGCGTCACGGCGCTAATTGGGTGTTCAGCCACTAGAGCCGCGGCACTAATTTGCAGAGCTGCAGAGCTGCGGCGCTTCGGAAGCATAATGCTGCGATGGGTAGATGGAAAGTTTTGACTTTTGGGCTGGTTTTGGAGCATTGAATCTCCATTATTTGGCACATGAATTCAACCATTATTGGTTGAATGTAACCCCTCAATAAGTGGTATTACATGTCTATTGAAGGTCATTAGTGGGCTAGTTGAGGGGTCATCTCATTACACTATAAATTGAGGCATTTGGCTCAATTATTCAACACTTACAGAATTTTCTGAAATCTTCTTCTTCCTCTCTAGTAAGTTTACTATATTCAAAGTTCTTCAAGAGTAACACTTGAGTTTTCTTTGCTCATTTATTAAGTTGTTGTTGTATCTTGGGAAACTATTGTCAGACAACGTAAAATGATATATACGGGGCAATCTTGTCTTAAAGACAGAGTGTGATCACTCGACTTAGCAAATCACAAGGAGTTTGTAATGTTCTTGATTTCAGTTTGTTGTAATTTTTAGTTTATCTTTTCTAGCAATTTATAATATTTACTTACTTCCCGTTTCCTACAATTATTGTATCCCACAAATTTTACGTTAATCTTCAGGTTATTCAATTGGAATTAAGAATTAAATGAGTGGTCTTGAAGTGCTTCCTTGCATTTACATTAATCATGGGAAAGGTAAGCATAAAAGAATTGGTCAATTTACTTACATTGCATGTTTCTACTTTGTTCACATATGTAAGCACATCTTTGACTCTTTCTCACAGCATATTTTCCAATTGTTTACACCAAGTTCAGTTCAAAAGGTCTAAAAGGGAAGCTAGTCCTGGACAATTCATTAGACAATGCAAAGTTTATTGGAGAATGGTCCTAAAAGTTTAATTTTGATCCCTAAAAATTAATGTTGACCAAAACAATTGTCCCTACACACGACTTATGAATACTACCACTTAAATCGACTCGTGATGGTGTAGCAACACATAAATCTCTAATAAATAGATTGCGCATAAAAATTATAAATGGAAAACTTGTAAATTCTTCATGTAGGGAAAGCGAAGACTAGAACGAATCATAGCTGGAGTCATTAGTCGATGACAATTGTTACGCTCTATGCTTACTTAAATGCTTTTTTACGGGAGAGAGAAAGAGAGAGCGTGGAATACGTATCTTCTAATAGTACATTATAGATGTACTTATATAGAATAAACCAAGACTAACAATATTACTAAATTAATTGTATTTATCCTAGTGAGCTTTTAGAGCACCCTTATAAACTCTATTTCTAACAAATGGTTTACTCATAATGCTTAGATACTATCGTAACCGAATGTTTTTCCAAACTTTCTTGTTCCATATCAGAAAATTGTTTGATCCTAAAATTATTATGTTTTACATATATAATGTATACAGACACACACAAAATATGGTTTGTGTAAAGAATGAATCTTGGGTCTAATTCAACCCTAGTTTGTAGGGGGGGGATTGTCCAAGTCCATATAAAGAGTTCATGTTCTCATTCCATATCAGATGTGGGACTCTTAACACTCCCATGCACGTCCAGACCTTGTTAACTAGAGCGTGGATAGTATAATTTAGGGTCCAATATCGCTGAACAAATAATTGAAATGAGTCTGACTCTGATACCATGTAAAGAATGGATCTTGTGTCTAACTCAACCCCAAAATGATGAAAACTAAAATGTAAAGGAAAATGCTTTATTTTCTATCTCAATCAGGGGTTAATTTGGGACAAAAAGGAAAATAACTTTCTTCTTGAATTTTCCTAGTTTAAAAAAATAACTTCGTTTTAAAAAATACACACACGTATATATATATATATATATATATATTTTTGCCTCAGAGAGAAAAGAGAATCACGTATCACATATTTGTACGTGAAGAATACTTCTGATGAAGATTAGAAGTCTACCACACGGCATTGGTTGACTCAATCTTTCTAATGTTTAAGCTCTTTTTACATCGTGTAATTTAATATATTATAACATGTCATTTATCATTTATTTTAGGTTATTATCAATTACTGTTATTAATTGGAGAATTACTTATAATTATCTCTTCAACGACTTAATTATATAAGTATTTTTATTCTGTATGTAGTGTACATAGAACTTAAAACTCTTTCTCAAACTGCTGCACTTTCTTTCCTTTTTTTTCTAACGTAAAATGAAAAGTGAATGCTATTAAAAAAAATATTAAGACCTTTCATTCACTTCATGAACAAAAAATAAATAAAGGATAGTCTTCATTTAGCGAAAGGTTCTCATCAGCTTAATTAATTAGTCCTCTCCTCACCTCTTTAATCCATTGTTCACATGCCAATGGTCAAGATAATTAATACTAATGTCCTAAGGGTCAACATAGCAAGTATCTTTTCTTTGAAAATATGTAATTATGCAGACGTTAAAAAAAAGTGGTCTTTGGGCTAATTCCCCTAAGACATATAAATACCACATTGGCACATATGCCCTATTTTGTGATGATATTTGATATTTTCCCCTCGTAATAAATAATTTTTTCGTGAGACATAATTTTATATGTTCACATCATAATATTTTATAAGTTATACCCTGAATGATTTTTACTCTTACAGAATTTATGCCTCTCTAGACATAAATTTGTTTGCTGAAGGCCAAAAAAGGAAGACTATTCAATTATATAGAGAATCATTCGCACAAATTCCCTATTTTGAGGGTGTTCTTTAATTTTTTTCCCCTCAAATTATTATTTTTTAATTTTTGTTCTTTGTCTCTGAGGTTCTAGATTTTTTTGTTTTTACTGAGCTGAGATTCGAACCCAGAACTACAGAAGTTATGCCTTAAGGTATAATTTTTGCCTTAAGACATAACTTAGAACTGCAGAAGTTATGCCTTAAGACATAACTTTTTGTGAAATCTGTCTTGCGATTTTTTTTTTACTGAGTAGGAGTTTGAATCTGAATAAATGATTCTGTAGACGCCGAAAAAAGAGTATTTTAGCCCACAAATTTTCATTAAATAAAAAATAGGGGTAAAATTAAAGACCGCCGAGTTGAGCGGAAAAATTTAAATACCAATCCATACTAAGGTCAATCCGCGCAAAAAAATGATTTATACAGGGTAAAGGTCCAAAAAAGTAACTTTCAACCTTCCCCTCTAATATTGGAATCTGAAGGCCCGTATCAACAAAACGTGTAATATTGCTGGTTACAAAGGTGCAGAAAATGAAAATTACAAATAACTGCTAAGTAATAGAAGAACTGAAATTATAATTCAACAACAAACTGAAAATTACACAAAAATTGAAGAATGAACTGGAATTGTTTGTGTATGCTGAGTGTTTGCACTCTGTCTTTAAGACAATATTGCCCCGTATGTATCTTTTCTACGTCCTGGACAATTGTCTCCCAAGATAAAACAGCAAAGGAAACTCAAGTGTTACGTGAAGAATTTTGAGTAATGAAATGATGTTGGAAGTTGTAGGAAGAACTGATTTTCGTTAAGTGTAAAGTCTTGCTCAACAATGGTGACAAAGGGGTTCTTAAATAGTTGAAGGAGAGGCTGATGAACTGCCTCCACAAGTGCCATTACTGGCCAAGTAATGGCAATTATGGAGGAAGTAATTCCTCCAAAATAAATGGTGAAGATAACGGATTGGCCATTTAGTAAGAGTAATTCAGCCAAAATAAATGGCTGAATTGAGTGCTAGTGGACGTTTCTGCTCACTGCCGAATTCTAACTTTCTTGAAACTTTAGGGATCAAATTGTACATCTTGAAACTTTAGGGACCAAACTGTACATCTTGAAACTTCATGGACCAAACTGTACATATGGCAATATTCTCTGGTCCAAAAAGATAATATCAGAAGAAGAACAGCCCACGGCCCACGACCCACGACCCGAGAACCCGTGACGAGAACCGAACCGGACGGGCGGGCGGCGGCGGCGCGCGTGTGGGCTTTCCTCGAACCGAAGCACATCTAGATCCTCCCTCCTTTAAACACATGGGATACCCCTTGGTGTCCCAAACCACAAGGCAATTTTGAGTCTTATAAACAAAATAATTCTTTCTTCCTACACCGATGAGGGAGAATTGATCTCATACCACACTTTTCCATGTTTCAAACACCTCACTTCGTGGACCAATATCTCTTTCATTTCTCAATGAAATTTGACGATCCTTGGCCCTACGGTTATCTAAGTACTTAGTAGATCATGCACGTGTGAAGAACCGGATTCCCCAACATGCGTAACACTAGTGTTTAAGCCGTTAAAGTTGGTCGGACGCCACTCCCGCCAAAGGCAAATTTCCAACAATCCCCTCTTGAAAGAGATTTTGGCGCACTCACATGGTGCCTTTTCATTTCCAGCAATATTTCAGCAGACCGATATTGCATAAGGAGAGCTAGCTTCAGCTTTGAACCTTCCATAGTTAAATACCATCGGACTTACTTACTGCGCGGTGAACGTGATGTCTTGAACCATCAGTGTTTAGTGTAAGCCAAGTCAATAGTACCAACACAACAAATTCCCTTACTCTCTTCTTCGTAATGTTTTGTCCGTTTTGGCCATGGACAACTTCTTGGATTCTTAAGTACGTTCATTTGAGGAGGCCCGTCCTCGCACTTAAATAGGTGGTCTCCTACAAGGTATCCTGTTATACCCCATTTCACAAGTGTTAGAAACCATTAAAAATTTTCCAAAACCTAACCTCAACTGTTGAGGATCATTAAAGGTTTTGAAAACTTAACCTTTACTCATACTGCAGATAGCACTTAACGTCTATCGCGGGAACGACTTTGGATTTGGTGTTTCTTTACAGAAATCACTATCCGAAGTGCTCATGCTTCCACTGAAGTGATCAACTGAACCTTTACAACTTAGTTTTTCCATTGAACCAAATTACTGGGATCTCCAGTTAGTAAGGTTGGGTTACCACTGTATTGGTTCTTATATTTTGGGTTTTAAGCCCATTCCCCTAGATAGGCAAGCCATTTGATCCTTGGGTAAGCCCTTTGTCAATGGGTCTGTTATATTATCCTTTGACTTAATGTAATCAATGGATATTATACCCGTGGTGATCAGTTGTCTAACGGTCTTATGCCTCCGTCTAATATGATGAGACTTGCCGTTGTACATAGCATTACGTGCCCTTTCTAGAGCCGACTGACTGTCGCAGTGGATCATTACCGAAGGTACGGGTTTGTTCCATCACGGAACATCCTCTAAGAAGTCATGAAGCCACTCAGCTTCTTCTTCTGCTTTGTCTAAAGCGATAAACTCCGATTCCATTGTGGATCGGGCGATGCAAGTTTGCTTAGAGGATTTCCAAGACACAGCCCCATCACAAATTGTAAATACATACCCACTGGTGGACTTGGTGTTCTCTATATCAGATATTCAGTTTGCATCACTGTACCCCTCTAGTACAGCTGGATATCTCGAATAATGTAACCTGAAAGCTAACGTGTATTTCAGGTATTGTAATACCCGATTCAACACCTTCCAGTGATTATCACTCGGATTACGGGTGAACCTAGCCAACTTATTGAGTGCATAAGCAATATCAGGTCGGGTGCAGTTTGTTATATACATCAAACTAACGATCACCTGTGCATATCGCGCTTGGTATACAGGTGCACCAAGATTTTTATCAAGCTTTTGATTTGTATCCATTGGTGGCTTTATTGGTGAACTGTCTAACATCTCGAACTTTCTCAAAAAATCCTCGATGTAGTGAGACTGAGATAAGATCAGTCCGTCAAACGTCTTAGAGATTTTAATCCCTAAGATGGCATCTGTGATACCCACATCCTTCATGTCGAAGCATTGTTTCAACATGTTCTTAGTCTCTAGGATTACCCTAGGACTGCTTCCTGTGATCAACATATCGTCTACATACAGGCATATCATAACAAATGAGTTAGAGTTACCTTTCGTGTAGACACATTCATTACACTCATTAATTTGCGAAACCCTTCGATAGTAGAGTACAATCAAATTTTTTGTGCCATTGCTTCGGGGCTTGTTTCAGCCCGTACAGAGATTTGACAAGCCGACAGACTTTCTTCTCTTGCCCTTGAACCACATACCCCTCGCGTTGGTCCATATAAATTTCTTCTTCCAAATCACCATTTAGGAAGGCTGTCTTGACATCCATTTGGTGTATCTCAAGGTCACGCAAAGCTGCGATCGCAATGAATACCCGCATTGATGTCATCCGGGATACCGGGGAGTATGTGTCAAAGTAGTCAAAGCCTTCTGTCTGCCGATAGCCCTTGACTACCAACCTAGCCTTGTACTTGTATATAGACTCATCTGCTTTGTATTTCCATTTGAGTATCCATTTACAACCCAACGGTTTATTTTCCGGAGGAAGATCAACCAACTCCCAAGTATGGTTATGCAGAATGGAGCCTATTTCACTCTCAATAGCTTCTTTCCAGAGCAGTGCTTCTGGAGTTGACAACGCCTTAGCAATTGTCATTGGTTCATCATTAACCATAAAAGCTACAAAGTCAGGACCGAAGGATTTATCCTTCCTGGCCCTTTTACTTCGCCTTAGATCCATCTCTGGAGTCTCCAAGTTCTGAGAATCTGGAACACTAGATTCCGGATGTTCAGCCACCTCGAGATCCGCTAGATCTGAATCATCTAGATCCGGGCCATCAACGACTCCCGGTTCTTGAGAGCTTTGTGCATAACTTCGTTTGCGAGAGGTTATGTCTTTTTCCTTTCTAGGAAAGGTACCTTCAAAGAATTGAGCATTCCTTGATTCCATGATTGTACCCTGGTGGATATCAGGAATATCTGACTTATTCACTAAGAAACGATAAGCACTATTGTTATTTGCATATCCGATGAATATGCAATCGACAGTCTTAGGCCCAATCTTGACCTGTTTTGGCTTGGGTACTTCAACCTTTGCCAAATAACCCCACACCTTAGAATATTTATAGGTGGGTTTATTTCCCTTCCATGATTCATATGGAGTTTTGTCCTTACCCTTATATGGGACTCTGTTAAGAATTGTATTAGCGGTAAGGACGGATTCTCCCCACATGTTTTGGGGAAGACTGAAATTGATAAGCAAGGCGTTCATCATTTCCTTCAATGTGCGGTTCTTACGTTCCGCCACACCATTTGATTTAGGTGAGTATGGAGCCGTCGTTTAATGAACAATGCCTTCTTGGGTACAGTATTCCTCAAATGGCGCTACATATTCTCCCCCTCTATCGCTACGAATGGATTTAATATGTAGGCTTTGTTGGTTCTTAACTTCTGCTTTGTAACGTCGGAACGCTTCAAAGGCTTCATCCTTACTTTTCAACAAGTAAAGGTAACAATACATTGTGTTATCATCAATGAATGTCACAAAGTACTTGTTCCCCCTCTAGTTTGTGCGAACTTCAAATCACATATATCTGTGTGAATAAGTTCTAGAGGAGCGGTATTCCTTTCGACGGATCGAAAAGGAAGCTTAGTGAGTTTTGCCTCTACGCACACCTCACACTTATATTGAGGGTTTACGTCGATAGACAACAACAACTCCATCTTTACCAGCCTTTGGATAGACTTGTAGTTAACGTGTCCTAATCTATGATGCCATAAATTAGAAGACTCAAGCAAATAAGAAGAAGGTTCAACTTTATTACTTGGACGCATTACAGACATGACATTCACTTTGAAGAGGCCTTCACAGACGAAGCCTCTCCCCACAAATATGTCATTCTTAGTGAGTACAAACTCATTAACAAGCCATAAGGTTTTATCCTTATTTCTGAACATTGTCTTCATCCGAGAATGGGTTGAGTTATTTGACAATGTTGAACCGTCAGCCGAAGCCGAGCCGAGCCGAGCCAAGCGACGACGACGGCGCGAGGGGAGACCCTCTTCTTAACCCTTTAGCGACAAGAAGGAGTACTTCTACTTATAAGTAGAAGAACCTTTCTTTCCACTACCGATGTGGGACAAATGCTTATTTTATAAAGCAAGAGGGAACTCCCACTTTTCTTTCCACTACCGATGTGGGACAACTCCCACTTTTCTTTCCATCATTTCTCATTCACCAATATCAATACCCAACAAATATAACTTAATCGTTGACGTAAAAAGTTGTACAATATATATATATATATACATATATATATATATATATATATATATATATATATATATATATATATATATAAAGTCTTAAATTAAATAATTAATTGTTGAGATTGTATAACATATTGGGATTAGGGATGGCAACGGATAGGATCTGGACCGGATCCTACTAGATCCAGATCCAGATCCGTTTTTCATACCTGGACCCAGATCCGGATCCAGATATATATATATATATATATATATATATATATAAAGTCTTAAATTAAATAATTAATTGTTGAGATTGTATAACATATTGGGATTAGGGATGGCAACGGATAGGATCTGGACCGGATCCTACTAGATCCAGATCCAGATCCGTTTTTCATACCTGGACCCAGATCCGGATCCAGATCCATCGGGTCCATAAAAATCATATCCAAATCCGGATCCATCGGGTCCACGGATCGGATCTGGATCCACATGTAAAAAAATTGTCTTGCTAAGAATGTAACATTGCTAAGAATTTTTTTTGAACTGACAAACGATTTTTACTTAGCTAACAGTTTACTGTGTTTCAATTTTGAAATGTTCATATGAGATATTTTGTTCGTTGTCTCGTTTTGATTGTGAGCTATTAATTGTAAATGTTGGAATATGACAATAGTTGTGGAAAATGCTGACTAGTATTTCCACAATGCAGAACTTGCATGTGCTTGGAATCTTCGCAAATGAAGTGAATATAATTTTAACTATTTGTCTATGAAAATGCTAGTCATTCACTAATATAACATTGATTTATTATCGAAGTTACCTCTTTATTTTTTAGTTTTTGAGTTAACGCGGGATAAATTAAACTTGTTTTGAGAATTAAACTTGCAAAGATGTACTTAGCAATTTTAAGAAAATACTTATAAAATTACATTCTAGGTTATGAATATATTTAATAAAAAATGGATCCACGGGTCGGATCTGGACCAGATACAGATCTCAAATACAAGATCCAGATCCGATCCGTCATAAACGGATCCTGGTCCGATCCGGATCCATCAGGTCCAAAATTTGAAGATCTATATCCTATAAAACGGATCTGGATCCACCGGATCCGGATCGAGTCCAAGATCCACTGTCATCTCTAATTGGGATAGCTCTATTTTAGCAAATTTTGGAAATATTAATAGACATCCAATTATGGGATGTAACTTTTGCCCTGTTCATGATGCAATCAAATAGAAATGAAATAAATGTGGCAGGTACATTCACTACTTATCTCACCAAAAAACAAAAAAGGGTTTTTCATGGCAAAAAGCAATAAAAGGAAGAAAAAGATTTTTTTAATACTGTTTCACAAAAAAAGGAAGAAAAAAAATCAGTCACAAAAAGATTCATCACCTTTTGACCAGTAAATTGAGTAGGCATTACTACAACCAAATGATTCAATATATAATTAATATGGACCACTTAAAAACAAATTAAAGGAAAAATTAGGCAAAAATACCAACTCTTATTAAAACACTAATCAAATTACTAATTGTAGTTATATCTTTAAATAAAACCCAAATTGAGATCTAATTGTAATGATTAACTTTTGGTATAAGTCATTAATTAATTAGATATAACTGACTAATCACCAATTTCACATCATAATTCTCCATACAGGCACACATCATCAACTAAACACATTGTTTTCATTGACCGAATCCAGCTACTAGCACTATTCCCTTTTAAGTAAATATTTATCCTACCTGCTACATGTACATAGACAGCCTTAATATATTTTTCTTTTAAGAAAATTATAGAAGAGAATCCTTCTTTTATATTTTTTATTGGGTTCGAATTTAACCACTTCCTAATTCTCTACGAAAGGGCTACATCATCTTTTAATTTCCTTGTCCTCGCTAGATTTAAACTTTAAAATATACAATCATAGTTGAGGGTGATTTTTCATTGGCTTTAAAATATTAACCGTTGATAACTAAACATGTTAATATACTGTATTGTCTTATTGAATCAAAGAAGTATATTTATAAATAGAGTTTAACTTTTGTCCACCGATAATATAATAAAATCGTTAGTGTATATCATTTAAAGTTGTGTTTGGTATGACGGTGATAGAATATACTATGTATATTCCTTAATATTATTGGTGATATTATACCTCTGTAATTATGGTAGTTATCTTTAATATTAGAAAAATTTATATATGATTTCCGTAATTATAAGTAATATTTACTATTGTATATCATGTATATAAACCTATTACATTAATGAAAATAATCAGGGGAATATTCTCTTTCATGGTATCAGCAGTCTAAGGCAAATTTTTCGTTCTCCAAAAATTTTCCTCTTCCGCCGCCCTACTCATACATCGGCTGTCGGCCTTACCTCCCCCCTCCCTTCAAATTTTTTTTCTGAAACCCTAATTCTCCTCTTGTTCTTCCATCATGTCTACCACAAAGAACATTTTTCATCCTGCCCTTGCAGTTTCCAATATCAAGAACAACATCTCTATCGTTCTTGAGATGGAAAACGTTCAATACGCGACGTGGGCAGAACTATTTAAAATTCACACAAGGTCTAATAGAGTCCTCCATCATATCGTCAAACAAGAAAAAGGCAAGGAGAAGGTGCCTTCCACCGATGATGAAATAGAGTTGTGGGCAACTCTTGATGCTACAATGCTTCAATTGATTTATTCCACCATCTCTACGGACCTCTTACAATCAAATCCGACGCCCCGACAATGGAAGCTTGGAATAGGTTGTGTGATATATTCCAAGATAATAAAAATTCTCGTGTTGTGACCCTTGAGAAAGAATTCTCCCACATAAATATAGAGGATTTTTCGAATGCTTCAGCCTATTGTCAAAGGCTCAAGGAGTTGTCGGATCAACTAAAAACGTTGGCGTGCCCGTCATGAATGATCGTCTAGTTCTTCAGATGGTTGCAGGCCTCCCCGAGGCGTATAATGAGGTTGGCACTCTTCTTCGCCAAAGCAATCATTTCCCACTATTCTACCAGGCACATTCCATGCTCACCTTAGAAGAAGCAGGATTGGCTAAAAAGGCGGCTACCGGAGCCAATTCCGCCATGATGGTGGCCACATCAGCGAAACTGATGACTCCCAATCGTTCTCCAAAAATTATGGTCAGAACCATAACAATGGGGGTGGAAAAAAGGGCAAACTGTGGAAAAAATCGCGGTGGCGGACGTGGCAGTGGCAAGGGTGGTGGCCGCGACAGCAACGGTCGCGGCATTGGCGGACGAGTAGCCGGTAGTGGCGGTCATCAGGGGACCGGTCCATTAAACCCTTAGCAGCAGGCTTAGGCCGCTAGGCAGTGGCCCTGGGCCATGCCTTAGGCCAACGGATAGTGGCCCATGTCGCCCTACCCCTAAACTAGGCCAGGCCCATTGGACAACAAAGGCATCAACAACCTGGGTCGAGGAATAATTCATCCTGGCAGCAGGCTGGCCTGCTTGGGCCTCGGCTTCAGCAGGCCTTCGATGTTGCGGGCCCAGTAGCAGTCCCAACCCACACGGATATCGAGGCAGTGATACATACACTTGGATTAAATCCTCCGGAGGTAAATTGGTACATGGACACCGGTGCTACTTCTCGCATGACATCCGCACCAGGTAATCTCTCGTCTTATTTCATTTTGAGCAAAAAACGTGGCATAATTATTGGTAATGGTAATTCAATTTCAATTCGTGGTTACGGTCACACATATTTATCTCCCCCGAACCCACCTTTAGACTTGAAAAATGTCCTTTATGCTCCTCAATTAATTACAAATTTGGTGTATGTTCGGAAATTTATAATTGCTAAATGGGTTTCTGTTGACTTTGACCCTTTTGAATTTTCTGTGAAGGATTTCTCGACGAGGATACCTCTAATGAGATGTGATAGTCGGGGCGAGCTCTATCCCATCACCACTTCCACCACCACCACCACTAAACATGTCACACCGTCAACGTTTGCCGCCTTAGCACCTTCCTTATGGCATACGCGTTTGGGTCATCCGAGAGCGTTTGTTCTTTCCTCTCTTCAAAATAATAAATTTATTGAGTGTAATAGTACGCGTAATACTAATGTTTGTCCTTCTTGTCCGCTTGGGAAACATGTGAAATTGTCATTTGTTGCCTCCAATTCTAGTACTTTGTTGCCATTTGATATTATTCATAGTGATTTGTGGACATCTCCCATTTTGAGCTCTTTGGGCCACCGTTATTATGTGTTATTTTTGGATGATTATTCTAACTTTTTGTGGACATTTCTGTTATCTAAAAATATCAAGTTTATTCCACATTTCTATCATTTAAAGCATTCATCTGTACCCAATTTGAATGGAAAATTAAAAACATTCAATGTGATAATGGAAGAGAATTTGATAATGGGTCATTTAGAGAATTTTGTAACGTTAATGGTATATCTTTCCAGTTTTCTTATCCACATACATCCTCACAAAATGGGATAGCCGAGAGAAAAATATGCACCATTAATAATATTGTTCGGACATTACTAGCTCATGTTTCATTACCACCTTCATTTTGGCATCATGCATTACAAATGACTACTTACCTTCTTAACATACTCCCTAGCAAAGGATTAGCATACCAATATTCACTCAAAATTCTTTATCACAAAGATTCGTTTTATTCTAATCTTAGAGTATTTGGGTGTTTCCCTCTACCACAATAAACAAACTACAAGCCCGCTCTACCGCTTGTGTCTTTTTGAGTTATCCGTCTAATCATCGTAGTTATAAATATTATGATTTATCTTCTAATAAAATTATAATTAGTCGTCATGTCATTTTTGATGAAACTCAATTTTCGTTTGCTAAGTTGCATAATTTTGTGTCTAGTTCTTATAATTTTTTGGATGATGGGCTTTCACCGTATATGGTCCACTATTTGGTCCGACCCATATCTCAGGATTTGGACCAGCAGACATCGGCAGGCCCAATGCCTACTAGCCCAGACCCTTCCCGTGACAAAATTCAGCCAGCATGCCCACTACCTGGTGGCTCAAACTCCTTCCTTCATCCAATTCTGCCAGCAAGCCCACTGCCTGCTGGCCCATTTTCCTCTTCCGATGAGTCCCTGCCAGCAGGCCCATTGCCTGTTGGCCCAGTTTTCGTCCCTTAGCCCTTTCGGACAGCAGGCCTACTGTCTGCTGGTCAAACCTGTGATCCCCCTCTCGGTCTAGTCAGTTCCGACGTCACTACACCGACCCAGGTCCGGCCCACTTCTATTCCGAGTCAAGGGCCCATTACTCATAGCCAAGGGGTATCTTTAAACCAAAATAACATTTTAATCTCAACTTTAATGTCACTAAATCACCCCTACAACGTAACACCGTATCTGCCCTTCGTGACTCGAATTGGAAAATGGACATGAATGATGAATATAATGCTCTTATTGAAAATAAGACATGGGAGTTGGTGCCTCGTCCGCTTGGTGTCAATGTGATTTGTTCTATTGGAATTTTTATTCAAAAAGAAAAATCTGATGGTTTTTTTAAAGACATAAGGCATGTCTTGTAGGTAATGGAAAAACACAACAGGTTGGCGTGGATTGTGGAGAGACATTTATCCGGTGGTCAACAGGCAACTATTCGCACTGTTCTCAGTCTGGCTTTCTCAAAAGCATGGCCCATTCATCAACTGGACGTGAAAAATGTGTTCTTACACGGTGATATCAAGGAAATTATATACATGCATCATTCATTGGTCTTCAGTGATCCCGATCATCCTAACCATGTGTGCTTGTTGAAGAAGTCCTTGTATGGGCTCAAATAGGCCCATCGGGCCTGGTACAAAAGGTTTGCCGATTATGTGTCTACTATTGGATTTTCTCACAGCAGGTCTGATCATTCTCTGTTCATCTACCATCGCGGTACTTCTCTGGCATACATTATGTTATATGTGGATGATATTATATTGACTGCCTCATCTGATAAACTATGCAAGCCTATCATATCTTTTCTCAGCTCCAAATTTGCTATGAAAGACTTAGGGCCTTTGAGTTATTTTTTGGGTATAGCTGTAACTCGTCATGCAGGTGGTCTATTTCTATCCCAGAGGAAGTATGCAGCTGAGATTATTGACCGGACTGGCATGTCATCCTGTAAGTCATCTCCTACTCCGATTGACATCAAACCGAAGCTGAGTGTTAATTCTAGCACACCCTACGAGGATCCCTTCCACTATCGCAGTCTTGTGGGGGATCTTCAGTATTTTACATTCATGAGGCCCAATATTACTTATGCAGTGCAGCATGTGTGTTATTTATGCATGATCCTAGGGAAGAACACATGCACGCTCTCAAACGCATTGTGCGTTATATTTAAGGCACTTTTGATTATGGTTTACACTTATATCCATCATCCGTATCTACTCTCATGTCTTATACAGGTGCTGATTAGGGTGGATGTCCAGATACCAAACGCTCAACATCTGGTTATTATATATTTCTTAGTGATAACTTGGTGTCTTAGTCGGCTAAACGCCAGACTACTTTATCGTGTTCCAGCGCGGAGGCCGAGTATCGAGGGGTAGCCAATGTAGTGTCTGAGTCATGTTGGCTGCGTAACCTCCTCTTAGAGCTTCATTTTCCTATTCAGAAAGCTACATTGGTATACTGCGATAATATTGGTGCGATATATCTCTCTGGAAATCCTGTCCAACATCGCGCACTAAACATATCGAGATGGATATTCACTCTGTTCGCGAAAAGGTAGCTCGTGGACAAGTACATGTCTTGCATATCCATTCACGGTACCAAATTGTTGACATCTTTACTAAGGGTCTTCCCTTAGTTCCGTTTGAATATTTTAGGGACAGTCTCAGCGTACGACGACCGTCTACTATGACTGCGGGGGTGTGATAGAATATACATAGTATATTCCTTGATATTATTAGTGATATTGTACATCTGTAATTATGTTAGTGATCTTTAGTATAAAAATGTATATTTGATTTCCGTAATTATATGCTAGGTTTACTATTATATATCATGTATATAAAATATTACATTAATGAAAATAATCAGGGGATTATTCTCTTTCAGACGGAAAATATTTTTGAGAAATTATTTTTTAGAAAAAACTGTCTCGCTATCCAAACTCTCTAAATTTTAAAAACTATTTCAAATGAACTATCAGAAAAATACAACAACATACCCAGTATAATTTCACAAGTGGAATCTGAACGATACTGCTTGATGTTTGATGCCATAAACTGACTTATTTTCTAAAAAATATTTTCCTACGTACCAAACACATTATCCTTAAAATTATTTCCCCTTGCATTGCCCCTAACTTCGCATACTAAGAAAGCAAAGGGTCCAAAAGATGAGGAAAAGGATGAAATAAAAAATTTCCAAGATAATTTCCTTTATAGAATGACTTATAATATGTAAAGAATTTAAAAGGGGAATTAGGAAAAGGGAAATAAGTATTAAAAAAACATGTTATTGTAGTATTCCTTATTTTTCATCAGTAAGAAGAGACAATTCGAAAGCAAAGAAGTTGGTGAATAAAATTGGTTCTTGCTATTGACTTGAAAAGAAATGTGCTTTTTATTTTTATATTTTTTGGTAAAGTCACCAGAAAATAGTTGGACATCTCAAAGAGCATATATATTTTATTGTAGCTTCACAATATATATATATAGAAAATGTTTGGACAATTCAATCAGAGAACTAAGGAGTTGTTTCTTAAATTGAGAGTGTTCTTTCTTTCTTCCTCTCTTCTCATACAAACCTTCAAACCTTCAACATAGATAAAGAACAAAGAAGAAGAAAAAACAAAAAATTATTTTCCATGTGGTTTCTCATTGCTTAGTATTTGCAAAGGTAAGTTTGAATTTTTTTGTGTTATGATTTTTGTGCAATCTCAATTCCTCATCTTCTTTTGAAACCATATATGCATGTAATTTCAACGTTTTAGTATGCAAAAGTAGAGGTGGATCAAGGATAATTTTCTGTAGGTTCAACTAAATCAATTTTTTTCTGAGACGTAATTATTATTGTACGAACAAAAAAAATTAAAATATTTTGAACATATTGATTCTAATATTCTGAATTAGCCTGCCAAAAAATATATATTTTTCCTATTGGATAGGCGTGCGCAGAGCATTTATTTGTGAAGTAATGGTGGTTTCCTTTTAGTTTGTGTACTTTGCAAATCCATCTGTTTTTCACTTGTCTTTAGTCAATGGCAATGATGCAGAGGTACTATTTTAATTTCCCGTAGAATTTGCAGTATTTCTTATTGAACTCATTCAATGTGTATTTTCTTTTTCATAACTATTGGCAGATTATTCCTGATTTTCATCTTTCTCGAGCAAGGTCGAATATACTGGAGATCTCATGGAGGCTAGAAAATCAATGTGAGTTATTTCCTACAAAAATAAAATAAAATATTATCTTTCTGTTAATTTCATCAGGAGTATTTATTTGGAAGGTGCAATAATATATTTTAATAGTATGTCATTGATATATAAGCAAATCAATTGGTTATTATCAAAGTTTCAATCCTCTAAAAATGGTTCTTCTCCGTAAAAGTCTTTGAATCAACTCTTAGTTGGAACTTGGAACTAGCATCAAGATATGCTCTTTCAAAATTTTACTTGTGCATTTTGAGATATTGATTATTGAATAGAGATAGTTGAGAGAAATATGAGAAAGGTGGAGCATAATTTGTATAAGGAGTAAGAAACGTTACATGTTACGACATGTCAAAATACATTAATGGTGCAAAACTTGTTTACACTGTCAGCATATATATAATCATCAGAGCTATAACAGAAAATGTTTTACCATGTAGAGGCAACGGCCAGGGGCGGAGCCAAGTGGGTGAACAGAGGTTCATCCAACCCCTTAAAAATTTATATTATATGTATAAGATAAAAATTATTTTTTATATATATATATATAAGTAGAAGAAAGATTTTATTTTAGATGGTTGTGGAAATAATATATTTTGAAGTAAGATTTTAACATACTCTCACTGAAAAAAAAAACGTCCATGTCATAGCATTTGCACAAGGAAAGAATTAAAATTATGGCTGGCATGCAGCTTAGAGACTACGTTTCACTAGAAAATGCACCGTATATATAGAGTATACTAAATTTCCTACAAATATTAATCTTATTTGCTTGTTCCTTTCCAGTAAAGAACCCCAAAACTTAGAAAGTAAGTTTACTATAAAATGTATTATGTATCAAACTTATAAGTTACACTAATTAATTTTGTTGTTGTGGTCGTAATCTTTTCAAGTAAAGAAAATATATTACTTTCGAATTATCTCTGTTGCTTCTTTTTTAAATAAAAAGAAAGTTGGAAAGTAGCTGTTCTCCTTAATAACACATAGGCAAGGGAAATAAAAACCATGTGAGTCTGAAAATTTATTTGTCAAGGGGATGGTCGAGTAGTTGTATCTCCTAATTTTAAAATCTCACTTTGATTAGACTAAACAACCTTTTAATGAGAAATTTATTAAATTGACAGGGTTGTGGTCCAACATGTGGTAGGTGAAGAATTGCAACTGTCAACCTAGGGTTCTAAAGTTAATAATTTTGTAAGATCTTTAATCTCATTTGTTGAAGGACAGATCAGTTAGTTGTTGAAGTAGCTAGGTTTTGTCATATACTACGTTTTAGATGAAAGAAATAATCCCCTTGATTATTTTCATTGATTGAATAGATATATATACAAGTTACAAAGCCTTCTTCTACCATAATTCTAACTCTACAATTATGGTAGTGTATATTCCTAATTATGGTAACCTATATATTACAATATATTACACATATATTTTCCTAATATACAAGATTCTTACCTTGTCTAATATTAACAATTACCAAAAGAATTAGAGCCAAATCCGCCACAAATCAGAGACAAATATGGCCAAATCAGAGCCATAAGGCATTGCCTTATTTAACACACCCCTTCAGTCATAGCGAGGTCTTGGCTTGAGGCTCGTCTCCTAAAATCTTCAAAGAGAACCATTGGTAGACCACTTTGTAAAAATGTCTGCAATTTGATATGCGACGGGACATGGCATAAGCGAACTTGACCACTGCAACCTTTTCGCGGACAAAGTGAATGTCCATTTCGATATGCTTAGTGCGTTGGTGTTGAAGCGGGTTACGAAGGTAGATGGCACTAATGTTATCGCGAATATACCAAGGTTGCCTTCCTCAGATAGGACAATGAAGCTCCAAAAGCAAAGCATCGTAGCCAACATGATTCGGAGACCACATTCGCCACCTTCGATATTCTTCGCCGGCACTTGGCGTGATAGGGTTGCTGACGCGTTTCTTGACCAGGAGACCAAGTTGTTGCCAAAGGCATCTGATGGCAAGTCGGCGAAATGCGGTGTCGGGACAACCACCCCAATCGACATCCGGTGTAGGAAACAAGTGTGGATGTAGATGGCGGATACAAGTGCGCAACCCATAGTCTAGTGTCCCTGAATATACCGAATGATGTGTTTGATTGCATTCAAGTGTGCTCAACTCTTGGGATCGTACGTGAATAAACACACTGCTTTGCCAACCGCGTATGTAATATCCGGTGCGGTAAGGTAAGATATCGGAGGGCCCTGCAGGAACTTCACGATAGCGGGTCGGGTCTCGTATGGTGCACTCTTTGTGGCACTTAGTTTTGGGTTTGCATTAGCGGCATGGAGGTGGACTTACGGGGATGACATCGGCACTTCTCGATGATCTCAAGAAAGATACTTAGTTGAAGACGAAACAACCCACTGAATGACGCTTGGCAATCCCAAATAACTCAAAAAGGCCCTAAGTCTTTCATAGCAAACTTCAGAACTGAGCATGGTCATGATAGATTGGCGTAAGGCATGTCGAGAAGAAGCGATCAAGATGATATCATCCACGTACAACAGGGATGTATGCCAAGGGCGAACCGCTGCGGTAGATGAACAAGGAATTATCGACCTGCTCTGAGTGAACCCGATAGTTGAAACAAATTCAGCAAACCTCGTGTACCAGGCCCTTGAGACCGCTTAAGCCCATACAATGATTTCTTCAACAAGCAGGCGTGATTAGGGTGGTTGGGATCCCTGAAACCCAACGGTGATGCATATAACTGTTTCCTTGGGAGTCGTCACGTATAGGAAAGCATTCTTGACATCCAACTGATGAATTGGCCAAGTCTTTGAAAGAGCCAAGCTAAGCGCAGTGTGAATGGTAGCCGGTTTGACCACGCGGACTAAGCGTCTCACCACAATCAATTCCAACTGCTGAGTCTTACGTCGCGACAAGTGGTGCCTTATGTCGAGCAAAGGACCCATCCCGAATTCTCCTTATGAGCAAAAATCCACATAGACGATAACATTAATACTATATGGGCCGGGCACCAACTCCACGTCTTATTAGCAATAAGAGCATTATATTCATCGATCATAGCAATTTTCCAATTAGGGTCATTTAAAGCGGAAACCAGTGATTGCGGGCAAGGGAGATTTAGAACATCCGAATGTAAATTAAAATGTTTTTAGGTGTAAAAATATCCCGTGACTTGAGTGACGGTCTATTTCGAGAAGAATTGAGAGAATTTTGGGAATTTTAAGGCTCGGGACGGGCGCGGCGGGTGAACTTTCTTGGCCCAAATCGTAGCTGTTGGACTCGTCGAATTTGGACGGTTCGAGTGAGTGCTGGGTGGTCAATTCACAGCTATTCCGATTCTTTGGAATCTTGAGCGAGACGATCTTGTGGGTCGTGGACGATGGGCCCATTGGAGGATTTAAGTGCGGGAGAGGTCAGAAAAATTCCGAATAATATCACGGGGATATTTGGTCATCAAAAAATTATCGACTTAGGCTCGGGAGTATGAACTTTCGTAAAAGGAAATTAGGTTTCATCAAAAATGACATGGCGATTTATTATAATTTTCTTGGAGGATAAATCAAAACACTTATAACCACGATGATTCGACGGATAACCCAAAAACACACACGGGGTAGGCGAGGCACAAGTTTGTTAATTGTGGTGAATGGGAATAACGGATAACACAAGCACCCAAAAATCCGAAGATGAGAATAAGAAGGGTTCTTATTATATAGGATTTTGAGGGGGGGAAAATATGTCAGACCTTTAGACGGAATTATGTTAAGAAGATATGTGGTCATTTGTAGAGCATGATGCCAAAAATATGGAGGTACGGAGGCATGAATTAAGAGAGTTTGGACAATGTTATTTATGAAACGAATTTTGCGTTCGACTTTCCCATTTTGTGAAGATGTATGAGGACACGAAAAATGAAAATTTATCCCATTATTAGCACAAAACTCCCGAAAATCCCTATTGTCATACTCTTTCCCATTATCACATTGAATATTTTTTATTTCTCTTTCGAATTGAGTACGAATGAACGCTCTAAATTTAATGAAGACGAAAAACACTTGTGATTTATTCGCAATTGGAAACGTCCACAAAAATCTAGAATAATCATCTAAAAAGAGAACATAATATCGATGACCCATTGAACTAAGAACATGAGATGTCCATAAGTCGCTATGAATAATTTCAAATGGCTTTGAAGTATGAGAATTGGAGTCTACAAATGGCAGCTTAACAATTTTCCCTAAAGAACAAGACTGACAAAGTGGAGTACGACTGCACTTTACAAGAAATAAAGCTATTTTTATCTAAAACTGATAAAATAGAAGATCCCGGATGACCCAGACGAGCATGCCACATGGAAGGAGAGATGGCTGCAAAAGTTGACGGCAAGGCTGGACTCGATGGACTGAAATCGGGCATGATAGGATACAAATCCTCCCTACTATCACACCTCATGAGATGACTCCCCGTCTTGAAATCCTTCACAGAAAAATCGAAAGGATCAAATTCAACGGAAACAGAATTGTCATTTGTGAATTTTCGGACAGACACTAAATTTTTAATCAATTTAGGAGCATGTAACGTATTTTTCAAGAGGAGTGGTGGATTGGGGGGAGACAACGTTCGACCATACCCTAGAATTGGAATAGAGCGCCATTACCAACAATTATCCCCGAGGGTGCTCAAATTGGAATAAGATGAGAGAGTACGATTCGGAAGTCATGTGAGTGATGGCATCGGTGTCCATATACCAATTTGGAGTGCAGTTGAGATAACCCAGTGTGCATCGCGGCCTCGATATCAGTCTGAGTGGGGCCTCCTGCATGATGGGACTGCGGTGGTCGGGGCCCAAGAACTCCTGTCTGTGGTGCACCTGGGTCGTAGCTGCTGTTGCTACACCGCCGGGCCACCGATGGGCGCCACCGCTGAGTATTGGGCCTGGGTGGTGGCACCCACCAGCCACCGGAAATCGCCTTTGGATGGTATGGGTTCCATCGCCATTGGCCCCATTCTTTGGGCCCATGGCGGTGGTGAACATCAGACCTGGCTGGGACCCACCGCCTGCTTGTTGACTACCGGAACCGCCACCAGAACCGCCGCGTTTGCCCCCGCGATTTTTATTATTATTCTTGCGATTATTCTTGCTGCCATCATTATTATGGTTTTGGCCCGAATTATTAACAAAACCCAAAGGACTAGGAGAGGATGCCACCATGACAACTGGGCTTGCTCCGGTAGCCGCCTTTTTAGCCAAATCGGCTTCTTCCAATGTCAGCATAGAGCGGGCTTGATGGAAGTCGGGAAGAGGGTTGTTTTGGCGAAGGAGAGTTCCAACACCATTATAAGCCTCCGAAAGACCGGCAACCAACTGTAGAACTAGACGATTATTTGTTACTGGTGCGCCAACATTACAGAGTTGATCCGCCAACTCCTTTAGTTTCTTGCAATATGCCGAAACGTTCGGAAATTCGTCCATTCGAACGAGAGAGAATTCCTACTCGAGTGTGACGACACGTGAATGTTGGTTGTCTTGGAATATGTCACGCAATATATTCCATGCAGCCATTGCCGTGGTATTCGGCTCAATAATCGTTAGTAGAAGGTCCACCGAAATAGTGGTGTATATCCACCGAAGAACGGTAGCATCAAGTGTAATCCATAACTCAGGATCCTCCGCAAGAAGAGGTCTAGCGGGAGGAATGATGTGATGAAGAACTTGATAAGATATAGCGTGAATTTTAAAACAACTCCGCCCACGTTGCATATTGGACGTTTTCCATCTCAAGGACAATAGGGACACTGAGCTTGATATTGGAAACCGTGAGGGCAGGGTGAAAATTGTTCTTAGACATATTGAAAGAACAAAGAAGAATGAGAAATTTAAGAGAGGTTTTTGAGAGCGGAAGACGAAATTTTGGAAGAGAAAAACCCGAGGAGGGGGGGGGGGGGGTTTCGGCCAAAGGGAGGCAAAAGTTTGAGAGAAAAAAACTTTTGTTTAGACCTAGTCTCTTGATACCATGAAAGAAATAATCCCCTCGATTATTTTCATTGATTGAATAGATATATATACAAGTTACAAAGTCTTCTTCTACCATAATTCTAACTCTACAATTATGGTAGTGTATATTCCTAATTATGGTAACCTATATATTACAATATATTACACATATATTTTTCTAATATACAAGATTATTACCTTGTCTAATATTAACAATTACCAAAAGAATTAGAGCCAAATCTGGCCAGCAAATCCGAGAGACAAATATGGCCAAATCCGAGAGCCATAAGGCATTGCCTTATTTAACATTAGAGATAATTCTAAAAATAAAGGTTGGGTAGGGCAATAGGTACATTTCCGTCCTTAATCAGAAGTTTCAAATTTGAGTCTAAAAAAATAAATTTGCCTTGGCATGAAACATGCTTTACCCCGACTTTTCATGTGAATCCATTCAACACGAATATTGAACAATGAATAAAAAAATTATACAGAGAGAGAGAAAAATACTAACGTAGAACATCATACAATAACCTACAAAGGGACAATAAAACAATATAAATTAGGGATATCCCCTCATATTTAATAGGATTTAATTTATATACGTTCAAAGTAGAAAGAACATTTTATACTAGTAAAATATTTTAACTTGTTGGAGTAAGTTGTCTCTTTATTTTTATATTACTAATCACACTTATAATTATGAATAACTACATATATAGTTAGTTTTTAAATAATCATATCTTATAAAAATTACTTTACATTTCGGTGCATAAAAGTTAAACTTTTAATGTTGGAGGTAGCATCCAATCATATAGCTATTAGAAAGACAATTAGCAAACTTTAATATGATTTATTAAAGGATGATGGACTAGAAATCAGTTAAAATGTAATTATTAACTTAATACTCACACCACTAAATGCAAAAGAGGTGGTGTCCCGTATTCGCATTGGGTACTCGACTAATATGAAGTTGCATTGCGTAAGGTCCATTTAAGGGGGAAGCGCTCCCTAACAAGATTTTTTTCATATCAAAGGCTCGAACCCGAGACCTCTAGTTAAGAGTGGATGTTAGTTAAAGATAATAATTACCTATCATTCTAATTACTTACTAAATTTTTTTTAATTGAATACTTAAACCAATTTTTTTCGCTACTTGTACACCATATTACAGAGAAGATGCATGCAAAAGAAGATTACAGAAAATAAAAGTGAAGGATGTGGAAGGTATTAAGCCCCTCCAAAACCCTTTTCAAGAGAGGAGCACAAATTGCAAGTTCCATCCACTAAAGCTTGTGTTATTTATCATTGTGATTGGCACTTTCTACATCATTCTCTCTTCCCCTTCTGTTTGTCCACATAATAATGCTGAAACTGTTTCAAGGTATGCTCTACTTCTTCTATTCTTGGATTTTATACTTGACCAATACAATATTTGATTAGATCAATACAATATTTTAAAAAAAACTTTGATATTCAAAAACTATACGAATAGTACTATAAGTTGCAATTTGTCTCATGTCAATATGATAAAAGAATACATTTTAAAATATTGATCAAAATATACATAATTTAAATATCAAACAGTGAAAAGTGCCGCATAAATTGGGATAGAGGGAGTATTAATGGAAAGAAATTATATAATGCAGGCAACATTTTGTGAACAGGTGGATATGGGGTGCTTCTGATCCTAGATACATATCAGATTTAGACATCAGCTGGGAGGAAGTATCTCAAGTTTTGGATCAATTGCCTGATCAAAACAAAGTTGTTAACAACATTGCCCTTCTTAATTTCAACAAAGATGAAATCAATGAATGGACACAAGTTGTTCCTAATGCCAATCAAACAGTCCTTCACCTTGACTACGCCGAAAAAAATGTGACTTGGAACACCTTGTATCCTGAGTGGATTGATGAAGAACAAGAAGATGAAGTTCCAAGTTGTCCTACTTTGCCAAAACTCGAAGTCCCTAGGATACGAATCGATCTCATAGCTGTCAAGTTACCGTGTAGAAATGAAGGGAATTGGTCTAGAGATGTTGCGCGATTGCACTTGCAACTTGCTGCTGGTGGTTTAGCTTCCTCTGCTAAGGGCAAACATCCTGTGCATTTTCTTTTCATAACCAAATGCTTCCCTATACCGAATCTTTATAGGTGCAATGAGCTCGTTGCTAGAAAAGGTAACGCGTGGTTGTACAAGCCGGACTTGAGTGTTCTTAGAGAAAAACTTCAACTTCCTGTTGGATCATGTGAACTTGCCCTTCCCTTTGGTACAACAGGTAAGATATACAGTCAAACCTCTTTATAAAAGCGTAGTTTATTCCGATATTTTTTGGCTGCTATACAGAAATGCTGTTATAGAAAACATAAATTATAACATAACATGAAAGATCGGTTCCACAAAAAACATGACTGTTATAGTTAAATGTTGTCATAAAACATGATTGTTATAGAGAGGTCTGACTGTACTATTGTTGTTCCTTCTCTTGATGTGACTGATTTTATAGACATATCGATAATTGATAGTGTCTATGTTATGGTAACAGAGCAAGAACATTCGGGGAACAAAAGGCGCGAGGCATATGCAACTATCTTGCATTCAGCTCATGTATATGTATGTGGAGCCATAGCAGCAGCACAAAGTATTAGAATGTCAGGGTCCACGAGAGACCTCGTGATTCTTGTCGATGATTCGATTGGTGATTATCACCGGAGTGGACTTGAGGCAGCAGGCTGGCAAGTTAGGACTATACAGAGAATAAGAAATCCTAAAGCTGAGAAAGATGCTTACAATGAGTGGAACTATAGCAAATTCAGGCTATGGCAGCTGACAGATTATGACAGGATCATTTTCATTGATGCTGATTTGCTTATACTTAGAAATATCGACATCTTGTTTAGGATGCCACAGATCTCAGCCACGGGAAACAATGGCACGCTATTCAACTCCGGTGTCATGGTGATCGAGCCATCAAATTGCACGTTCCAGCTCCTGATGGATCACATAAATGAGATTGAGTCCTATAATGGAGGTGATCAAGGCTACCTAAATGAAATATTCACGTGGTGGCATCGGATACCAAAGCATATGAACTTCTTGAAGAACTTCTGGATTGGTGATGATGAAGTTGTGAAAGCAAAGAAAACACATCTTTTCGGGGCTGACCCTCCGATTCTTTATGTCCTTCACTACCTAGGATACAAGCCATGGTTATGTTTCCGGGACTATGATTGTAATTGGAACGTAGACATACTACAAGAATTCGCGAGTGATGTTGCACACCACAAGTGGTGGAAAGTTCACGATGCAATGCCCGAGCAGCTGCAGGACTTTTGCCTGCTAAGATCAAAGCAAAAGGCACAATTGGAATGGGACAGAAGGGAAGCACAGAAGGCAAACTTTGTAGATGGACATTGGAAAATCAAGATCAACGATCGACGACTCAAGAGATGCACAGACAGGTTATGCAATTGGAAGGGTATGTTAAAGCATTGGGGGGAAAAGAATTGGACAGATGATCCTTTTTTCCACCCTTCACCACCAACCATAAAGACTAAAGAAACCAAAACATCATCCCTTTCTGGTATATAACAAGCATTTTTGGCTTTGTTTCTAAGTTGAGGTATGACTAATTTGCAGCAATGAGTTCAATCTTGTGGTAAGAGGGTAAGGGATCATGCATGAAATTGCTCTCAGAAGCACAGTTAGTCATTTGATGAAAATTTTAGCTTTGATATATGTGCATAGGTTTTGTGAGAGAATTTTATAGAGTTCTCCAATTTTACACTTCTGTTCTGTATGTTTCTCCTCTACATTAATTAAATTCAAGTATGTTGAACATTTGTAGGGCTGTTTTACACTTAATTTTGAGATACTATTTTCGAGCTTCTCTCAAGTATACTATTTAGTATACGCTTTAGTATACCAATATACCTTTGATTTAGGTTTATATTTAACAAATAGTATACTACATAGTATACAAAATATATCTTTGATTCAGGTTTAGATTAAATAAATAGTATACTAATAGGAGTATATCAATAAACCTTTAATTTCGGTTTATATTTAATTTAATAAAGGAGAGAAGTTTAAATTTATCCCTGAACTTTGCAAAATGGTCTAAATTTTTCCTCAATTAATAATTGGAGTCAAATATACCCCTGTCGTTGTAATGTTGGTCCAAAAATATCCTTGTTCAGTAATGGCAGAAGTTTGTCATTACATGAGCATTTTTAAAAAGAGAAAAGATTAATTTTTTCTCAGAATTATGCGAAATGTTACAAATTTGCTCCCTTACTCTTGGATGAGGACTCGCCGGCGGAGGTTTTCCCCTTCCTCACAAATTTGCTCCCTTACTCTTGGATGTGCCTGAATGAACAGAGTTTGAGAACAGAGCAACTGATATCACTCCTACCCCAAAAGAGAGTAAATTTTTCCATTCGGATTCGAACCCACGCTGTAGGGCTCCAACTGTATTTTAAGTTCCCCTCCTATGTCATCAGCTATGCCCCGGGGGACAAACTTTGCACTTCTTTGACAGGACCCGAAACTTATGCAGAAAGTGAGGGACTATCTTTATTTATTGATGATAAATATATCGAACCAAAGACTGATCAAGACACGCGGCAGGCACAAAAGGAACTTACAATTAACCCCGAATTAGCCAGTGACAGTCCGGTCAAGAGCTGAAGAACTCTTGACCACAACAGAGCTCGGTCCCGAATCTGATTTACTCATACCCAACAATAGTGTCCTGAAAGGATACATTCGAAAGGTTCAAAGCACCTTAACCATCCCAGACTGTAGACTTCCCAAAAATAGCCAAATTTTGAGATACTCAGGATTCCATCGTACCTAATTTAATGGGAGGTAGTAACATATATAAGGTTATTTAACTATGAGTAATGATCTCTCAAAGTTATATTTTTTTTTAATAACAAGGTTATCAACTTTTTCTATATCTTCACATTAAAAGTCATTCAATTAATATTTGGGCAACAAAATATAACATGTCATTTAATTTATTATATATGATTTTTTCTCTTCTTTTTTTCTCAGTCCACTTAAGACCCAACCCGATCCATAACCCAAAATTATTCCACATGGCTTTAATATATATGTACAAAAAGTATTTATAATCTATATATTTAGTATAATTTTTTATATACACAATATAATTTTTTATATACACAGTATATGTTAAAAAAACTTATTATTTAGAAGTAGTTTAATTTTATATCATTTTCATTTTTTATGGAATGATTTATGATCACACGAATATTTAAAATTTATTTTACACGTACCGTAATTTATAAAAGAATTATTTTCCCTTAAACTTCTTGCACACAACGGTGTAGCCATATAAAATGAATAGTGGTTATTAGAACACCATTTGTCAAAAACTTATACGGTGTATTTCAAAAATTGTACTAAATATATAGATTATAAATACTTTTTGTACATATAGATTATAAATACTTGTGAAATAAATTTGGGTTATGGATCAGGTCAGATCTTATTGCCACGTGGACTGAGAAAAAAAGAAGAGAAAAAGCTATGTAGAATAAATTAAATGATATGTCATATTTTGTTACTCAAATATTAATTAAGTGACTTTTGATATGATATAGGTAAAGTTAGATGACCTTGTTAAAATAAACAAAAAAAAACATGACCTTAGAAGAACATTACCCATAGTTGGGTAACCTTCTATGTTACTACCTCAATTTAATGGTCGCGGTCTTATTCCTGTAATAGCTTTAACATGTGAGATTCACGGGGACAATTAAAATTAAATTACCCTATAAATAACCCCATCTCCTCATCATTTTCCCATATAATTGCACACGTTATTATACATATTTTTTTGACAAAATCATTTTTTATGGTTGTTCATCAATGTGTCTCCACCTTTCATATAATGATTAACATGCCAATATATGTTTATCTAGTGAACTATTCCTCTTATTTTCGTAGTTACGATGGCGAAAACGACGGATTTTGAACACCTGTATGTGGTGGAATTAGAGGAGAAAAGCGGGGATAAGAAGTTGTATAGACTAGCCAAGGCGAGGGAGAGGAGGGTCTGTGACTTGGATCACGTAAGGTGCATCAAGGAGGAGGATGGCAAAGTACTGGTGGAGGACGTGCATATTAGGCGGAGGTGGCAGTTTTACTTTCATAAACTCTTGAACGAAAAAAGAGATAGAGACATCGTGCTGGGAAATCTAGAGCAATCTGGTAGGTGCCGGAATTTTGGGTATTGTAGAAGCATTAAGGTTGAGGAGGTTAAGGGTGTTGTTCTAAGGAAGCGCAGGGGATGAGCCAACGGGCTTGATGAGATCCCAGTTGAATTTTGGAAGAGGGTGTTATTCGATAATGTATGTCTAGCAGACTCCCTGCTAACCCTAGTGAACACTCAAACTGACTGGGTTGTTTAACATCATTTTAAGACGGCGAGAATTCCCGAAGAATAGAGGTGGAGTACAATGATCTCGTTGTACAAGAACAAAGGTGATATCTAGAGTTGAAACAACTATAGGGGTATCAAGCTGCTAAGCCACACTATAAAAGTTTGGGAAAGGGTCGTGGAGATGAGGGTGAGAAGAGGCGTGTCTATTTCCTAGAATCAGCTTGGATTCATGCCGAAGCGTTCGAAAACAGAAGCCATTCATCTTATTAGAAGGTTGTTGGAGCAGTATAGGGAGAGGAAGAGAGACTTACATATGGTTTTCATCGACCTCGAGAAGGCATACGACAAAGTTTTAAGGGAGGTTCTATAGAGATGTTTGGAGGTTAAAGGTGTACATGTGGCGTATACTAGGGCGATCAAGAATATGTATGATGGAGCCAAGACCAGGGTACGGATAGTGGGAGGAGACTCAGAGCACTTTCTAGTGATGATAGGGCAGCACCAGGGATCAACTCTTAGCCCATTCTTATTTGTCTTGGTGATGGATGGACTGACGCGATAAATCTAAGGGGAGGTTCCATGGTGTATGCTATTCGCAGATGAAATAGTCATAATTAATGAGACTCGCAGCAGAGTGAACGCTAAGCTGGAGGTTTGGAGATCGACTCTGGAATCTAAAGGGTTTAGGCTGAGTAGAACCAAGACAGAATACTTAAAGTGCAAGTTCAGTAATGGGAGCTACCTTGAGACAGACGTGGATGTGAGGCTTGGTACTCAGGTCATTCCAAAGAAATGAAGTTTCAAGTACCTCGAGTCTATTATCCTAGGGGATGGAGAGATTGATGACGATGTCACATATTGTATTAGGGAAGGGTGGATGAAATGAAGGTTCGCATCTGGAGTCTTATGTGATAAAAAAGTGCCACAAAAACTTAAAGGCAAGTTCTATAGGGCGGTGGTTAGACCGACTATATTGTATGGGCCGGAGTGTTGGCCAGTCAAGACTTCACACATCCAGAAGATGAAAGTAACGGAGATGAGGATGCTGAGATTGATGTGCGGGCATACAAGGAGGGATATGATTAGAAATGATGATATTCAGGACAGAGTTAGAGTCGCATCGGTAGAGGATAAGATGCAAAAAGTGAGGTTGAGATGGTTTGGACATGTGCAGATAAGAGACACAAATGCCCCAGTACGGATATGTGAGAGGTTGGTTAAGGACGGGTTCATGAGGGGTAGAGGTAGGCCGAAGAAGCATTTGGGAGAGGTGATTAGACGGGATATGGCGCAAGTGCAACTTACTGAGGACATGACCTTAGATAGGGGTTGTGGATGACACATATTAGGGTAGAATGGTAGTAGGTAGTCGAGCGTAGTCCTACTTAAGCTTGCAAACTGGTAGTTGTAGTGTTATTATTGTAGGTCCACTTAGCCTATCATACTAATTGTCGCATTATTGCTTTATAGTTCCCTGTAGTTTGATATTTGCTGCTATGTATCTTTTAGTGTACTTTATTTAGCTTATTTAGATGCGCTAGTTACTGCTTATTTTTTCAGAATGTGCTATCATAGCTTATTCGCTTTTGATACCAGCATTCTCATACTGCTTTACCTAACAAGGTAGAGGTAAGGTTTACGTACACTCTATCCTCCCTAGACCTCATGCTGTGGGATTTCACTGGGTATGTTGTTGTTGTTGGTTCTATGATTATAAAGTTTTTGATAGTTTTACTACATTAGAGTGGATGGCTTCTCATATACAGCACATATAAATGAATAGTATACTTTCAAATGTATTATTTGTTCTTGGGGATCAGATATGCACTATTAAAGAGAGGTATGTAACAACAAATTTTCGCTCCTGAAAGATAATGATCAAGATAAGAAAAATAACGAAAAGTAATAATATTTGATTTCAATAATTTGTGAGGTTACAATCTTTAGAAAATCTTGAATCTCTCTTCACGATCGTCAACTCAAGGATTTTGTTTGTTCTTGAATTGATGAATTGCTTGTTATTGGGATTTTACCACTATGTGGAGCCAAACTTTATCACAAACGCACGTAGATGTGTGGAAACTTTGCGCTCACTATTTGGGGACAAAGACTTCATAGTTCATGGAAGACTTGCGGACTCACTGAAGAGGAGAGCTTCTTAATGTATTTTTCTTCATATGCGGAAAACTTGCAGATCACCACTAAAGATGAAGATTTCTTGATTGCGAAAGACTTATGGATCACCACAGGAGATTAAGGCTTCACAATTTGCAGAAGACTTATAAATCTTTTTGTTATGGCGGTACGTCTTCGATTGGTCTTTACATTGAATTGGCATGCTACATCACTTATACATGTAGCGTAATTTCATTGGTCCTTGATTTGATTTGGTGCGTCATGTCATTTTAACATATGACATAGATTTTGAGCTAATGAAATAGGCTCATCATTTGGACTTACGTCTTGGACTTAACTAATGTAATCTTGATTTGGGCTTGATATTTTTAAATCCTGGAATATACCTATATTTAATATGAATATAATTCCACAAAATTCGTATGTCTACAAGGAAATGTAGAATGGAGAATTCAGCCATTTCCATATAGAGATCTCTTCCATACATAGTTAACAACTTTTAGCCATGTTAAGAGTGCGTGACCAATTTCAATATGCTTGAGTGCACAGGTAGATGTGTTAAAATTCAACTCAAAACTGACCCATGTGTCATCATTAAATTGTTGGAGATTAGTTTGAAAATGTAATGCCTTAATGGAAAAGTTTTGCATGAACAAGTAATGCACCAAGAATGTAACTTGTACGTCTGTCTTCGTCGATGTAATTTCAATGGGGCAAAATTCATTTTTCTTAATTGCACAAATTCGAAAATTCCGTATATATCCGCTATAATATATTTTTGTGTTTGTCACTATTTATTGTGCTTTGTAAGTTGTCGTTTGATAGTTGATTTAAGTTATGCACAGATAAATTATGAGAGAATTTATATATTATTTAAATAGGAATTAATTATACAATGTTCAGTTATTAATGTAGGACTCGTTTGGTATGAGAGACGAGGAATAATCAATCCGGGATTAAATTCAGTATTAATTTATCCACGTTTGGTTGGGATAAAATTCTATGAAATAGCTAATTCCGGGATTGTAGTGTTATTTTTATTCCACATTAAGGGTGGGATAACTAATCCCGGGATAATTTGTTCCCAATCAAATGAGCCCGTATTAGTTATTCTATCTTCTACCATGCATAAAATTAAATAATATATAGACTTATGCGAATTTCTAAACTACGTACAAAGTAGACACCGTGTTAATTTTTATACATAATAAAAAAATACTACCAAATGTAATATGACTTATGTAGAAACATTTAATGCATGTATAATATAGCTTCTAATCAACAGCCAAATGACCCCTACAAATGGAGGAGAGTGTGCAAGTAAATAAACAGAAACAAATGAAGGTATATCAAAATTAAATCCAAACGACCCGGGCAAAATTCATCTAGTACAGACAATAATCACAAGTGAGCTAATTTATTTATGTAAGAGAAGAAGTCAAACATATAGCCCGTTTGGTCAAGTTTATTTTCCCCAAAAATATTTATTTTCAATAAGTGTATATTTTTAAAAAATGAGGTGTTTGATCAAGCTTTTGGAAGAAAATAAGTACTTCTGAGGAGTAGCAGAAGCAGTTTCCAGAAGCTAAAAAAGTAGCTTTTGCTCAAAATCACTTTACTAATTGATCAAACCCAAACTATTTGAAATCTTCCAGCAGAAAAAATGCTTTCAGAGGCTGTTGATGACGCTTGAATGTTCAAAACATCTCGGGCCATCTTTGCTAGTGACGGAAATGTATTCTCATTCTGCCTCCAGTATTTCAGCAAGTCTTCATGTCCTTCATCATTGACAATTAATTCGTACGGTACAACACCCTACAAAACATAAACATCAAATTTGCTAACTTATGAAGAAGTTGAACCACTAAACATTTTATTTCTAAGGCCTTGAATACTAGCAGCAGAAACCACATATTTTTTATAAGGTTGCAGCGAAGTAGTAGAAGATGGTACAGAAGTCGGTTGATTATTTGCACTTTGTTGTTGGTAATACGTATATACTTGTTTACATTCAGTGTGTATGTTAGATGCAACTTCTTCTTTAGTTGGTTTGTGAGTCGGTTCTTCAGTTGGGTCTGTTGGAAGTACTTCTATACAATCATAAATCGTTTCTATTAGTGTTTTACAACCGTCTACTTTAATAGTCGGATTTAATACCACACTCCCATGACATTCCTTTTTCCAATGGGATGTCACAGAGATGTGGTGAATAAATTGGTTGAAGATTTCGAAAGGAGGTTTTAATCTACCCAAGAACTTCTAAGACTACCAATATCAGGGTGAGGTAAGGCGAACTGCAGGCTGGAAAGTAGAAGCAGAAGCTCCAGGAAGAATTCTTTTATTCGATTCTTCCTCTTCTCTATCAACTAGTAGGGAAGACTGAGAACCCTAAGAAGCAGATACAAGGATCCACTGTTGTGACACTTGCTTAAGGAAGACAAAGAAGTCAGAAAGAGATAGCAGGGCCACTTTTCTAAGATAGAGAGTTGAACTCCACTTTTGTTGCCCTGGTTTATATCCAGGAGTACTTCTATGGCCAATCTGTCACCCAACCTACTTAAACAACCTAAAGGCTTGGCTCCGTCCCGATTGGAGAATGACCCCTTATGGCACGTCTTAGTTAGTTATTCTCGCAGTTCAGATAAGATTCAGACCGGGTTGGGTTAGGTCTCTGAAAGCATGGTTCTTGCCTCCCTGCCCCTTTTGAGCTCGTCCATTCGTTGGGTGATTCCTTACTCTCACGTTCGTGTGTTTGCTCATCGTTTAGGCCCATGACTGAGATTTCTGCTCATTGCAGTCACCTCCGGGGTTCTTCGCACCTGGATAGTACCAGGACCCTTGTGCCTCGCTTAGCTTAGTGTAGGTTGCTTGCAAGACTTTCGATAGCTGGCTTGGCTGAACGGAATCTCCGATCTAGATAGAAGTGTCATTCACTCCCTATTCTTTGAGAGGTTGTTTGCGACTGTAGCATTAGCTAGGCAATCAAGGCAGGTCGAACAGAGTCAGTCCTAGGGTGAAGATCATCGGATGGAAAAATGGATTGAGCTGGTTAATCACTTGATGACCCGGTGGAGAATGTGAACAGAGAGTTGCTCCCATAAACGAATGAATGAGACTCCTAGTCCTATCGAACCAGAGATTCCGACAACTCGGGGAATCGGCAAAAAGAGATGGGTTGGATACTGGAATCTGCCCAAGATACGGGTTGAGAAGGGGGAGTTAGCAAAGTTAGACAAGATTGTAATAGGCATAGGAACATGTATTGATGTACCAGATCGACTAATGCTCCCAGGTTGATGCAATGTATTCCACCAGTTGACCGAAGACTTATTATTGGTATATCGATCGGTCCAACACGGATTTTTGAGTCTCTAATAATTATTCCAATAATTACATATCCGATTTGGCCTATGGATGAATATGCAAGCATACGTTTCATGCTTGTTTGAGTAATAGCACCTCTTTTGAGAGGAAAGATCTATCAAAGCAGAAAGTCCAAAGCCAAAGGTTTTTTTCAATGCGTATGCTTTAAAACTCAGACTTGGAATATATTATTTATCTGTACTTTATTAACGGGATAGGAATTCATAGTGGGATGTTCTTTTCATATATCCTTCGAGCGAGAAAGGTGTTGCGCCGGGGCCTCCTCAAGGTCATTCGGAACCACTTGTTGGTTGTTTATTGACCATAGCAACGCAATGTTCAATGATAATAATATAAATAGTGGGAATAGAAAAAAAATACTTTTAAATATTTTTAAATATTTTTTCAATAGATGCCTTATAAGTTTGTTTTTGCATATATTCATTAAGTAACAAAAAATATTAGAGCTATATAAAATAACATATTTGAAATAGTAGGATAATAAATACCGGAAAATTCTTTAGTAGCTTGAAAAAATTTCTCTAGAAATCCATTAAGTTCTAAAACAATTTCTCAATCATTATCTACAAGCATATCCCTTGAATTTTTATTATGGGCGTTAAGTAATAAAGTTATAAGTTGTCTATAATCGTAAGCAACAAGTAGTTGCTCATACAGCGAATTTCACCTAGTCGAAACTTCTTTTGGAATTTTTCTATAAGGTAATCCACAATCATGACAATTTTTTTATATTCTTTGCGTCTTTGTATTTTATTACCTTTAAAAATAAATTTTATAGCAAATTGTATTTTTTCAAGAATGCTTTCAAAAAAATTTATGTCATCTTTTACAACTAAGTTATAAATATGACACACACATCTTATATGAAAATAATTAGGAAAACATGGAGTTAATCAAACTTTTAAAAGTCTTATAGCATAATCATTAGAAGAAACATTTTCTAATGTAATAGTCATAATTTTATCATTTATTCCATAATAATCACAAATTTCATTAATATTTTGTGCAATAAAATTTCCAGTGTGCCTATCATCAATATATCTATATGCTAAAATACGTTTTTGCATAGACCAATTTTGATCTATCCAATGACATGTTACCGTTAAATAATTATTACTGTTAGTACTACGGCCTATGTCAGAAGTGATAGCCACTTTTTCATTAAAATGATACAATGCATAACGTAAATTTTTGTTGATATTCACTTGCAAATTTAAAAACATCCCTTCTAACAGTTGATCTAGGAAAACCATTAAAAGTGGGATTATATATTTCTCGAATGTAATGAATAAAACCAGGAGAGGAAGGAAATGAAAAAGGCAAACCCTCAACCGCAACTAATTTTGCCATATTTTCCCTATCTTTATTTTTATCATATTTAGGACCAAAAATTCCCCCCGTCGTCGGGTTAATTTGACCATGTACTAGGTCGGGGACACTATGTGAACCTTGTCCCAACTCAGATTGCATTGGCACACCCGAATTTTTAGCCTGGTATTCATTCCACCTAGTTGTGTACTCGCATTGTACATGTCTCAATAAACCTCCTGTCCCACCTTGACATTTTCCGGTTTTAAATTTATAAACATTTTTACAAATTTTACATCTAGCTAGTTGATTCTCTTGGTCCCTATCAAAAAAATGTCATGCAGCTGATTTTAATTTTTGTTGTGTGGAGCCTCGACTCATACTAGGGGGAATAGGAGACATTTCAGTTTCAGTTTTAGGCTGAGACTCAGTCCGAGCCTGGGGTTGAGGTGCACTCGTGAGTGTGTCATCTAGTGGTTCATCTACATCATCATCTAATGATATATCATTAAAAAACAGTTTCATCTATATGAGTGAAATCAATGAAATTATCGGGACTAGGAATATGATTACTAGAAGAAGTACCCTTGCCCTTATTACCCCTACCAGAAGAAGCCTTACCCTTACCCTTACCCTTACTCTTACCCTTAAACATACCTCTTAATCCTTCCATTTTAATTATGCAAATAAATAATTAAAGATAATGAAATTAAGTGTGATAATTAAAATAAAGTAACAATAATAATTTAAAGAAGGAACGAAGGTACCAAACGCCGACGTAACGTCGACGTGTAATCGAGGTTGAAAATTGAAACTTTGCTCGATGGATGATCCTCAAGTTAGTTGCCAACTTCACTCCCAATTTTTTAACTTTGATATAATATTTAATAGTAGGAAGATTTATAGAATTGTAGAGAGATAAATTGAGAGATTAGATTAGAGAGATGGTAGGAATATTTGTAAGAAAAATGAAGAGGAAAATGAGGTATTTTTAGTTGAGAAATAAGGTTAAAGTGTAAATATATTAACTTAGGGGTTAAAAATAAATATTAAGGGGGGGGGGGTATGTGGGGTTTATGGGGAGCCAAAATGACCGTTATAGCAGTTGCACAACGGCCAAAATTGAAATTTGACAACAACTATTTTTGCAAAGGGGAAAGGGGGTTGGCGGGGCGAGGCGGGGCGGGGCGGGGCCAGACGAATCGGGATGGGCGGGTCGGGACGATCCCAGGCCCCGTCCCGAATTTGAATCCCGACACCAATAATTTATTTTTAAGGATCGGGGCGAGGCGAGACGGGTCGGGGTCGGGCCGACCCGACCGACTGAACATGCCTACTTGCAACTAAGAAGATTGTCTACATATCTAGAGGGGTCAGCTTGCTGGCAAGGAGTCAACTTTGCGGCCTTAGGATCGCAAGTTCGATTCTCCCCTCCGGATATCGTCCTCCGGGGCACATACATGTGGTAAAACCTGGGCGCTAAAAGCCTCGCGGGCATGTTGCAGTGTGGGTTCGATCTCCGCCAAGCCTTGTGGATGGGGCTTGTGGGGGGGTCAACCTTGTAGCATTGATCCGTTGGACGCAAGCAGACATTGACCATGCGTGCACATCCCGCGATTTACCTGGTGGTGGGGTGCTGAAGGACCGGTCCCATCATCTCCAGGACGTCTGGGTAATACCAGTGAAGTAGTCAGGCGTAAGCCTGAAAATCTGAATTATAAAAAAAAAAAGATTGTCTACATGCTCAAATAAAGTTAAAAACATGGAAAATAATTTGCATTTGTCAGAACACCTATTAATTAGTGCCGACACCTTTGAGAGGCACACCACCTTCCAAAACCTCTATTATTATTATTATTTCGTCCCGTGAAACTTCCTCCTTTCCGTCTTCTCACTCCACTCCACTCCACGCCACACCAATCCGTGACTTGTAAGAGAGTACTGCATATTTGTGTCTTCACATATACTATACATTATACTCCCTTTTGAGTCGAATATTTATCGAAAACAGTCTCCCGATCTTTATAAAATAAAAATAAAATATGTATACTCTCTATCCTCTTTATATTCTATTTGATCGAATTATACTAAATATATTATTATTATTATTGTATATTCCTATCAGTACATTTATACAAGGGGGTTTCACTCGGCATTTTTTTTGCAATTTATGACACTAAAATTTCCTCTGTATATTTTTATGTGTTCATAATGGACTTTGTATTTCTCTTAATAAAATTATAAATAAAGTGCATATTTTACCATAATATTCATATTAAATTGATGTATAGTATCAACAGACTTGAAAAAATTACGTTAAGAGTAAGATATTTTTTTTAAAAAAAATTCTCTTGATATATTAAAGTTGACAAGTAATGTAAAAACTTATTTTTAATATAGTGGGAAAATAAAAGTGAACGAAGGAATGTGTGTATATATACTCCATCCGTCTCAATTTATGTGGCACTTTTTGTTTTTCGAGATTCAATTTAACTAAATTTTGAAGCTAAATTAGATTAGACTAAATTAATATTTTAAGATTAAAATTTATATATTTGAAAACTATATGAAAAGTACTATAACTTGCAACTTTTCTCATATTAATTTGATGGAAAAAATATTTTAAAATATTAGTTAAAGTTTATATGATTGAATATTAAAAAATAAAAAGTATCACATAAATTGAAATGGAGGAGTATAATGTTTAAACTAAATTCGGTATAAGCAAATAGGTGTATATATATATATATCCCTTGTGACTTACCGTCTTTGTCATCTAATAATAAGATTTATCTGTGACATCTGAAACTAACCCCAACGACCAATATTCACATAATCCATGCAGAAGAGAAGAAAAAACCTATTTAAACCCCACTTGAATTACCTACCCATACCAATACAATTCAAGTTGTGTAATTTCACAAAAAATCTCCTCATTTCAACTCAATGACATCTCAATATTTATCTCTACCATTCCTCTCCCTCTCCCTCTCCCTCTTCCTCTTCTTCTCTTTCTCTTCCTCCGAATTCCATTCGTTGAAAAATTCAATTACACCTATTTCCGTCCCTCCTCCTTCTCCTTCTCCATCTCCAAATATTCCAACCGAAATCCAAGGAGCTTGTAAAGCCTCAAGGGACCCACCAACATGCGAATCCTCATTAACAGACTCTTCATACTTTCCGTCAAATCTAACAACAGTACAAATCATCCTCTCCGCATTGAGCATTTCATCACAGAACCTCACTAGCGCTCAATCAATGGTGAAAAACCTCGTCGATACCGCCGCTGGCAACGTCAACCTCACGGTCGCCGCAAAAAATTGCTTACAAGGATTAGACTATTCATCATACCGGCACAATCTAACGGCCGTCGCATTGCCACGTGGTGAAATCAAGGACGCTCGTGCATACAACAGCGCCGCCTTAGGGTACCAAATTGGCTGCTCGTCAAATTTACTGAAAGTAAACGGAACCCTTCAGGTCAGTGGCGCAGCTACATAGATAGAAAAGTGGTTAGTTGAACAACCGTCGAGAAAATATTATATTGTATATATAAAAAAATTATATTAAATATATATATATATATATCAAAAACTTTTTATATCTATATATTAAATTTTGAATATCCTCAATGAAATTTTTGACTTGGTTACTTGTACTTCAGGTGGCCAAAACGTTAGAGGTAATGAAGACTTTAATCGGGTTTACTACAAATGCGCTATGGATGATGGTGAATCATGATATTCACGGGAATGAAACCGGGTCATGGGGCCCACCCAAAACGGAGCGAGACGGGTTTTGGGAAGTCGGATCAGGATCCAGATCGGGTTCCGTGTCCGGGTTCAGAGGCGGGGTGCCCTCGGGTTTGAGTTTGAAACCGAATGTGACGGTTTGTAAAGCGGGTGGGTGTGATTATAAGATGGTGCAAGAGGCGGTGAATGCGACACCTGATAATTTGGGACCCGGGAAGTTTGTGATATGGATCAAAGCCGGGTTGTATGATGAGATAGTTCGGGTACCGTTGGAGAAGAGGAATGTGGTATTTTTGGGAGATGGGATGGGCAAAACCGTCATTACAGGGTCGCTGAGTGTTGGCCTAATGCCTGGAATGACCACTTATGAATCTGCTACAGTTGGTAAGTGAATTATCTCATGAGACACTTTTTTAAAAATAAATGTAAAAAAAGAATATTATTTAAGTATATATTTAAAAAAATCTAACCTTAAACTTCTGATTTTATCTTTGATAACATAAGATGTCATGTTTTAAATCACAGTTTTTATAAGTATGTCTTTCTTTCGTATTCAATCTGTCCCAATTTATGTATCGTCATTTGATTGGACACGAAATTTAAAAAATAAATGAAGATTTTGTTATGTTTACCAAATTGTCTTTCTTTAATGTATACTTTGTTGATTTTTCTTCACAATAATGCATCTTCAAAATTAAGTGGAGATCTAACAAAGGTAAAATAGAGATGATGTAATTAAATAGTTGTCAAATAAGAAAAATACATTTTTTTTAGACAGACTAAAAAAATGATGGTACATAAATTGGGACGGATGGAGTATCTATTAAAAATATTACTCCACGTAATTTGAACAGAGGAAATTATAATGTTTTAATTTAGGACGGCCAGAATGATTAGAAGCAGCCAACTTGTAGTTACTAAGTATTAGTTTGTCTGATTGTTGTTGTCGTACTGTTTTGTTACATTCAAAGGAATCAAAGCTGATAAGCTTTGCATGGCTGGATAAAAATTATTCCTCCCTTTAATCAATCATTTGTTTCAAATAGTTTACTAACTTGAGAATTTTGGTCTGACGAAAGAGTTGAAGCTTAATATTACTTCCATTGTCTACTACTAACTTATAAATAGTCAAATAAAAGGTAAACTTTGTCTTTACAGTAGTCCTACTTCACTTCGAACTATTAGCATGGTAGTTTATATTAATACAAGTACCACTTTTAATATACTGGGTCGTTTGGTTAAAGGAATTAGATGGATTATTGCGGTTCGAAAGTTTGAGATTAAATTTATTCCATATTTAATTGGAGATATTAATTAAAACAAATATTAAAATAAATAATTATATGAATAACTTATCTCAAGGGAATACATTATCCAGATTATAATTTTAATTTTAATCCATAAAATATAATCTTAAAATATTCTGATTTCAAACAAAACGCCCTCTCAATATTAACTATTAAGTGTGAGGTACCGCATGTGGCAACGGTTTCTTGCAAGTAAAAAGAGATGGTTTGACTTTGGCTCGTTGACTATCTCTTGATTAAGGTCCCAAACAAAGAAATTTAAAACTAAAAAGAATTTTTTTTCTATAAAAATGTGACGAATTTTTCTTTTTCATTACTATTATTGTGCCTCAATTCCAAAAAAGTTGGAGGCTTTTTATTTCTCATTGATGAGAAAAAAAACATACCAGGAAGATGCTACAGTATGAAGAAAATATATACCATCTTCTAATTATCTTACTGAGAAACTGAAAAAAATTCAAAAAAGTGTTAGTTGATTTTTTTCCCATCTAGCTATCTAAGCGTTATTGGATAGAGTTACGCAATACATATATTGGTGAGAGATAACAAGCATCCGATGAAATAGTTGATAAGGCCCGAATACTACTCTTACAATAAGAACTTGAAACCATTTTATCTTTATCAAATATAATGAAGTTATAAAATCTGTATTTTATTTGGTGAATTAAAGATTGCATTTCTTTAATTCCTCAAAGTCACGAACTGTTACACTAATCACTCCTAGAGCTATGTATATAACTTGAATATCTTTTGGTGGTTGAGTTCTTCTTTCATTTTTATCTAAAACAGGAGTAAGTGGTGATGGATTCATGGCCAGTGGCCTAACAATCCAAAACACAGCCGGTATTGGAGCTGCACAAGCAGTAGCGTTCCGATCCGACAGCGACCTCTCCGTAATCCAAAACTGCGAGTTCCTCGGAAATCAAGACACTCTCTACACCCAATCTTTACGCCAGTACTACCAATCATGTCGCGTTCAGGGGAACGTAGACTTCATTTTTGGTAACGCGGCTGCATTCTTCCAGGACTGTCACATCCTAGTCACTCCTCGATTACTCAACCCTGAAAAAGGTGAAACTAATTCAGTAACGGCTCATGGTAGGTTAGACCCTGGACAATCAACTGGATTCGTCTTCCAAAATTGTTCCATCAATGGAACGGAAGAGTACATGAATTTGTACCATAGTAATCCGAAATTGCATAAGAATTTCCTCGGGAGGCCTTGGAAGGAGTACTCGAGGACGATTTTTATAAATTGTAATTTGGAGGATTTAGTCCGCCCTGAGGGCTGGATGCCATGGAACGGTAAGTTTGCGTTGGAGACGCTTTATTATGGCGAATTTAATAGCAGTGGTGCTGGGGCTAATGTAACAGGGAGAGTAACATGGAGTAATCAAATTTCAGCTGAACATGTTGATTCTTATTCAGTGAGGAATTTCATTCAAGGTGATAAGTGGATACCTCCATCTTCTTGTTAACATGTTCTTCTCTAAAGATTGGTGATCATGTAAACTATAAATTAATCAAATTTATATGTTATCCATTAACAACATTACATTACAACAATCAAGTTTATTTTTAAAATTTAATTTTTCATGTTGTGTTATATCGTACATTCCTTATAACAACACTTATATATATATAGAAGCTAAAAAATATCTGAACAAACGTGTGAGAAGTTTGACTACATGAAGAAATAGGGTCTTTTGGCATCAAGACAACTCATGAAACTAAGTGTATAATTTAGTTACAAATTAAAGGTCATATTTTGCAATCTAAAAGCCTTATATGAAAATATACCTACTTTTTATCCACTCCACCACTTCTGGACATATTTATACAAAACTCAAACCTCTGGTCACGAGTAGTTATTGAAAAGTTAAAACACTTCTTTTGAGTGTTTTTGAAAAGTGTTTATTAAGACCAAGAAAATAGGTTATCAAGAATGTGTCTTAACATAAATTTTCAAATTTATTTTTCAAGATTCATTTAAACCACTTTTAAAACCCAAAATATTTAAATGGATCTAGATTTCTTAGTGTAACTGCTTGTTCCTTTTCTCTATTTGACAATTATTACAAGTACAAAGTCATTTGGTACGCCGGACGAGATAGATAAGCATATTCCATGAAATTATTAGCTATTTCACATTCTATATGAAATTGACAAATGGCTCATCCCAATATTTAATTTTAGTACATGTGAAGATTAGGTCACCAGAATTAAAAACAGTTGCTCAGTGACCGTTGACCACCGGCGATCACTGAAATGGCTAAGAAATCCAAAACTGTGGGGAAAGGGCAACATATCCAAACTAATACCATGAATGTTGAAGTTGGGCAAAGAGGACCAACAATGACATCTAATTCAAATGTAAGGATGGGAAAACGAGCGGTACCCCAAACAATTGATGCCAGGAAAACGAAAAATGTCAATGTCATACAAGGAATAGTACCGTTCATGCTGAGCCAGAACAAAACATCGTTAAACACTCCAAATGAAAGCAACAACGTAGTGATAGAGCAGCCACAAAGTTCTGCGAAGGAATCTTGGCAAAGGATGAGGAAATGGGGACCCGAACTCTGGTAAGACTCAAACCCTTGAATTGAACTCGGTGAATTCATGGAGTAAGGTAGTGGAGGACATTCCAAATGATGAGGGATTGACCTAACTTGGGGGGGGGGGGGGAGGGACACCAGTTAATGTGAAAATAACCCTAGATGACATTAAAGAAGAAGTGGAGTATTGGAGTACTGTTGTTGTTCGCTATGTGCTAGGGTCGAATCCACCACAAAGTGTCATGGAGGGGTATTTTGGTAGAATATGGAAGGGGTTGGGTGTATACAAAGTAGCAATGATGAATAGAGATGTATTCCTAGTAAGGTTTCATAGTGTAGAGAGTAGAGGGCAACCAGTGGAACAAAGAGTGCAGATGTTTGATAGAAAATCAATAGTGGTGAAGCCATGAAGATCTGAAATTGATATTACAAAGGGAACCATGTATAAAGTACCAGTGTGGATCAGACTATCAGGGTTAGATATCAAGTATTGGGGCAAAGGTGCATTAACTAAGATAACTAGTTTGATTGGGAACCCTTTAAAAGCAGATAAGGCTACAACACAAAGGAACATGCTCACATTTGCAAGAATCTTGGTGGAAATGCCATTAAATAAAACACATCCATCTAAAATATTGTTTGAGAATGAATATTAGAGAATAATTGAGCAAGAAGTGGAGTATGAATGGAAGTCTGTAATGTGCATAAGATGTAAAAACTTTAGGCATAAAGTGGGTGACTATAGAAGGCAGAAAAGAAATGAAGCATGGGTTGAAAGGTTGAAAGTGGGACAACAAAAAGATGCTAATGAAACAACGAAGAAGATTGAGCAACCAGGGAAATACAAAGTAGTAGAGACAAAGCAACCACAATACAAAACTGCCCCTCTTGGAGGGACAACAGAAAAGCGTCACTAAGGCAGTAGTGAATACCAGTAATGCATTTTTACCACTGAATGCAGATAGACAAGATGAGAAAGAGGAGGGACAATGTAGTTCAAGTGGAGTATAGGAGGAAATGAGTAATGACAGTTCACAAAGGCAAGAAAGCACTAGCAAAATAGTAGAGGAATGGGAGGTGCCTGAAAAGGGGAAGATTGGGGGGCACCCCATCCCCATGGATAATATAGGCTTTTGGAATCCCAGAGATCTAAATAGAGCACCTAAACAACTGGAGATGCAGGTGTTTATGCATAACTCCAAGGTGAGCCTATTTGGACTTCTGGAAACAAAGATTAAGAGAACAAAAGCCCAACATGCTTTTTTTATTCTTTATAATGGTTGGTCTTTTACAACAAACCTCTCAGAATACCCTGGAGGAAGAATATGGGTTCTATGAAAGCCTAGAATATATGAAGTAGAATTGGTCTAGTTACTGCACAACTGATCCACTGTAGAGTGAAATATAAAGGTATGGGCAACATGTTTAATGTGACTATCGTGTATGTGTACAATGATAATGCCTTAAGAAGAGAGCTATGAAAGGAGATTAGAAGCTTGTCTGAACTGTCCAAGGACCCTGGGCAGTAATGGGTGATTTCAATTGCATTCTACACAGGGAAGAAAGGATTAAAAGTCCAGTAACACTTGCTGAACTTAGAGATTTAGAAAACGTGTGGAAGATACAGAACTAAAAGATTTGAGATCATCAGGAGCATTCTTCACCTGGAGTAACAAACAAAAGGTAGAGGATAGGGTGGTAAGTAGGATTGATAGAGTCCTAGTAAACAATGATTGAGTCACTCAACTGCCAGTATCAGAGATGCACTTCAAGAATGAAGGTGTTTTTGACCATTGCCCTGGTATCATCAACTGGGAAAATAGGGGGACACATGGCAGGAAGCAATTCAAGTATCAATATGTGGAGTGTGGTTTCTGAGTACAAAGAAAAAGTAAAAGCAAGCTGGGAAACTGTAGCACCTGGTAGGAAAATGTTCCAAGTAGTGGAAAAATTAAACAGGCTTAAAAGTGTAGTTTATAAGCTCAACAAAGACAATTCAGTGATATTGAGCTACAGGCTGAGAAAGCTATGAAAGAATTGATGCAATGCCAGAATAACATCCAAAATGATCCCATGAATGGTGCACTGATTGAACAAGAGGTAAGACTGAATAAGGCTAGGGAACAGTTCCTGAGACATGGAAGTAAAGTGCAATGACTCAAAGGGGATCAAAATACAAGGTTCTATCATAGTGTGTTAAAATCAAGGACACACAATAGAATCTTCTCAATCAAAGCAAAAGATGAGAGTCTAAAAACAGATATGGAAGGGGTTGCTACTGCCTTCATTGACTACTATAAAAAGCTTTTGGGGACTAGCAATGAGCATAGGCAACATGCTAGTAGTGATATCATAAGAAGAGGCGCCGGGTTACTGATGAACAAAGAAGGAGACTGACTGATAAATTCACAGAGAAAGAAATCAAGTTAGATTTATGGGCAATTGATGGTGACAAGGCCCCTGGCTTGGATGAATGTGGAAGCTATTTTTTTAAAGACAGCTGGGAAATTGTAAAACATGAACTAATAGATGGGGTGCTGGAGTTTTTTGAATCAGGTAAGATGCTGAAAGGGGTAAATAATAGTCATAACACTGATTCCAAAAAGCACTTATGTTGATACAGTGTTGGACTACATACCAATAGCTTGCTGCAGTACCGCATATAAGATCATATTCAAGATGATGTGTAACAGACTAAGTACTACCAAGTATAATCTCAGAAAATCAAAGTGCCTTTGTTGCTGGGAAAAACACAACCAGGAGCCACTTAATAAAATTGATCTGAGAAAGGCCTATGATTTTGTGGAGTTGGGGTTTTATGGAGGAGATGCTGCATGGTTTGAATTTCCCACACAAGTTTATTAGATGGGTAATGAAATGTGTGACTACTACCCAGTACACTATTGCTCTAAATGGGGGATTACATGACAATATAATGGGAAAAAGAGGCCTAAGATAGAGTTACTTTACAAGGATCATACAATGGGTGGCTGAACAAGAGGGGTTTGAATATCACACCAAATGCAGGAGCATGAAACTGAATCATCTTTGCTTTGCTGATAACATGTTCATTTTTAGCAAAGGGGAATCCATACCAGTGGTGCTAATGCTAAGGGGTCTGAAAACTTTCTCAGTGGCATCTGGGTTCACTACTAACAATGCTAAATATTATATATATTCTCTGCTAACATGCCTACACATGGTAGATAACTTATGTGAGCTGACTGAATATTCAAAAAGGAAGCTCCCATTCATATATTTGGGTTTTCCATATCATCCAAAAGATTTTTAGCAGTAGAATGTCAGATGTTGGTAGATAAAATGGTTGCTAAAGTGAAGACATAGGGATTTAGGAATCTATCATATGCAGGAAGGGTACAACTAGTGAATTCGGCCCTAATGCAAATTCATGCTTACTGGTCATCCATATTCTTATTACCAAAGGGGATCATGAAGGAAATTGTTGTTGTTTGTAGAAACTTTATATGGAGTGGTCATGTACAAACTGGGAAATCACCTCTAATAGCCCGACATATTGTATGCAGACCAAAGAGAGAAAGAGGATCGGGGGTGAAGGACTGTTATGTGTGGAATGAGGCAGCTGTGGCAAAGTACATTTGGAACATAGCAAGTAAGACTGATAATTTGTGGGTTACATGGGTGAACCACATATACTTGAGCAAACTGGTGGCAATACCAACCTCCTCAGGACAACTGCTGGTATTGGAAGAAAATATTCAAGTTAAGAAGCAAATTTGAAGCAGAATATATACAGAATGGATGACTCAAAGGAGGAGGAAAGTACACACTAAAAAGTGGATACCAATAGAGGAAGGAGGATGGCACTGAATGACCCTAGTGGAGAGGGGTTTGGAAAACTGCAAACATCCCTAAACATAGCTTTATATGCTGGCTAACAATGCATAAAAGACTATTGACAAGGGATAGATTGGTAAGAATGGGTATATGCCAAGAGGAAACATGTTTGCTATGTAGAGACCAAGTTGAGACAATTGAGCACCTTTTCTTCAGTTGTGCATTCTCACAAGCATGCTTAAGGGACATAATGAACTGGTTGCACATACATATTAGCAGATATGATATCCAAGGTATATGGAGGAGCATTGCAAAGAGGGCTAAAGGGAAGATCAGCAAAGCCTTCTTATGTGCAATTATCACTGCAGTAATTTACTACATATGAATGGCTAAAAATGAAGCACTTTGGAACCATAGAGTACTTAGACCCCAACTGATGAGCAGCCAAGTGCAAATGGAGTGCAGACATAGAACTTTTGATATACTGTATATGAGGAAAAATTATAAAGATAGGATAGAGGAGTTATACACATAGGCAGGCATGGAAGACAGTAGTTAGGACCATTTTGATGTTTTGTTGGTCTGATTTGCTTTCTTTTCTTTTTGCTTCTTCTGATTTTGTAAGTTAGAAAGATTGTCTGTGTTGTTACAAGAGGAGAAAATCAATAAAATGTTCAGTTGACCAAAAAAAGATTTTAGTACATTTTATGGGATTGTTATCGCTTGTCCCACCAATCAAACGTATGCAAGATAAAATAATCTGGCAATTTATTCCGTGCATTGCTATCCCATCCCGCATACCAAACGAGCCTTTTATTGTATTCAATTCTGTTGAGTCTCCCACATCAGTTAAGGAATGGGGGACTTGATCTCTTTATATGATTTGGACAATCTTCACCTCTTGAGCTAGCTTTTGTGGTTGAGTTAGGCGTAATGTCCATTTCATTATCAAATTCATTTTATATTTCGCATAAATGTGAAGGTTTGAAAAGGACTAAGCAGTTAAGTTTTGTGTTCTCTTCAATCTTCATTATTGTATTTAAAAGGTAAGGTGGTCTCATATCGCTTGGGATGTTTTAAGCTTTCGAAAGGTAATCATTTGAAAATAATTTATTACTGTAGTATTTAGCTTAATATTTGTAAACCCCATATTTTCGAGCGATGATTTGAACAGCTAGACATATGTAAGTAAACTCGAGCCTTGAAAGATTCGTGTCATATTCACGTATGCAAACAAGGGACTTAGTATATACAAGGATGCGGTCCCGAAATAATTTAAGATTTTAAAGTGTCACACCGACGACTAGAAATGATATTTGGTGTATGAAAAAAGAGGCTACGGACTAGTGTTATATTATATGACTATGATAATGAAAATATGATGTGGACTAAAATGATTACTATTTAAGTGAATTAGGATCAATAATTATTTATGTGTGTAATTGATTAAAAATATGAATTGAGTGGGAGACAAGTAATAGATTAAGATGGTTATTGTTGATAAACGTATAGTGGATACTAATGATGTGGCAGCATGCATGGAGTTATTATTCATGTTAATATGTACCTATATGACATGTAAAGAGTGAGGTGTCTTCAGCTAGGCAAGGATAAGTTTGGGTGGACCCCACTTATAAAGATTGTTCTTTCATTAAGTAGACATAATTCCGATAGTAGAAAACAACTTTCACATTCTCTTATTGGAAAAGAGGATAACGTATTCATTAATTATAAGACAAATTTCAGATTTCCATTTTATCAAGAGAGGATAACGTGATTTTATTCAAGAAGGATACCAAGTCTATATGCTTGGTCGTGGAGATAAATACGACATAGAGGTTATTTCCATAGTGGTAACGTGATTCTATTGTCGATTTCCTTCGGAGGATAGCAAATTAAAGATTTCTTTGTAGTGAAGTAGGTGTAAATGGCTTAGTTTTTGTCATCCAAGATTGACATATCCTACACCTCGAGTACATTGCGGATTGTGACGGCTAGACGACGAAAGGTATGTTAAGGCAAATCCTTCCTTCTTTTGGCATGTTCCATGTAACGAAACGTAAACGTAATATTGTCTCATAAATGATTCTACTCTTAGTAGTTAAGGATGTTCCTGTTATTCATTCCTATTTTCAAAACATGTTTAAATATGTTCCTAAATCCCTATTTAGGTATATGAGAAATATGTTAATACTCATAATGTTAATCGGAGGTGAATCGATATTATGTCACTCCGATAAACTCAGAATGTCTTAGTATCATTCATGCATTATATTCATGTATACACCTTGACCTCAAAGACGTTATATACGCTACTATATGTATGAGGATGGGAAAAGAGAAGGCGTTATATACGCACCACCACCTGCAGTTGATATATGATGATGATTGTGCCCATAAAGACCTGTATGATATGATGGGATGCCCACAGAGGCTTGATGGCGTTACATACACATACACACACACACACACACACACACACACATATATATATATATATATATATATATATATATATATATATATATATATGTATGACCGTATTGTGCATGACACTTAGGCATATTATGGCCCTCAGATGCAATTCGGTACAGGTTGATTCTCTCTCGTCCCATGTTACTTTTATGTCTCTATTATGTTATTTCTCATGCCTAACATATTCGGTACATTATTCGTACTGACGTCCCTTTTGTCGGGGGACGCTGCGTTTCATACCCGTAGGCTCAGATAGGCAAAGTGACGATCCATACTAGTAGGTTGTTGGCTCAGCGAATATTGGAGTACTCCACTTATTTCGGAGTTGCGATCTGTCTTGGTACGGTAGTTTTGCATATGCATATGGGTATGGCGGGGTCCTGTCCTGACCTTATGATGTTACGTAATCTTTAGAGGCTTGTAGACAGTTGTCCTGTGTATAATAGTCGTGTATGGCCTTGTCGGCCTTAGTATGTGTATATGCATAACTTGAGTTCTTCTGTTTGCAGGATTTTACATAACATCTTTCCAGTTTATTATTTCTATGCGTCAGCAGGTTACCTCGTAACGACCCTCATGGCCATGTTTAGTTACGGTTAGGTGGTAAATACATGATTAGTGGTGCTCGGTAAGTAAGGCTTGGGTGCCCGTCATGGCCCTCCGATTTGGGTCGTGACAAACTTGGTATCAGAGTCGGTCTGTCCCAGGGAGTCTACAAGCCGTGTCTAGTAAAGTCTTATTTGTGGGTGTATTGTGCACCACACTTATAGACATGAGGCTACCTGACACTTAGGATGGTTACTTTCTTTTCTTGTTCTAGATCGTGCAGTAGAGCTGAGTTATAAGCATTCCACTCCTAATCCGTCTCCTGTTTATGATTCCAGCAATGCCTACAGCAAGGAAGAAGTTACAGAGTATGAGGGCGTTGAATACGGCTGCGGGCGAAGTACCAGCCGAGTGCCACCCGCTAGCGAGGTCCAGAGTGAGACCCACAATGCGACTCATTCTTATGATTCCCCTACTCCACCACCTTTAGAGGAGTGTAGTAGGGTTGCAGTACCTCCAGTTACTCCACCCGATACTCCTGATAGGGATCTTGATATGCGAAGCGCTGTATAGTTATTGATTCGATTAGTGGCCGCTCAGGCCTAACGTCAGATTCTCAGTCCTTTTAATAGAGTTGCTAGCGCGAGAGCTCGGGATTTCATCAACCTGGACCCTCCGGTATTCACGGGATCAGACCTAAATGTGGACCCGCATAATTTTCTATATCAGATGCAGTGTACCTTGCGGGTGATGGATGCCACCGATACTAAGTTGGTAAAGTTTACTTCTTATAGGTTGCGGGATGTCACAGTGACCTGGTATGAGACATGTGAGCATTCTAGGGGACCTCGTGATCCACCAGCAAGATGGAGAGAGTTTTCGGAGGCTTTCTTACAACATTTTCTGCCGGTCGAGCTCCGTCGGGCCAGGCAGGATAGATTTTTATGACTTGAGCAGGGTAATATGAGTGTTCAAGAATATAGCTTGCAGTTTAATTCGTTGGCCAGATATGCTCCTATGATTATAGCTGAGATGAGTGACCGGGTACATAGGTTTGTTACTGGCTTGGGTCCGCACTTGGCCAATGAGTGTACTACGACTTCTCTGAATCTGAATATGGATATTGCTCGCATTCAGGCTTATGCACAGAGTTTGGAGGATCGTAAGAGATAACCGCGGGCAGATCGAGAGCGTGAAAGGGGCCAGTATAAGAGGGCTCGATCCGTAGGTGACATAGAAAAGTATAGAGGTGGGCCTAGGCCACAGCTTTATAGACGCCCATCCTACCCGGCAGCTAGCGCATCCTTACCATTTTCGAGGTCGAGAGTTGATCGACTTGTTCAATCTGGACCAGGTCAGAGTTCACGAGCATCAGGGTCTTATTATAAAGGGGATTCTAGACAGATGAGGCCGACGTTGGCTCGATGCGAGCAGTGTGGTAAGGTCAATCTGGGACCGTGTCAACAAGGATCATATAGGTGTTATTCTTGCGATCATCCTGGTCATATTATGTGAGAATGCCCGACAAGAGGTAGAAGTGTTAGGGCCCAGTCGGTCGGATCTGCAACGGCTTCATCATCTTCAGTACGCCTGTCAGGGCGAAGTCATCAGACATCATCTGGTCGAGGCAGAGGTAGGCGTGGAGCAACTACCTTCGGTGGTGGCCAGAACCGCATTTACGCATTGATGGGTCGACAAGATCAGGAGTCCTCACCTGATGTTATTATAAGTATATTATCAGTCTTTTCACATGCTGTATATGCGTTATTAGATTCAGTCTTCAATCTATCTTATGTCACCCCTTTCATTGACTGTAAGTTTGGTATGAATCCTGAGTTGATAAGAGATCCATTTGTGGTATATACACCAGTTGGTGAGTTGGTAGTTGCTAGACGGGTCTATTGGAATTGTGCAGTATTAGTTTGTAGCCATCAACCCTTAGCAGATTTGATAGAATTAGATATGGTTGATTTTGATGTTATTATGGGCATGAATTGGTTGGCATCGTGCTACGCTAATGTTGATTGACGAACAAAGATTGTTAGATTTTAATTCAGGCGAGCCAGTCCTTGAATGGAAGTGTAATACTGCAACGCCAAAAGGTAGGTTTATTTAATATCTTAAGGCAAGTAAGATGATCTCCAAAGGTTGTATATACCATATTGTTCGGGCTAGAGATGTTGATGCCGAATCACCTACATCTCAATCAATTCTAGTGGTTAATGAGTTTCTTGATGTATTTTCAGACGAACTTCAACACCTTCCTCCCGAGAGGGAGATTGAGTTCGGTATAAACGTGTTGCCAGACACTCAGCCGATATTTATTCCTCCTTATAGAATGACTCCAGCTGAATTGAAAGAATTAAAGGAGCAATTAAAAGATATGCTTGAGAAATGCTTCATTAGGCCTAGCATACCCCCTTAGGGTGCGACGATATTATTTGTACGAAAGAAAGATTGCTCGTTACGGATGTGTATTGACTATCGGCAACTGAATAAAGTCACTATCAAGAACAAGTACCCTCTTCCCAGAATTGATGATTTGTTTGACCAGTTAGAGGGTGTAAAATATTTCTCAAAGATCGACCTAAGGTCAGGGTACCATCAGCTAAGGGTCAAAGAGAAGGACATTCCGAAAACGGCTTTCAGAATAAGGTATGGGCACAAACGCACCAACAACATTTATGGATCTAATGAATAGCGTGTTTCTCCCATTTCTGGATATATTTGTGATAGTATTTATAAATGATATTTTGGTTTACTCTCACTCGGAGGCGGAGCATGTGGATCATTTGCGGTTAGTACTATAGACGCTCCGGGATCATAAGTTGTATGCTAAGCTCTCCAAGTGTGAGTTTTGGCTGAATTCAGTGGCTTTCCTTAGTCATATAGTGTCATATGAAGGTATAAGAGTTGACACTCAGAAGATTGAAGCGGTGAAGAATTGGCCGAGGCCCACGAATCCATATGAGGTTCTTAACTTTTTAGGCTTAGGCGGCTATTGTAGGAGGTTTGTAGAAGGATTTTCTACCATATCAACACCATTAACAAAGTTGACACAAAAGACCATAAAGTTCCAGTGGTCCGATGCCTGTGAGCAGAGTTTCCAAGGGTTAAATGACAGACTAACATCGGTACCAGTCCTTACTCTCCCAGAGGGTCCCGAAGGCTACGTGGTGTATTGTGATGCCTCGGGAGCAGGTTTATGATGCGTGCTAATGCAACATGGTAAAGCGATTCCCTATGCTTCAAGGCAATTGAGGAAACACGAGAAAAACTATCTGACGCACGATTTGGAGTTGGCCGCGGTGGTCTATGCACTAAAATTTTGGCGGCTCTACTTGTATGGTGTTCATGTAGACATTTTCACGGATCATAAAAGTTTGCAATACATATTTAAATAGAAAGAGTTGAACTTGAGACAAAAGAGGTGGCTTGAATTATTGAAGGATATGATGTGGACATCTTATACCATCCCGATAAAGCTAATATTATAACAGACGTGCTTAGTCGTAAGTCGATGGTCAGCTCGATGCCGGTGCAGGTCGAGAGGAAGGAGTTAGTAAGAGAGCTCCATCAGTTAGCTAGTTTGGGAGTCCGACTAATGGATTCAGAGGAGGGTGGTTTTGTGATTCAGAATATGTCAGAGTCGTCCTTCATATCGGAAGTTAAGGAACGTCAGTAGGAAGACCCCAGTTTGGAAAAAATCAGAGAGAGCATTCAACAAAAGAAGACTACAACCTTTGAGATTGACAAGCATGAGGTCCTCAAGCACCAGGGCGTTTATGTGTTCCAAATGTAGAGGGATTACGAGACAAAATTATGACGGAGATCCATTGCTCACGATATTCCATTCACCTTAGATCTATCAAGATGTATCATGATCTCTATGATATTTATTGATGGAATGACATGAAGGGGAGCAATGCGGAGTTTGTAGCTCAGTGTCCTAATTGTCAGCAAGTAACAATAGACCACGAAAAGGCTGGTGGCTTGACTCAGAAGTACGCATTATAATTTAAAATTGTAATTATTGAAAAAGTACGGATTATAATTTATGCATGTGATGACTCAGTTCGTATTTGGTAATTAAAGTAATATCTACACGGTTTACTGTCCTATCCAAAAAAGTGATAAATCTAAAAAGTTACTAATAAAGAACTTAAGTGGAATTTAGACGGATCCGTCCTCATAATTACATATTTACACCAAATGAATTTAATCTAGCAGATTATATATATATTAATTAACTATAATTAAGTTGTACTAATTACGTAAATACCAAATTCAAGTAAATTGTTTAACATCGATCGTACTCTATGGTATAAAGAATCTTTCTCTGCACAACTTTCTCCATTCTCCCATTGCCATTACTCCATTTTGCAACAGCGAAAGCGGAAGCTAATGGCTTCTTCTATACGCATAGAGTCATCTTCTGCTTCGGTAAAATTTAACTCTTTCTTTTCACCTTTTTTCATATGCATATTGTTTAGTACATTTCTTGGCATTTGTGAATAGATTGTTTTTGAAGTTTTTGAGGAACCCCTTTTTTGTCCTTTTTCGGTAAATATGTTTGTTTAAACTGTTCCATTTGCCAAAAACTTTCGCGTTGTTGCAATGAAGAAGGGTTTTGAAGACGAACTATTCTGGTCAATCATATTGTACAAAGCACGCGGTAACACTATCGTTTGATGGGTAGTAGTAGTAGTAGTAAACGGTATTGTGCAAGTGCATGTTACTCCCTCCCTCCTAATTTGTTTGGCAACGAGTTATTTTTTTACCGTAATTTTTTCATATGTTTTTAAATATTTTAAATTACTCCTTCCGTCCTAGTTTGACATCACATAAAGTTTAAGAAATAAAAAAAAAAGACTTTTGAAATGTGTGGTCCAAAACAAACCTTAAATATTTGTATCTAATGAAATTTAAATTATTTCTAAATATAGAAATGTGTCAATCTTTTTGTAACAAACTAATAAGGAAAGTAGAATAATCTTTTTTGGGACAGAAGGAGTATTAATTATGGTGACTTATAGTACTTTTTACGTAGTTTCCGAATATGTAAATTTTATTTCAAAAATTTAAAGATTCTATGTTCAAACAAATTGTCAATTAAACCACCACTTTCCTTATCAAAAAAAAAAACTATGTTGCTCTTTCTCCTACTTTTTGTTTTTTCTGGTTTTGTTTAGTTTATTTTGATTCTGGGTTGTTAGTTGTTTGAGAGACGGAGATGATAGACTCTATGTGTGTCAGTGTGTGTGTGTGTATGTGAGTTCTGCTTCTGGAGTTTAAGATTTTGCATTTGATTGTTAGTAACTTTTTGTACCTGTTTTCAAGAGCAATGTGCTCCTCATGTGCTTTCTGCACAAACATGAAAGTGGGATATTGGAATTAAAAGTGAGAACGGAGGATTTTTTTTTTTAAAAATTTAAGGGAGAATATTTTAGCTGAGGGACTATCGGAAACAACCTCTCTACCTCCTAAAATAGGGGTAATGTCTGCGTATATTTTACCCTCCACAGACCCAACTTGTAGGACTACTGGGTATGTTGTTGTTGTTGTAATTTAAGGGAGAATGTGGGGCAGGGGAGGATATAGGTGTTTTTGCAACTATTGGTTTCACCTCAAACTGCATCTTAATGTTTTAAAAGGTAAAGTTGGAGTTGGGGCTCACTCATAGGCTATGTTGTTCGGATTCTTCAAAAGTGTTGTTGCACTCGTGTCGGATCGTCCAAAATTGAACTATTTTTGGAAGATCCGACACGCACCTGTATATATTTTTGAAGAGTCCAGGCATCATAGCTCATATGAGGATACTTGAACCGCTACCGAGGTGGAGGCATTTCCCTCCTGAGGGGTACACCCCAAGAGTTCGAACATATAGCATTGGGGCGCCCAACACCCAACAACCGAGGGTCGTACAACAACTCTGTGCAAGTCCTTAATTAGCTCTGTGACCCTTAAATTTCTCAACTAACCCTTGACTCCTCAAATGCCCATCTATCGACCCAAATTAAAGTCGGAGAAGATTGTAACTCAAAATTGGAACCCAGACATTGCATATTTTCTACTGAGAACAATGTGCACATGAATTTCATTGGAACTTCATACTAGAAACTGGTAGTTTGTCTTTCTGTCTTCACTCTGTGTACATGAGTGATGGGACTTGTTTAATTAAGAGGTTAAGTTTCAACAAGTAATGGCTTCGAACTAATTGTCTTCAAAAGCTACTCCTGTGCTGTCGGTGATGAATTATAGCATTATGATTTATTTCTTGATTTCTTTACTTGTTGGGAAGTGTAAAAAATGCTAGATTTTACATGTAACTGTAAATTGAACCTGCAGGCCGAAAAATCATGTTTTGATCTATTTGAAAATAGGTGCATTTCAAACAAGAAATTTAACAAATTTTGCTCTTTGTTCTACTGAAAAACAATGTTATATGAAAGTGAACATTGTATCTTTAAGGTCTAACATATCCACAAGAGTATTGTAGATATATGAATGTTAAGATTAATTTGCGGTTATACAATATTAGAAGTGATCACATTTGACACAAGGTGCAAGTAGAACACTTGTTCGATAAAACAAGAGAAGATTGTTTGACATGATCTGGCCATGTCCTGTGTAGACCGGCAAATGCACAGTCAGTATATGTCTACCTATGATAATTGAAAGGTGTTAAAAAGGATGAGGTAGATCTGAAAATTATATCAGAAGACGTTTTCTCAGAAGACCTACAATCTCTCAGAATTCATGTTGACTAAGCAAAAAATAGAACACCATGGAAGCAAAAGCTCTATATAGGCAACACTAACTATTTGAGATTAAGGTCTAGTCACTTGGTTCCAACATTTGATACGAGTTATTTGGTCCTTCTAGAGATTTATATATCAGTAGAAAAAGTAGAAAACCTCTACTCCTAAAGAGTTCCAAATTATTGAATATTGGAATGGGACTGGTACATAGGTAACAAAATTTATAGTGATGAGTTATGTAGCTGAACTCAGCTGGATGCATAGTTGTATTTGTTGTTGCAAAGAGTAGGTTTTAGAGAGTTATGTAAAAATCAAAACTTGGCATGTTTAGGGAACTAAGAAATGAGTGTATGGAGTTAATCAAATTTTGCATTTTTAGGTTGCGTGGTAAGAGCCTTCGAGATCTCACCCTCGCAACTTCACTCTTTTCAATCTTTCTTTTCGTGCGTTTCATGGATTGGTTCCAAGGTTTATAAAAAATAGATATTCAGTTTTGTAATACAAATCATGAGAAATTACGATATATTCACATAGGTTACATTTGTAGTGGGTGTTTTGCTTCATGTTAGGTCTCATGTCAAGGAAGAATTGGTTTCTTGGTTGATTTTGTGTATCGCCTGCTCTTTTCTCGGGCCAACCAGATGAGGCTGTAGAAAAGACTTATGCTTTATCTCAATGACCATCACCACCTTTTCCCCTTTTTTTTCTTTTCCGTGCATTGATTGATTCTTTAAAAAGGGGTAAAATGATCATAAATAGAGGCTCTCATTTTCATTTTGGCATATTGGATGATACAATAGTTTCTGTGAGATATTAGGGAGGACAAACACTTAAAGCTTCTTTGTCAGTGTATCTTGTGAGGTTATTCTTTCGGAATATATTTGGGTTTAGTTAGAGTATTTTCACTAATTCAGTGCTCTGGTTCTATAACTAGGCCTCAACTCTAAACAAGTCGGGTTATGCTCTGTTTCTGTAATTCATATACTTCCTCCGTTTCATTTTATGTCTCTCTGTTTGACCGGATATTGAGTTTAAGAAAGTAAGGTTGACTTCTAAATCTTGTGATCTTAAATTAAAAATGTGTATAATGTACCAAAATGCTCTTTGAATCTTCTGGTCTTAAACAATCCATGTAGGATGTTTCTAGATTAGAAAGTGGAAAATCTTTTTTGAACGAACTAAATAGGAAGGTAAGACTCATAAATTGAAACAGAGGAAGTAATAATATTGCTCCCCCTTGCCTGTTGAGGTAGGGTTAGTGGTCAAATCTCATAAATTCATGTGATAACCTTTTGATGTATTCCCAGCACCTCGATTTTGCCATTTTGTTTTATGCAAGAATTAGGAGCTATATGCCTATCCTCCCCAGACCCCACTTGTAGAATTACACTGGTATGTTGTTGTTGTTGTATGCCCGACCCTGTTCCATATATATACATTTTTATTCAAAGAAGTATATTTACTTTTTAGCTAGATGGGTTGCTTCATTTTTTCATCCTAGCCTGAAGGCCTGGGTTATGTTCACCCTTTACAAGCTTCTACGATCACGTCTAAGAAATAAAGAACAACATCATAGAACTGTCAATCCAATGGCCATTCATGTTGTTGTTGCAGCCACAGTCTATAGAAACTTAAGGTTTCTGACATTAAAAGTGTTTGAAGTCAATAAGTAAATTCACCAATTTGGTTATCAGAAAAGATAGCTTCATCAGTACTTGTTCATCCCTTTGTACAAATTTACAATCTTAGTGCTCACTTGTGTTTTCTTTTTCTTTCTCTTTCTCAGAGAACTGTCTGCCTAACATGTGGGGATGAAGGAGATACCAAGCTTCTCATATACTGCTTGAAGTGTCGTGATTCTGCAGTACAGCAGTATGTTTCATCAGTAGCTTAATTATTAGAATGCAATATTCTTTACTTTTCAGAACGAATTTCTAGTGGATATAACCAATTGAAATCGGAATATCACTTATTATTGTCTTTCCTGGGCGTTTTACATCATCAACCCAATGCTTGCCTAGCTTCGTGACTGCAAATGTTTGTTTCTTGTTATTTACTTATTATTTTCCATCTCATTTTAGACGGCTTATTCTATCTTACCACCTGCCAAATTTCACTCGTAGATTTCTTGTAGCTTCAAGCCAGAACTCCGTTCTCTCTCTGAACAAATTTCTAGTGGGTTATGAGCAATTGAAATGGGTTCGTTTCAGGTATTATAGTTTTTCCTGGGCGATTTACGTCATCAACCCAATTGTTGCCTGGTTTAGTGACTGCATTCTTTATTATTACTTTATTATTTTCTGTCTCATGAGTAGTATATTGTGTTTTTGTACCTGTCAAATTCTACTTGCCTGATGCAACAGAATCACTATATGAGTGGATCAGTGGACAAAGTCAGTTGTAGAGGTTATGGTTTTCCTTTTCTTTTAGCTCTTTGGATACTATAGAATATAACTCATACTGTTAATCCTTAGCTCCACATTCTTATGATCACAATTTTTCTTTCCCCTTTACAGAGTCTAGAAAAAGTACTGATGAATGTTTTGGTCTGTATATTGTCGTTCTGTTATTGCCATGCGCATCTAAAGTTGCCTATATTGGATTTAATATCACGGATGTTTTGGTCTGTATATTGTCGTTCTATTATTGTCATGCGCATCTAAAGATGCCTATATTGGCTTCGATATCACGGATGATTTTGGTCTGTATATTGTCATTCTGTTATTATCATGCGCATCTGCAGATACCTATATTTGCTTCAATATCACTCTTCAGGCTCAGAAAAAGATTATTAACTCTGCAGGAGTATTTCATTATATTGTTCCTTATTTTTTGCAGCTATTGCCTAGAGAAATTCTCCCATGACGATGACAATATAGATTGGATATGTTGGGATTGCACTCCCAGAGTTGCTAAGGTTGAACAGTTCAGAAAGAGTGAACGGATAAGTGAGCGAAAAATCCGTGCTTTTGATGTTTGAGTGGAATGGAGAAGAAAGCTTAACAGTTGTAAACAAAAGCCAAAAGCTTAGATAAGGCTAAACATGACGCAAGTGGAGCAGTCCAATCAGCTACAACACAATCCTTTTCAAGTTTTGCAGAAGGAGAAGCCTTCATTTACTGAAACTAAGAAACAGAAAGACATTGGAGAAGCGTGTGTAGATGTATGCTATTCTGAACAGAAAATCGAATCAGTAAAAGCAGAGAACACTCCACTAGTAGGCAAACACCCCGAAGATTTAGCTCAATCAAGCGGTAAATCTTCTGTGCAAGATCCAAAGAGTGCTCATTCGCTTACTGAAATTGCAAAACAACAAGAGATGAGAAAACCAAGGAGGAGGTATGTAGTTCTTGATGCTGACAGTGATTTTGAGGGAGAAGGTGGGGCAAGTAGTGGGAAATTTTCTTCCTTATCCCCTGACGAGCATTATGTTCCACTCAACAATTTGTATAGTGAACCTGAAATAGAATTTGTAGTTCTTGATGATGACAATGATTTTGAGGGACAAGGTGGGGCAAGTGGTGGGAAATTTTCTTCCTTATCCCCTGACGAGCATTATGTTCCAGTCAACAATTTGTATACTGAGCCTCAAATAGAATCTGCGGATTATGTGCCTGCACAGGCACTTATTGATCCCATTTGGAGGTAAAACTTTAACTTCCACGGCTTTAGATAGACACTTACCTGTTTCATTTTAGAGTAGGGTTACCCAGAAAAGGCCTTTTCAGCTATTAGCAGTTAGATACTTAGATCTTTACCCTTCCTTTTTAGGTGATTCGTTCTTTCTGCTATTGCCTTTTCACCCCCTCCCCGCTACTTCGTGGTGCAACCTTTGTCTTTTGTTTTAAAAGAAGCAAGCAAAATACCAGTAGGATTCTATTTTTAATTCGGAAAAAAGAATTCTCTATTCACTGTCTTTAGTTTTAACTGTAGGGGATGTTTTATCTTCAATAGAGAAAGTGAAACCAGTATAAATATCTTAGCTCATCTGTCAAACAAAGCCTGTGAAAAGATGTTTAAAGCAGCAAATGGGCTTCCAGTGAAACTTGATGTAAAAATTATGGCCAAGAGTGATGTATGGCCTAAGAGTTTCTTGAGGTCGCCACCAACAGACAGCAGTATTGCTTTGTATCTTTTTCCCGAGTTTGAAAGGTAACTTGTTATGGTAATGCACTCATTGAACATTATGATCTGGAACCTTCTCTATTAATACTGTCTTACAGGGATGAAAATTCTTATGATGATCTGTTGGAAGATGTAATTGACAATGATCTCGCAATGAAAACCACAATTGACGACTTGGAGCTCTTGATTTTTTCATCGCATGAATTGCCACATAAGCACTGGAGTAAGTGATGAATTTCTGCTTCCCAAGTCTTTATTTGCTCCCACTGAACCAAGATATCAGTTGTATTCAATCAAATGCTTAATAAACCTTCACCTTGCAGGGCTTCGTAGGAAGTACTATTTGTGGGGCGTGTTTAGACGTAAGTCATCTTCATGCTCAAGTATACCAACCGCCAACTCTTTAGCACAAACTAGCAGCATCCAGAATGCAGATATGAGCTGTCTCCTAAATGAAGTCGAAGGTGCAAATACAGGTAGTTCTCAGGGCCAGAGTTTCCCTAGTCCTTTGAGCATATTGAAAGGTGTGAATTCTGGCAGTCCTCAGGGCCGCTTCCCAAGTTCTTTAAGCTCCCGTTGTAACAGTCCTGAGAGTAGTCTCAATAGTATGGAACGGGAGTGTGGTAGGAATCTAGACACAAGGAACCAAGATGTTGAACAACATGACAAATACAGAATACAAGCATCTGATATCTACGTCTCTACACAACGAAATGGACTAGGTGATCAGTGTGGTCCCTGCTTGGAGCCTTTTAAGTTGAAAAGGTGTCTTTCATTTCCAACGAAGGGGTAGGCTTCTCACCCTGTTTATAACTCTAGAGCCCTCCATTGGTGACAGTCAGACAAAAGACATTGCTGCCTTGATGATTTCCATTTTCCACTTATAGTAGAAAAAGTAGCCAGAATCATATTTTGGTGGTACAGATTATACCAAGTGTTTTGTCTATACATAGCTGGCTTCTTCAGGTAGTTAGTGTGTATTGCAAACTTTCCATGTAAGTTGTACAAACTTTTTGGACGTGAGTGTAGCTTTCCTTCATTCTAAATCGCCTCATCTCAAAGTTGTTCATGTAGGTGTTGGACGTCGCTTTCATAAACTTAACTTTCAGGTGGAAGTATATTCTCTTTAGAGATGAATTCATGGAGGCATTTGAGAGATCAACTTTCAAATTCACATCTAAAAGGTGTGCACTTGAGGATTGCAGTTTTTGTAAGTGGAGCAATCTTCTGCCAACATGTAGATTTGGGAGTTCTTTTATTTTGATTGATGTTGATAAGGAAATTCTCCATCAACACCCAATGCCTTAAAAAAAGGGGATATAATGTACTTTGTCACATTTTTTCCACAACTTACTTTGTCACATTTTTTTCTTTCTCTTATAGGTAGAGATGGAGATGAAGAGTACTTGATATTGTGTATCTGACCAAGTACAGATTCTCATCATTTCTATCTCTACCTACATGAGAAAAAAAAATGAGAATGAAAGCCAAATGTGAAAATTATCAATGTGATATTTGATGCACCAAGAGCTTCCAATCATTTTCTAGTTCAAGGACTTGTAAGTGATTTTATTTTTATACATGGTCATCTTTTGATCGAATGAAACACAAATGGTCTTTCAAACTTCCTGAGTACATTACATCCCTTTTTCTTGAAGACATTGGATATGGATGGAGAATTTCCTTATCAACATTAAAACAGAAAGAATTCTCAAATTTATATGTTGGCCAGAGGAATGCTCCATTTACGAAAACTCCCTTCCTGAAGTACATCTCTTAAGAGTTGAATTTGCAAGTTAACCTTTCAAATGCCTCAATGAGTTTGTCTATGAAAATATATTTTGAAATGGAAAAAACCATATATAGCCATCTGGACCCCTATTTTTCTCTACCCTAACAAAAAAATGTCGTTTACTCAAAATAGCTATAAAATACTAACCTATGTATATTTGACACTTTATGATTCATACTCCATCCTTGCTATTATCTTTTTCCTACTCATTTCCACTGATCCTCATCAACGTTCTGAAGCAATCAACAACCTCAGGATATAATTGAGATGGTGGATTTTTGGTCAATAGCCAATCTATCCACCTCCTCCTCCAACTAAAAAGATCATGTTAGAAATAATAGTTCAAAATTGTAGAAAACCAAAGTTGGTTAGACTTTAGTATTTTAATTCATGTTTAGTTAGTATTTATAGTCAAATTAATATAGGAATATGTTTTTCTGTATTGAGTTAAAGTAGGTTTCATACTATTATAAATAGGGGGTTGCTAGCTATTTTAACAAGAGACAATAAGAGATATTTTGGAGAATTGCAAAGATCCTTTCTGTTTATAAATAAAATATTTTCCTTCAAATCCAAAGAATAATTGATGAAAAACACAATGATACTCAATTCATATTTGATGTGACACTGATCATACATTAAATTTAGCGTATTTTCAATGTAAAAGTCAGTAATTGGTGTGTAAATTATACTATAATTAAACATTAAAACTATACTAGGGGTGGCCAGTGGGCCGGGCTCGGGACCGTCGGGCTGAGTTTGGCGGGCGGGGAAGGGGCGGGATTTGCCGAAGTCCCGCCCCGATCCCGATCCCGATCCCGTCGGAATCGGGTCGGGTAGGGATCGGGATTTCGGATGTTTTTTTTTTTTGGCACTTAATTTAAAAAATAACATATATATAAAAAACTCAATAATTAAACAAGACAAGATAGTGTAATAAAAACATCCCAAGACTGTTTTTGTGCCTCTTATATTATTTAATAGACACATGATTTTTTTGTAATACAAATACAATTGTCAAAATTGCAACTTTGTGGTGTTGTTCAAAAGTTGCAAATTACATAGTAAAATTGCAATTAAAAAAATTACATTCTGAAAAAAACCTGTTCTAGTTTCTTGATAATTTCCTGTGGTTCTTCGGTTGGAATTGATATTTGTTGGTCAAATTGCTCCACGTCGCTTTCACCACCTTCAGATAAGATTTCGTTGTAGTTTTCTTCTTCGTTGATCTCCGATTGACCGCACCTTCTCCGCTCCGCTCGTATCCAATCTCTGAATAATACTACAATCTCCAAGATGTCTCCGGCTAATGAGTGTCTGTGCTCTCCTATTTGATATCTGCCGGCAAAAAAAACGCTTTCAGTATCAACAAAATCATCTTGAGTAAGAATAGGATTCTGTCTAGAAATAGGACTCTTGCCCTTGTTGTCCCTACTAGAAGAAGCATGACCCCTACCCGTAAGCATACATTTAAATTCTTCCATTATAAATTTATAATTATACTAATAAATAATTAAAGTAAATGAAATTAAGTGCGCTAAATAAAATAAACAGACAATAATAATTTAATGAAGGAACGAATGTACCAAACGCCGACGTGTAATCGAGAGGTTTAAAATTGAAACTTTGCTCGATGGAAGATCCTCAAGCTAGTTGCCAACTTCATTCTCAAATGAATAAATAAAATTGAATATTTAGTAGACAATAGACTTGTAGAGAGATAGATTGAGAGATTGTAGGAAGATTTGTGAGAAAGATGAAGAGAAAATGAGATATTTATAGTTGAGAAATTGGGTTAAAATGTAAATATAATAACTTATGGGTTAAAAATAAATATTAAGGGGGTAGGGGGAGGGAGGATGCCAAAAATGGCCGTTGTACAACGACCAAAATGTAAAATGGTTGTTGGTGCAACGGTTATTTTTGCAAAAGGGGAGTTTCGAACTGGGACTGGGGCGGGACCGGGATCTGGTCGGGCCTGGGCCTGGGCCGGGACAGGACGGGTCTGGACGAGACCATGTCCCGTCCCGGTTCGAGTCCCGATACCGATTTTTTTTTGTTTAAAATGTCGGGATCGGGGCGGGTCGGGGTTGGGGCCGGGACCGGGCCACCCGGCCCACTGGCTAGCCATAATGTATACTAATATAATCAATACACAAAGAGTATACAATGAGGATACACAGATTAACGAGTATACACTGATGATATGAAGAAAAAAAACAATCAACTTAAGGTAACAATTATCCGTACTAGCCAAAGAGTTGTATCTTTTTTTCTTACTTTCTATTTTCTTTGAAATGGTAGGAGAAGTCTCTTTATGATCCATTTTGAACGCGTAAGTCCTTCCCCTCAACTTATATTTGACAGATGAACCAAAAGTATTTTGGATGATAAGATTAATTTCCTTAATCAAATTAGTCTAGGTTTTAGAGCAAAAATCAAGGTACAATTTCGACCCTACTTTCATGTGCATATAAAGTACATTACTGTGTGGTCATACAAGGAGAGATATGATTAGAAATGATGATATCCGAGACATAGTGGGAGTGACCTCGGTGGAGGATAAGATGCGGGAAGCGAGGTTGAGATGGTTCGGGCATGTGCAGAGGAGAGACACAAATGACCCAGTGCGGAGGTGTGAGAGGTTGGCTATGGACGGGTTCAGAACGGGTAGAGGTAGGCCGAATAAGTATTGGGGAGAGGTGATTAGATGGGATATGGCGCAGGTGCAACTTACTGAGGACATGACCTTAGATAGGGGGTTGAGAAGGACACGGATTAGGGTAGAAGGGTAGTAGGTAATCGAGCGTAGTCCTACTTACACTCACAAAATGATAGTTGTAGTGTTATTACTGTAGGCCCGATTAGCCCATCACACTTATAGGCGCAGTATTGTTTTATAGTCCATGTAGTTTGATTTCTGCTGCTATGTGTTCCCTAGTGTACTTTGTTTATATTATTTATCTGCGTTAGCTACTACTTCCTTTTGTCAGAATGCGCTGCCATGACGTATTCAATTTTGTTATCAGCATGTTCATACAACTTTAATTTTTTATCTCTGACCGTTTCTCTTGCTTTGTAATGCTTGCTTGATTGTGATTATGCTTTGTCTTGAGCCGAGGGTCTCCCGAAAACAACCGTTCTACCTACTAAGGTAGAGGTAAGGTCTGTGTACAGTCTACCCTCCCCAGACTCCACATTGTGGGATTTTACTGGGTATGTTGTTGTTATATAAAGTACATTACTGTCGACTTTTTGACTCACGCTATTGCAAGCAATCATTGAGATTTACTCACAGAAATAGTCACCACTACAAAAAAATGTTTTTGAAGAGATCAAGCTGCTAAACTGAAGAACCTAGTTGTAAGAGCATCATATCTAGTTCTTTAATCTCGGGGTCGCTGTTACATACGACAATGATAATATTCCTGTGAATTTGGATTCGGCGGTTGATGAAAATCAATCAGAAGAAAAGGGAATTGACAATGCAAATTTCTGTACAAGGCAAATACGTGAAAACAAGTTTTCAAAAATACGTGCAAGAAGCTTCCGATGAAATGCCAACTGAGGAGAAGAAGGGTATCAACAGTAGAAATAGCAAGGGGAAAAGTCTACAGGTGATGGAGCAAGTTACGGATTCAGAATGTACTGCTTATGTTGCCATTAATTTCAGTGATGTTGCTGATGGCGGAACTCTTGCTGGAGGAGACGAAATTGGCGCATGTTGAACAGAAGTTGACTGTTATGGGGTTGTCATTTGGAATCCCAGAAGTTACGTCCCCAGATGTAGCTGAGCCATTGACAGAAAAAGTTATTTCCATTTCTGGACAAATATCAGAAGGAATGGATAGTCCGCCATTTGATAAACTTCTAGCAGCAACAGTACCTTTTACTATGATTTCCAGGTGATTTCCTCTCCTCCTACTTCCGGGTTTGCAATTGACCTTTTATCTTCTGGCGAGGTTTGTGATCTCGAAACTCTTAATCTTGGAATTACTATTGCAAACAACGACAATATTAGCCCTATGAATTTCGATCTGGAAGTTGGTGCTTATCAAATAGGGGAAGGATATGAAGGCTCGCTGATAACTGATAAAAGCATTGTAGATATGCTTTCTCAAGCATCTGGAGTTTCACAAAATTTTGTAGAGAGAATATTTTCCTTTTTTTGTGATTTCTCTTTTCCATGAAACTGAGGTTCTAGATGATGAGCAGTCACTAGTAGCTCCAACCTGGTTCTCACGGAACATTGTTTCCGACGGTATGGTGTTCACTTGTGATGAGGTAGGAAATTGTGACATGAATTTCCAAGTTATTGCGGATGAATATGTAAGTTATGAAATTGTCCCAGATAGTGAGTGGCATGTTGGCTGCCAATTGATGTACAAGTTCTTTCCTGATATGCTTATTTCTAGAGTAAAGAAAAGATCAAAGGAAGGGTGGGATAATGAATATGCAGAAGCATTTACTGAAAAATTGTTCGAAGTGTTATCTACTTGTGTAATTCACTTGAAGGAGGAGATAATTGAGTTTCCAATTTTTCATTTTCACTAGTTAAATGTTGCTGCGATTTATTGCCAAATGAGGTACATTATCAGTTATTCTTACTTGATAAGGACATGATGGGTCGGGAAATTTTTCCAACTGGAGATGAGCTTTCCCTTCAAAGGCTAGGAATGTATGGTACTGTTAGTTCTAATTCTGTTGAAGATAATAGTGATGATCTGTTATCATTTGGAGTTCATGAGAGTGATACAGTTGTCATCTGCTTATCCATGTTTGTGGAACCTCCAATTGCAAAGCTTGCTTGTGCTCGTATTGATGCCATTTACTCAGTTCTTCTCGCTACATTTTCAGCTGAATTTCTTGCTCAAATGATCATGGATTGCAAACCAAAGACTGTCATAACATTCACTGCTGTTAGGAGGGAATCCAAGTTCAATTATCTCAAAGAAAAGTATTGAGCCTACTGAATTCATTGTTTACGCTATGCTTAGTTTTTGTGTAGGGTTGACAGTGCTTAAGCTGGACAGGTCCATTTATAGCCTTGGACTAAAAGCTTACAGTAGGAGTAATACATAGTGAGATTGTGCTTGCTAATATATACAGGAAAGGTGGAAATGGATGATATTTCAAGAGCACATTTCATGAACCTGAGAGCTATTTGATTACTTGGGATATAACAATTGGTAGTCCATATGGAGCTCTTAGAATATATAAGCTTATCTATGGATCCATGAGGAACAAGTTTGAAATTGAACAACTGAAGATTGGACATCAAAGTCTTTTTCAACATGAACCAAAGGACACTAGGAATCATGTTCTTCTTTCAAGTATGTTTGCTGTTGGAACTGCTATTGTTTGGTCACTAAACTCAAAAGTGATAGCAGGAGTCTAAATTGGTCTTATTGGTGACAAGTTCATTATGAAGCCTATAATTCAGGAATTGAAAAACTCACAACTTGATTTATTATTAACAGGCACCAAGAGTTCAATATTATTGATTGAAAGGTATTGCAATATTATTAACAGGTTGCTTGCAATTATAGAAGCTAGGCAGAATGTTGTACGGGGTTATATCAGTAAGAGTGGAGTTTTTGGGTCTAATAAAACGATGTCAGAATTGCTTGAGAAGGAGAGAACAACTGATATCAGCTACAAGGTCCTACCCCAGTAGAGAGCAAATTGCTCCCACCAAGGTTTGAACTCACGCTGCAAGCCTCCAACTGTATTTTAAGTTCCCTCCTTTGCCATCCAGCTATGCTCGGGGGGACTCCAGTTTGAGGACAAGGAAGTACTGATGTGACCCAGAATAACAGCTTAAATGCAGGGAGTAGTACCTTTGGCTGGCAACGTAGTACATTCCGGAGATGTTAGAATTTGTTACGTATTTAGCTTATTTCATTTCGACCCCTGTATTTCCTTTATTTCCTTTTTGCATTTCAGTCCCCTGTTCAGTTAGAAGGGGGTTATATGTAGCTCAATTGGCATGGAGCACATCATCTATTATGAAATATTCTTTTCTCTTCCTCTTAGCTTAGTTTTCTCTTTAAATTCTGCCTTCCTAGTATCGGATTACATCACAATACGGCATTTTCTTTTACTTTCTAGGGTTGAGTTTATAGTCTTGAAAGTGTTTAGCGCTACCGTCAGATTTGATAGTATGAGTTGAGATACTAGAGTTGGTCGCTTTTGTTATTGAGTTGTAACCTAAAACTACTTTGTTATTTAGTGAAATTTTGAAGCAAATTTTAGACGTTGTAGGTCGTAGTTTTAACTCCTTTGAACAATGAGGTTTTCCACGTAAATCGTGTGTGTTCTTTACTTTTGCATTATTAGTGTAACTATATTCCTGGATATTTAGGTTGAAGAACCAGGCTTTCCCAACAACTCGAAAATTGGGTATACATAATTCACCCCCTCCCCCTCTCGTGTATAAGTAGACTCTAAATCCACTGCACTTTTAAAATTGTATGTTCAAAATTAGTCTTTTTTAAATTTTAGTAAATTCTTTACATATATATATCTATACTTTTGTCGAAACAGGGATCTATTGAACTCATTGATTAGTATTACATCTTCCACTAAAAAAAGGCAGCCCGGTACACTAAACTCCCACTATGCACAGAATTCACTATGGAGGTACATCCCCCACTACTAATTTTAATATAAACATTTGATTTATTAATATAATTTTTTATTGTGACAAAAAGAAAATTAAGGATTTCAATGTATCGGACTTGAAAATATTGAAAAAAAGAAATCAAACAACAAAAAGAAAGAAAGAAAAAGGAAGAAGTACCTAACTAAAATGAAAAAAGAGATACCAGACATGCCCATCCCCCATGAATAGGCCTAATTCTAGAAAAAGAAAGGTAAAACAAGATAGACATGAAATTTGATCCCTCAGCCTCGCTTATAGAGGGCGCATTTGATGACCATTGCACCATATGACACTTTAAGCTTAGTGCACACATGTATACTTTAAGTATTTCAAAGAATTAATCATTTCTATAATGGTCTAGAAAGGAAAGCATGAGTATACGTGAATCTATATCATCACATAGATACGCCATTATGTTCACATCTACTGAATCATACTATAAAATGTAATATCTCACATGAAGAAGTGTGCAATTTTTAAATTAGATGAATTCTATTGTGCGACATGACGGTTTACGAGCTACCTGTGGGCCGTGTCTCTATTTGTTCTAAAGGATGGAACCCTTAAATAAAGAATTAATTGTCATCATAAAGTTTTGTATCAACTAAAAGCTCACACCTGTCAATTTAAAATCTAAATTCAACATTTTCCTATAGATTACTATCTAGGAGGATCAAAACTCTAATTCTTGCTTTCCATTTTTTTTTAAAACTAGAGAATATAAAAGAATTATTTCACTAAATATCCATAACAAGAACAAAGAGTTTTTAGCAAAGTCCCACAAACTCAGCACCACATTAGTCTTCTACATATCAATTCAATGTATCAATAGGACTTTACCTAAATATACACATTTTCAAATATTAGACTGCAATATCTACAATTCAAATGTCAACTCCGGTCTTCACACACCATGACTAGCTGAGATGCCTTAACAGTCAATAACCACATTTTATTAGCCACTTAAATTTTTGACGTTTCTCTTTCTTTGACCTAAACGTTTCATAAAGTATCCACATTATTCTTCAAAATGTACTACTGGGTAAAATTTTATTCGCACCGAACGTTTACACCAAATCAATAAATTCAATGATATATAATTGCATATAGACTTTTAGCAGTCAAACCATGACTAATTAGTTCATATTTTTCATTGACTTACTTAAACCACGGTAAGTTAAACCGGTTTGGTGTAAACATTGTGGCCAAATAAGTATTTACATATACATTGTTATGGTAGAACTTTTACACCATCAAGTCATATTTATCTGTTGTAGCAGGTAATTTATCTTATTTTTAAGGTTACAAATCTCACATTTTAAGAAGGCTTACATGTAGATATCTTTTGGATGATCTAATAGTGCAAATATTTTTATGCTGATGGTGTATATAACTTAAACTTTCTTAGCATTATGAGCATGCACTATCAAGAAGTGTGATAAGATGAATGAGAAATTAATCCTCCACCTTTAACAAGGCTTCGGATTTAAACTCTGAGAATGACTAAACTCCGGATAGAGAGGGCTTCCCCTTTTCGGTGGTCCATACACAACGCCAAGCGGGATTAGTAAGACCAATATATTTCAGATACCGGATGAATAATTTTTTTTACAAAAAATGTAATATGAGCATCTTACAGGTTACAGCTATGGGAAGTCGGAACCAGCCAAGGGGCAGCAGATCATGACTCATGTTAAAATTCTCAAGTATATCAGAATTTGAACAGAGTAGTCTTAATCTTTTTTAACACCTTTGATTACACTGATATATCTTAAGTGTGACATTAAGTATCTGATAAGTTACCTTACTCTAATGTTATTCATGACTGCAGGTTCTTACTCAGCCAACTCGTAGATCAACAGGTTGGACATAACTATAGGGGGCCAAAACAAAATGGCAAATCAATTAGCTAATTATGGTAGCTAGAAGCAGATGACTATTAATATTATTACATTTTATGGTTCCTCTATGTTTGTCTTATTAGTTGTTTTAGACAGACAAATTAAAAGCTATATAGAACCTCTATGGCAAGTACTGATACTATTTAAGATATAATATACTACTCTTTCCAACCAAAAGAAAGGGTAAGATATGAATAAAAAGTCCACAGAGAAGTTATATATACTATAATTTAAAACAAATCTAAACAACAGAGCAAGTTAACTTTATATAATACGGATTTGATCAGTGAGATCAAGATACAAACTAAGTCCATGCGGATAGAATGAGAGATATTCTTTCCAAGGGAACTGCCGTATGTAATAATCAGTAGTCCAACATAGAAGGGCTATGAATATGATCATGAATTGGCAAGTTTTACGTAGGCTGCCCAGACTACCGCAACCCTCCTCCTATATCCGGGGGCTTGAGACCAACAATGTGAGCGAAACTCACACAGGCACAGTTGGACTTAGAAAATATCAATAAAACAGAAACAAACCTAGAGTACAAGACTAAAGTAACCTTTGTTTGTTCCTTGTTTGGTATAGAGGAAAGAAAGGAACCGCAGGAGCACAAGTGAGCAGTAACATAGGAAGTGACAGATAATAAGAAGATAGCCTGATGGAGACAGATGTGATGCCACTACCGTGGAGCTTACGTATTGCTAAAGAGAGATAATTTAGATTAAGTGAGAATTGACACAAGATTCACTACTTTCATAAGACAATTCGAATTCCATCAGTTTGAAGTTCCCTTGATAATTCATGTTGGTTGTGTGCACAAAATGATGTGTGAACTTACATGTTTGAAGTTACATATATATAAGGTTAAACATACACCAAATGATGTGAAACCTTTCGGAGAAACTGTGTGAAATTTGCCTTGAGCGAACAATATCACACCATGTTAGAAGTGTCTTTGGACGGGCTTAGCCTAAACTGGTACCAGAGCCGATGGTACGACTGAACAGGTATGGAAATGGCGGAGAGTGGCTCTCATATTGCCACCCATTAAGAACTAAGAAACAAGTCCAACGGAGTGTGATGGCGTGAACATGTCAGTTTACTACCTTTGTCTGGCCATCTCCAAAGTAGCTCTCATGTTGTGGCATGTGAAGGCCTAAGAAACAAGCCCAACAGAGTGTGATAGTGTGTAATGGGTCGATTTACTACATTTTCCCCATCTACTGATTGGCTTACTACATTTGTAGCTTGGAAGCATACACACAAGAAGAAGTCTGGGCTTTGGTGGCCATAATTATTCGGGTGAATCTTGGTGATAGGTCATTTGGTATTTAGTTCAAGAGAGATTGTTGGGTATGTGAAAAAATTCTCACATTGGAAATTGATAAGAAAGAAAACTACATATGAGGTGTAAAGATACTTCTGAATATATGAGGCCTTTTGGAAAAATCCGTAAAGACTTTACTCAAAGCAAATAATATCAGACCATGTTAAGAGTGTTTTTGGGCTGGTTTAGTTCAACAAATCAAAACTTACCCATTAAAGAAAGATGAGAGTCCCAGCATAGACGTCAAGTAAAAATTTTGCCTGTAGGAACAAATGTTGCGGAAAAAAAAAATCTAAGGTCACAAAATAAACGTCTCCGATCCAAACTGTATGGAGGTTCAGTGCAGGACAAAGCGGATAGCTGTGATAGAATATTGCATCTAAATATACGCTATGACATGCCTTTAAGGAAACATACTAAGAATTTGTGTAATGAACTATGTAGCAAGTTGCAGAAGACTACTAATATATTACATTTTGTAGTTCGACCTATGTTTGTCTTAATTGTTTTTGAGGCAAACAGATTAAGAACTATCTATTATAGAACCTCTCAAGCATGAATTGACTATATTACTACTGTATTGAACCGGTAAGACATGTATAGAAAGTACACACAGAAGATAAACAATTCAATTTGATTAAAACAAATCTGAACAACAGAGTAAAGTTAACTTAATATGATACAGATTAGATCAATGAGATCAAAAGAGAAAACTAAGCCCCAGGCATACAGCTTGAGTGACATAATAAATCTTCCATACGGCAAAGTATTGAAACTCTGATTTCCAAGGGAACTACTCAATGTAATAAGTAGTAGTCCTAAATAGAAGGACTACGAATATACTCATAGGGGGTTAGTAAAATATGTCAACAAAACAGAAACAAACCTAAAGAGTACAAGAGTACAATAACTTTTTTCCTATTCCTTCTTTGGTCATAGTTGGGAAGAAAGGAGCCGCACAAGCACAAGTGAGTAGTAACATGGAAAGTGACAGAAAAATAAGAAGACAGCCTAATGGAAACAGATGTAATGACTCAATTATGGTACTTATGTATTGCTACAGATTAAAAATCTAGATGAAATGAGAGCATTGACTCAAGTTTCTATATTTGATAAGACAAAAATTGAATTGCACTAGTTTGAAGTTCCCAAGATGTTGTGCCAGCGAACTCGCATTGGAAATCGATACGAAAAAGAAGCTAGAGATACTCCTAATAATGTAAGGCCTTTTGGAAAACCGTGTGGAATTGGCTCAAAGCAAACAATATCACACTATGTTAAGATTGTCTTTGGCTAGTTTAACTCAACAAACCGGTATCAGAGCCAAGAGTCAATGGTGCAACTGGACAACTAGGTAGGGAGATGGTGGAGAGTAGCTCTCGCTTTGCCGCCTGTGAAGAGCTAAGAAACAAGTCCATAAGACGGCTAATGGTGTGAGTAGGTTAATTTACTACCTTTGCCCATCTATCTCCAAAGTAGCACTCAGGTTGTGGCCTATGAAGAGCTAAGTAACAAGCCTAATAGAGTGTGATAGCGTGGAATGAGTTGGTTTACTACCTTTGCCCCATCTACTTACTACGTTTACCGGTAGGTTGGAAACGAACACACAAGAGAAAATCTTGTAGGAAATACTCAGATGATGTGGGTGGCATAAAGTGAATCTCCAGATAAGACCATGAATCTTGATGATAGGTCAAGGGTACATAGTTCGACAAGGAAGATTGTTGGGTATGTGAGCAAAGTCTCAGATTGGAAGTTGATAAGAAAACAAGCTACATATGATTTGTAGAGATACTTCTGATAGTGCGAGGACTTTTGGGAAAAAACTGTGTTGACTTTACCTAAAGCAAACAATATCAAACCATGTGAAGAGTGTTATCGGGCTGGTAGTCCAACAATTCAAAACACACCCATTAAAGTAAGAAAAGAGACCCAACAAAGACATCAAGTAAAATTTTGCCGGTAGAAACAAATGTCGGACAGAAATCTAAAGTCATAGAACAAACGTCCCCTATCCGAATTGTATGGAAGTTCAGTGCAGGAAGAAGCAGAGAGTTGCGATAGAAGTTAATTAAGGCCAAATATTGCATGGAAGGGGAATGGTATACCGGCCATTTAAATATACTCTATGGCCATGGCTATAAGGAAACATACTAAGAATTTGTGTAATAAATTCTATTATTGCTGAAGCTGAAAAGTGGTGACTGCAAAAAAGATCATGTTTTCCGCATCACATTGAGGAGCGAAGTTATGAGCTGACATGAGTGGAATCGAAGCAACTAGTCCTGTAGTGTTCTATTTCTACTTGCGATTGAGGTCAATTTCACCAGTTTCCGTTGCTAACTAAATGATGACACACCCCTTCCTCGCTTTAGCGCCGGTGCTAACAATACTACGATATTCTGTTGCATCAGAGAGAGGAGCACGCAACATTGGAATCAATATTTTTTTTGGCATAGTTTAGGAAGATAGCTGGTTAGAACCTGCTACGCTTAATGAAACTTCAACTGAACATTATGGTCTTGCAACTTGTATGGATGTAGCAATGCAGAGGAGTAGAAATAGAAGTATATGACTAGGAACTATCACCTGCCTTACTTGGATATCCACATGTGTCTAATGTTGCTCGGATTCTTAAAAGTTACTGTTGGGTGTGTGTCAAAACCTCCAAAATATATGCATTTTGAAGGATCCGACACGGGTAGGACAATGTTTTTGAAGGGTCCGAGGAACATAACATATGAGGCATGCCCCACATAAAACAACTTACATAAAAAGGGACTTTAATATTGTAGTACATGTTATATGGGCTGAAGTTGTGATGAGAACTGTAAAATAAGGCAACCCGGTGCACAAAGCATCCCACGTTAGGGGGGTCCGGGGAAGGGTCGCATCCCAAGGTATGTGATGTAGACAGCCTAACATAATGCAAGCATTAGTGACTACTTTCATGGCTCGAACCCGTGACCTATAGGTCACACAGGAGACAACTTTGCCGTTGCTCCAAGCCTCCCCTTCAGTTGCAATTGCATCAGTTTGAAGTTCCCAAGATAATTCATGTTGGTTGTACAAACAAAATCTTATATTGGAAGTCGATAAGAAAAAGAAGTTACATGTAAGGTGTAGAGATACTCCAAATGGTGTGAAACCTTTGGAGAAATTGTGTGAAATTTTCCCAGAGCGGACAATATCACACCATGTTAAAATCGTCTTTGGACTGGCTTAGCCTTACAAACTGGTATCAGAGTCGATGGTACGACTAGACATGTATGGAGATGGCAGAGAGTAACTTTCATATTGCCACCCGTGAAGAGATAAGAAACAAGTACAACAGAGTGTGATGGCCTGAAAAGGTTGGTTTACTACCTTTGCCCGTCCATCTCCAAAGTAGCTCTCACGTTGTGGCCTGAAGAGCTAAGAAACAAGCCCAACAGAGCGTGATAGCGTGGAATGGGTCGATTTATTATTTTTCTCCCATCCACTGATTGGTTTATTACCGTAGTTTGGGAACGTACACATAAGAAGAAGCATACGGGCCTTGGTGGCCATACATACTCGGATGAATCTTAGTGATAGGTCATGTAGTAATTGGCTCAAGAGGAAGATTGTTGGGGATATGAACAAAATCTCACATTGAAAGTTTTTAAGAAAAGAAAGCTACATATGAGGTGTAAAGATACTTCTGAAGGTGTAAGGATTTTTGGAAAAATCCGTGCCGACTTTACCCAAAACAAACAGTATCAGATCATGTTAAAAGTATTTTTGGGCTGGCTTATTCCAACAATTCGAAACTTACCCATTAAAGAAAGAAGAGAGTCCCAGGCTCCCGGCAAAGACGTCAAGTAAAATTTTGCGGGTGGGAACAAATGTTGCAGAAAAATCTAAGGTCACATAACAAACATCTCCAATCCAAATTTACGGAGGTTCAGTGCAGGACAAAGCCGAGAGCTGCGATAAAAGTTAATAAAGGCCAAATATAGCATGGAACGAATGGTATTAAGAACTTGTGTAATGAATTCTACTATTTGGTGAAGCTGAAAATTGGTGATTGCAAAAAGATCAAGTTTTAAGTTAGTGTTTTGACTGATTTAGACTAACAGTTCACAACTTACCCGTTAAAGAAAGATGAGAGTCCCAGCAAAGACAACAAGTAAACTTTTGCCAGTAGGAACAAATGTGGTAGAAAAAACTCTAAGGTTACAGAACAAACGTCTCCGATCCAAATTGTATGGAGGTTCAATGCAGGACAAAGCGGAGAACTGTTATAGAAGTTAATTAAGGCCAAGTATAGCATTGAAGGGGAATGGTACATCGGCCATCTAAATACACGCTATGGCTTTAAGGAAACATACTAAGAATTTGTGTAATGAATTCTACTATTTGGTGAAGCTGAAAAGCTATGTTGCTCGAACTCTCAGAAATTGTAGTTGTAACCATTTTCCTGCAAAAATGCATTACTGACACATACACAATGACATTTTTGAAGAGCCCAAGCAACATAGCTTAAAAGTGATGATTGCAAAAAATATCAAGTTTTAGGAAGATTGCTGGTTGGAACCTGTTCCTCTTAAAGACACTTCAACTGAACATTTATGGTCTTGCAACTTGTAAGGATGTACCAATGCAGAGAGTAGGAATGGAATTATGACATGCTTTACTTGGAAATAATCCACTGTGAGGTATGCCTCACTCAATACAACTTAGAGAAAAAGGATTTTAATATTGCAGTAGATGTTATATGAGCTGAAGCTGTGATGAGAACCGTAGATATCAGCTTCTGCATTGTCATTCAGCTGTCCATTTCGGTATCTGGACTTTTTGGTATGCAGCGGCGATGCCTAAGAATGTTAGGGCTCCCTGGAAAGTTAACAGAAACAGAGAATAAGGAAACCACCGGAATCAATATGGTCACCACTCACCGTACCCTCATGCATTCCATGGACTGACTGGAAGAAATAAATTACTATCTTTTGAAGGAAGATCTGATGCTGAACATAGTGTAAACTACAGATGCTTAAAAACCTTGATTTTCTGGTGCAAATGCACAATATAAATGATTTTGACACATCGATGCTCTTCGTTGATCTAAGATTTGCAGAAGGATAATCCTGTATAACTTGTCAATCAAAAGGTAACCAGCCAAATATGGCTTTACAGTAACCAAAAAATGGTAAAGAATGGACAATAAAAGAAAGAAGCATTCTATAATAGTCACGTCTAAAGCTCTGTAAAATTGATGCAATTTTTGTGCTCGAAGCAATTACATAGGATGGATTAAGGTCTACATGTGTCAATGTATAAATGGAAATGGTAATGTTACCTAGTAACTTAAATCTCCAAAACTTTTCGGACTTTTGACCAAAATTTTCTCTGCTGTGATGCATCTATCTCCATCTAAAGGGCCTCCATTCACCTCGACACTTTGATAAATCAATAAAAGAAAGGGAAAAAAAAGGCTTTAACCGAGCTAGTTGTATAGTTGTGAAGAAGAAAGATCTCCTGATCCTAGCCTCAGTAGGAAAGCTACATAAGACAACATTTAAATAAAATGATGTGTTGGATATTCATGCTCATATCCATTATAATCATAGTACAGCCGCTCTCCCTTAGCTATATCACGACGCGCAACCAAAAGAACGCGACATGCACCATTTACATTGTATCTCACGCATTTCAGGTTCTGCTTCTTCTTACCCTCCCTGCAAAAATTGGAATAGTCTCAAGAACAGTAGGTTGGTTATTTTTCAATTTCTATAAGATTTCTTGATATGAAAGGACACAGATTCTGAAATTGATTGTCTACAGTTGGTTGAGCATATCACAGAAATCCAAATTTATGGAGGAGAAAAAGATGGACAATGATCGAGTTTTAGAAGGCAAGAATAAGGCTACGGGCTTACGGTGAATGGTTATTTATGCCATTAATAAACCGAGAAATGTTTCCACGCTTATCAGGACAGATAACAAGACTTCTTAATGGATCTCTGGCTAAAATAAGGGTCATCATGCTATCGCAATCATCCTCCTGCCGATTCCTGATATAATCAACGTCGCCTGTGTATTCTGCTATTATTGTCAGGTCCTTTATAGGCCCATCAGCTTCTACTGTATAGCTGCATCAATAAGATACATTACATTTCATGTGCAAATATAAATCAAACAGACAAGAACAGGACCGACTCTAAAGGGTAGAAAATAAGGCAAGTGCCTTAGGGCCTCAAATTGAGGGGCCTTAGTTTTTAGCAATAATAGGATTATAGTTTTTTTTCAAAAGAAAACTATGGATTACTATTTATAGAAAAAGCAAACTTTTTCATATAAAAGGATAGAAACCTTTTTAGATTGGGAATAAAGTAATATTTGACTTGCTTAATATTTGAGGGGCCTCAGCAGAAAAAAGTTTTCCAAAACTAAATTGATAAAATCTTATCTAAGATCAATAATGTCTCAAGAAATATTAAATGGATTGGCAATTGAAAGAGAATTATTAGAAGAAAAAGATTATAAGAAATTATTAACAATTTTGCATCTCAAAAAAACTAGAGGAATATAGTTCAGATAAGAAAATATATTAATTTTTTTCTTAAAAAAACGTTAAGGCCTCCGATTAAATTTTGGCTTTAGCTACTATGTGCTTGAGCCACCCCTGGGCAAGAAATGCTCAAGAAAAATGAGGTAACTAGGCATACCCCTCACGAGAATCAAAAACTACCGTGACAGGAGGGCATTCCCCTCTTTTATACATAGCTCTACACTGCTCCAGAGTTTCAGTATCTTCTTTTGAGAGAACCTGATAAAAAAGGAAAAAATTGCATGGTGAAGTATGACCTAATACCTTATAACATTCAAAGAGCTATAAAATAGACCGAGAGAAAACCTGCATTCCACCGCTTTCAAACTTGGCACAATTAGCAGATTTAGGAGCCATGCCAGGCATGTAAGTTAGCTCATCACTGAATTCCATATCGAGAGCTGTCAGTGCAGAAGCAAGAGATGCCATTTGAACTAGCCTCCGGTCAGGATCTTCTGTTGGAGTAAATGGCAATAGCCTTCTGCGTCTCTTGTAGAAAACTAGTGGTCGCTTCCGACGTTTTCTGATATCTAATGACAAAGTCGACCGGGAAGGATGGAAAATCAGAAACTAACAATACCTTCTTTTAAAAGTTAAGGAAAAAAATCCGCTAGCTTGGAATGGATTGCAGGGATCTCTTAGCAAAGTATATCTAGGGAAACCTCTGAGATTAGAAAACGAATCTACTCACAATAAAGTGTAAAATCTCTTCAATACAAGTCATAAATTTACATTCTTCGAAACAGAATGACAAAAATTGCAGCATTATAACACGGTATCAGGAAAAGAGAAAATAAAAACAAGGGAGTATCAAGTGTAACTCATCTTAGTTTTGAATGTAATATTGGTACATAGACCTCCCTAGACAAGTGATATAACAGTTTAGACATTATTTGCTAATCTAATCTTTGTGAAAATGGTATAGTATAGGATTTATATCTAATTGGATACACTACATAGCAATAAGACAATTAAGGGAAAAGGAACAAGAGCAGCACTGACAAGTAGCTCTTTACTGAATTATAGCAACAAAACCATATCAATGAATTGACAAGCATAGATTCATACTTATACCAAACAATTTCTGAGCTAACTAGTGATATCACACTATATTATTAACTGAAATATGCAAATCATCCTTTTGTTAATAAGGATGAATCATCCTTAATAAATTTAGTAACTAGTTGCATGATTGATTCCAGCAAGCATGATACTTACATCATACATGAGTGGTTCGTCAAAGGATATATTAATCAACACCAACTAAGCCTCAATCCAAACTAGTTGCCGGATGTGGAAAAAGATAGAATGCTCTAAAGACAAGCATATACTGCATTTATACTCTAAAGACAAGCATATAATTGTTAAATTTCTTTCATAAATGCACAAGTGTAACTCTATCACAATGGCAACAGTCACGATTTAGACACTAGAACATCTAAGAAAGTAATGATTTGTCAACTAAAATCTTTTTTTGCTTGGATATTTTGTTCAGAAAGCAGAAACCTTTTGTGTTCAAAATCGATTTACTCATTAAGAAAAATAATGACTAAAGTGAGATAAAATTGAACAACCTTAATAACCTACCAAACGACCGAAAAGAAAAGGCAAGTATCGTTATGATGGAGTAATCTTATAACTTAATGGGTTATCCAATTCAAAGGATAAATTAAGAGAAGAACGGTAACTTATGGTTCCTTCAAAATAACTCGGAGATTACACTTCTATTTCTTTTTTTTGCAAATAGCTTTAGATTATCAAATGACCTCAGACAAAACCTATACTGCAAAGACAAAAAGACAAATTATTAGCAAAATTCATTTGATCACAATGATAAACTGTAGGATTTTGTTCCCGACATCAAATTTAGAGATAATTAATGTTGTTCCGATACATCATTAACACTAAGATCATCAATTCACCAACTTGAAACTAAAAATAAAAACAAAAGATAATAATCGGAAAACTAATCCATATCAAAATAGCAAACAGAAAAACGAACTCTGGCAACCAAAACATAAATTACATAGAGTAAGTCTACTTAGAGAACTGGCAGGATGCGGAGATCTATTGATCAATATGAATCTAGAGAGTGGATGGAAAATCGGAAAAAAGAAGTACCCACTCGCTACTAAAGGGATGAATTTGTGCTTCCCTCTCTAGGTTTACGAGGGCAAGATTCATGTCCTCTTCCACCCCCTCCTTTGAGTAGGTTCTTTTTTTAGTAATAGAATAACCACAGCTCATGCTTAAGTTTCGAGGGCTTGGATTCCTATTGTGCTATATGAATCCTACGTCCCCATTACGCTCTAAACAAAACGTCGGATTACAAAAATACATAGACATCAACGAATGCGCTCTAAACAAAACTTAGTTGTATAACAAACATACATAGACATCAAGTAAAACACCTAAACATTTGATTGTGATCTCCATTGTGTTTACATAACCTATTCCGATATAAAGATCACATCTTTTCATTTACCTTGAGCAGACGTACATTTTACCACCATTTGACTCTCTTTCTGAATCTGAAAGAAATCAACAATCTTCTTTTGCAAAAAACCTAAAAATTCCACAAAAACATAATTAATAAATATCCCATTTTATTACTTGCATGATCACACACTTCCACTTACACACGATACATAAAAAAACACTGTCATTTCATTTTATTTCGACTCATATTTAAAAATTATCAATTTTTTCATTAATTTGACTTTCTTTATTCATACTTTTGATTGTGCGATGTTGATCACCAGAGCAATGAGGACAATCCCATTGTCCAACAGGTACACGAACTACAATTGGACGAAGACATAACATATGAAACCCTTTGTTACATTTATCACACAACAACAGCTCCTCCAGCCTTTCACCTGAGCCACATTGCTCACACACAACATCTCCGTCATCTTCCTCCTCTCCGTCGTCATCTCCGTCGTCTCCGTCGTTTTTCCGCGGAAACTCCACACGCTTCGCTACTTTCATGATCTCCACCATCGACCTGAATTTCTTCGGCGGCGGCGACACCGATAACCGCGGCCTTCGACGGCGGTATCTCGGCGAAGAGTCGGCTGATGGACGGGCCTTCAGTTGAGCTACCGGCCTCGATAACGACGCCGGCGATGCTGAGCTGGATGGAGCCATTGAAATGGCGGCGAAAATGAAAATAAATTATTACTCTGAGGGTAAATTGGGAATGAGAAACGATATAGTTGTTGTTAATTTTCAATTTCGAATTTCATTTATTTAATACTGTGAGGTTTTTTTTTTGTTTTCATTTCTCTTATATATTGCAGTGTGTGTTTAGAAGAAGAGAAGAAAGAAGCCGAAAATGGAAAAAAAAGTGAAACAGATGATACCCACCCCCGCAAACCCACCCTGGTTTGACCCCTAGGGGGATTGACGTTAGATGACGTGGCAGGAGTTGCTATAAGGCTAATCTGCACACTGTATGAGCGCACGGAATTTAATGTGCGCACTGTTGGGTGTTTCTAGTTTGTAGTACACTATTTAGCCGTTAAACGGGGCTTTAGGCTCTAGACTTTAGAGGAAAGAACGGGGTCAAACTGATATTTGTTATATTTGTAGGGGAGCTGAATGTAATTTAAGTAACTTCATATATTGGTAATTGTGTAAGTTCCTTCAGAAAATAGGTCCAATTTGGCAAAACAAGCCACTATCTAACCTTGTCTCATATCTAAATTTTCCTTTGTTGGTACGGAAGAAAAGAGATTCTCACTTTTAAATTATGTTATATTTTATAATTTCATATTTTTGTTATAAGTCGGAATATATTTAATTTTGAAATTAGTGTGATAACATTGACCGAAGACGGAGGAAAGGTGGATTCCTGACTTAATCTGGTATACATGTACGTTGTTAGATTATTTTAAATATTAGCGAAATTTATTGTGTAATGCTTTAGGTTTAATCTAAAGTTAATCCAAATAATTTCAATGTGTTAAATTAACCTAATCCCAAAAGGAATTTTGAGTATATTTAGTGCAAAAGGAAATTTGATTTCAGATTTAGTAATATTATTCTTTTGGTAACAAACTCGTTTTTCATTACATCCTTTTGGTAAAAAAATTATTATTCTCTTGATAACAAATTTGTTTTTCATTTTATCCTTTTGGTAAAAAAATTATTATTCTTTTGATAATAAATTTGTTTTTCATTTCATCCTTGTTTAGAAATAAATAAGATTCTAATTGATTAATTTTACATAAGATTATATGAAAATCTTGTACCCCCCCCCAAATATTTAATTAATGTGGTGAGAAGTTATTATAAATATAGCCACAATATATTAATATCCTCCTTCTCAGACAACAATATTAACTTAAATTATTTTTGATAAAAAAATTACTTCATAAAACGAATCTCAAGCTAAACAAATTTAGCTGTTAAACAGGATATGAGTGATATTTTTTGACATTCTTGTTTTGTGTTGTGTGTGTGTGTCTTCTGGGGGGGGGGGGGTTGCTGAATGTAATTTGAGTAACTCCTTATATTGCATTTGTGATATTATTTTTTGGGTAACAAATTTATTTTCATTCCATCCTTGTATAGAAATAAATTTAAAATTATAAATTGATTAGTTTTACATAAAATCAAATGAAAATTTTGTACCCTCCAAATATTTAATTGATGTGGTGAGAAATTATTATAAGTATGGTCGCAATAGTTAATATCTCCTACTCAGACAACAATATTGTTAAATATGCTAATATACCCATGATATACACTTGATATACATAAGTGTATATCACGGGTTATCTCTGACAGAAGGCCCATCACGGGCAGGTTGTATATTTGGTATGTATATTTGTGGTATATTGTAGTGTAAAAGTTACTTTAATTAGTCTTGTACACTTACCATAATTGTATAGTTAGAATTATGGTAGAATAAGGTTTTAGGAGTAGAATAGGAATATGATTCTCCTATTATGGAAATATGTAACTTGTATATATACCTTTCAATTAATGAAAATAATCAAGGGGGATTATTTATTTCATGGTATCAAGAGACTGGGTCTTGCTTCCGCCATTGCTCTCGGTTTTTGTGCCTTTTCTAGGCCACAACCGTCGGCGAATTCCGTCCCCCTTCACCGGAATTCGTGATATTATTTACCTCCACTCTTCCCAAATTTCCCCTCATCTCCCTTTGTTCTTTTAATATGTCTAAGAACAATTTTCATCCTGCCCTCATGGTTTCTAACATCTAGAACAACATCTCTATTGTTCTTGAGATGGAAAACGTCAAATATGTGACGTGGGCAGAATTGTTTAAAATTCACGTTATATCCCATCAAGTCATCCATCACATAATTCCTCCCGCTGCACCTATTTTCGCGGAGGATCCTCAGTTATGGATTACTCTTGATGCTACCGTTCTCCAGTGGATTTATTCCACTATTTATGTTGACCTCTTACAGACGATCATTGAGTCGGATACCACGGCTATGGCTACCTGGAATAGATTGTGTGACATATTCCAAGATAACCAACATTCACGTGTTGTCACACTTGAGCAGGAATTCTCTCAAGTTCGCATGGAAGAATTTTCAAACGTATCTGCATATTGCAAGAAACTCAAGGAGTTGACGGACCAACTCCGTAACGTTGGCGCACCTGTGACAAATAATCGTCTAGTTCTACAACAGGTTGTCGGCCTTTTTGAGGCCTATAATGGCGTTGGGACTCTCCTTCGTCAAAGCAACCCACTTCCCACTTTTTATCAAGCTCGCTCCATGCTTACTTTGGAAGAAGCCGATTTGGTTAAGAAGGCGGCTACCAGAGCAAGCCCCGTCGTCCTAATGACGTCCTCTACAAATTCTTCAGGTTTTGTTGATAATTCGGGCCAAAACCGTACTCATGGTGGCGGTAAAAATAATCGTAAGAATAATAACAAAAACTGCTGGGGCAAACGCAGCGGTTTCAGTGGTCAGCAGTCCGATAGCGGGCCCCATCCAGTCAACAATGGGCCTCCTCCCTACTGGTCCCAACAGTGGGGCCCATGGCATCAACCCTTATTTTTCAGGCCCCTCCAACGGGCAGTGGGCTGGACAACCTCAATTCAGGCCCAACAACAAGACTCGGCCTTCTCGGCTCAAAGATCGGGCGGGCAAGAGGTGGATTGCTTGGGCCTCGGCCCACACAAGCATTCTCAGCAGTGGGCCCCATATCTACTCACACTGACATTGAGGCCGCAATGCACACACTTGAGTTGACGCAACCGGATCCAAATTGGTACATGGATACCGGCGCAATAACATACATGACTTCCGATTAAGCTACTCTCTCGTCTTATTCCAATCTGAGAAACCCTCGTGGTATAATTATCGGTAATGGTAACTCTATTCCAATTCAGGGTTATGGTCATAAAACTCTATCTCCCTCCAATCCTCCCCTTCTCTTGAAAAATACTTTACATGCCCCAAATTGATTAAAAACTTAGTGTATGTCTGAAAATTCACCACTGACAATTTCGTTTATGTTGAATTTGATCCTTTTGGTTTCTCTTGAAGGATTTCAAGATGGGGAGTCCTCTCATGAGGTGTGATAGTAGGGGAGATCTTTATCCTATCACACCCGGTTTCAGTCCATCGAGTCCAGCCTTGCCGTCAGCGTTCGCAGCCCTTGCTCCTTCCTTGTGGCATGCTAAGCTTGGTCATCCGGGATCTTCTATTTTATTGTCTTTACATAAAAATAATTTTATTTCATGTAAGGGTACGAATAGTACTCCAAATTGCCAGTCTTGCTCTTTAGAAAAAATTGTTAGGTTACCATTCGTTGACTCGAATTCACATACTTTAATGTCATTTGATATTATTCATAGCGACCTATGGACATCTCCTGTGGTGAGTTCTCTGGGTCACCGGTATTATGTTTTTTTTTGGATGATTATTTTAAATTTTTATGGACGTTTCCGATTGCAAATAAATCTCAAGTGTTTTTCGTCTTCTTAAAATTTAGAGGATTCATTAGAACTCAATTCGAACGAGAAATAAAAAATATTCAGTGTGATAATGGCAAAGAATATGACAATGGGGGTATTTCGGGAGGTCTGTGCTAATAATGAGATCAATTTTTATTTTTTCTTGTCCTCATACGTCTTCACAAAATGGAAAAGCCGAACGCAAAATTCATTCCATAAATAACATTGTCCGCACTCTCTTAATTCATGCTTCCGTACCTCCATATTTTTGGCATCATGCTCTTCAAATCGCTACATATCTCCTTAACATAATTTCGTCCAAAGGTCTGACATATTCTTCCCCCCTTCAAATTTTATATCATAAGACTCATTCTTATTCTCATCTTCGGGTTTTTGGGTGCTTGTGTTATCCATTATTTCCATCCACCACAATTAACAAACCTCAGGCCCGGTCTACTCCGTGTGTGTTTTTGGGGTTTTCGTCCAATCATCGTGGTTACAAATGCTTTGATTTATTCTCCAAGAAAATCATCATTAATCGCCATGTAATTTTTTATGAAACCCAATTTCCATTTACTAAAGTTCATACTCCCGAGCCTAGTTCGTAAAAATTTTTGGATGATGGTATATCCCTGTATATCACTCACCATTTTTTGGACATACCCCGCACCCAAAATTCACCAATGGCCCATCGCCCGGCCCCACGAGTCGGGCCACACCTTACCGTCATCGATCGGTTCGATTGGGCGATCTAGCCCAGTGCAGGCGGTCTAGTTCGGCGATTGGGCCAATCTAGCCCACCTCGAATCGGTCGATTCGATGCATGCGTCATCGTCTTAGTCCGATGAAGCCCACCGCTGGCCAGTCCATCCAAGTCCAGAAAATTCCCAAAATCTGTCATCTTCCTCCTCAAGTCATAGACCGGTCAGTTAGTGTCAACGGGGTATTTTTAAACCTAAGAGACATTTTAATTTAAATTCTAATGTTCTTAAATCACCCTTACCCCGTACTCCTGTGTCTGCGTTAAATGACCCAAATTGGAAAATTGCTATGACCGATGAATATAATGCTCTTATTGATAATAAGACGTGGGAGTTGGTGCCCCGTCCATCTGGTATTAATATTATTAGGTCTATGTGGATTTTTGCTCATAAGAAAAGTTCAGATGGGTCATTTGCCCGACATATGGCGCGGCTTGTGGGCGATGGTAAGACTCAACAGGTTGGTGTGGATTGTGGTAAGACGTTTAGTCCGGTGGTCAAGCCGGCTACCATTCGCACTGTACTCATCTTGGCTCTTTCAAAAGCATGGCCTATTCATCAGTTAGATATAAATAATGTTTTCCTACATGATGATCTCAAGGAAATAGTTTATATGCATCAGCCGTTGGGATTCAGGGATCCCAAACATCCTCATCATGTCTGTTTGTTGAAGAAGTCCTTATATGGGCTTAAGCAGTCTCCACGGGCCTGACATACAAGGTTTGCTGACTATGTTTCGACTATTGGGTTCACTCACTGCAAGTCAGATTATTCCTTGTTCATCTACCGTCGTGGTTCGTCTTTGGCCTACATTCTGTTGTATGTGGATGATATCATTTTGACTGCCTCTACAGATGCATTACACCAGTCTATCATGACCATGCTCAACTCTGAGTTTGCTATGAAAGACTTAGGGCCCTTGAGTTACTTTTTGGGGATTGCCGTCACTCGTCATTTCGATGGATTGTTCTTGTCTCAACAGAAGTATGCATATGAGATCATCGAGAGGGCTGGGATGTCATCCTGTAAGTCCACTTTCACTCTAGTTGATACAAAACCCAAGCTTGGTGCCACGGCTGGCATGCCCTACGAGGATCCGACCCGCTATCGCAATCTTGTAGGGGCCCTTTAGTATCTTACCTTTACGTGACCAGCTATTACATATGTTGTCCAGCAGGTGTGTTTGTTCATGCATGATCCCAGAATTGAGCACATGAATGCGCTCAAACACATTATTCAGTATATTCAGGGAACACTTGACTATGGTTCACATTTATATCCTTCCTCGACGGCCACACTTGTCTCGTATACAGATGATGATTGGGATGGTTGTCCTAACACCAGACGGTCTACGTCTGGCTATTATGTGTTCTTTGGCAACAACTTGGTCTCCTGGTTTGCGAAGCGTCAGGCGACTCTATCCCGCTCAAGTGCCGAGGCTGAATATCGAGGGGTAGCTAATGTGGTCTCGGAATCATGTTGGTTATGTAACTTACTATTAGAGCTTCATTGTCCCATTCCGAAGGCAACCTTGGTGTATTGTGATAATATTAGCGACATTTACCTCTCGGTAATCCGGTTCAGCACCAACGCACTAAGCATATCGAGATGGACATACACTTTGTCCGCGAAAAGGTTGCTCGGGGTCAGGTACGCGTCTGTGATGTCCCGTCACGATATCAAATTGCAGACATCTTTACAAAGGGGCTTCCCTCGGTTCTTTTTGAAGATTTTAGGGACAATCTCAGCGTTCGAAGACCGCCCGCTATGACTGCAGGGGTGTGTTAAACATGTTGTATATTTGGTACGTATATTTGTGGTATATTGTAGTGAAAAGGTTACCTTAATTAGTCTTGTACACTTACCATAATTGTATAGTTAGAATTATGGTAGAATAAAGTTTTAGGATTAGAATAGGAATATGATTCTCCTATTATGAAAATATGTAACTTGTATATATACCTTTCAATTAATGAAAATAATCAAGGGGATTATTTCTTTCAAATATTAACACTTATGTTAATTTTGGTAAAAATTTTACTTTATAAAACGAATCTCAAGCTAAACAAATGTAGCTATCAAACGGAGTACGAGTGATAGTTTTGCCATATTTTTTGGTGGGTGTGTGGGGTGGGGTGGGGTGGGGGGATAGGGGTGAATGTAATTTGAGTAACTTCTAATATTAAGTTTGAACTTTCATTTACAGACGATTGCCTGTTTGGCTATTTCATATGACTATTGACGGAAGATGGAGAATAGAAGAGAAGCAACGCTGAATTATAACCGCATCTTATATTTCATAAATATTACCGTAAGAATAAACTTGAATTCTGATTCAATCCACCTTACATATATGTTGTTAGATTATTTAAAAGTTGTAACAATAATCCAGGTTCGGTATGAAAGCTTGGATCTAAACTAGACCTGAAGAAATTTAAGTGTTTATAGGGAAAAAAGAAATTTGACTTCAAATTTAGTATTATTAATTTTTGTAAGAAATTTGTTTGTCACTTCAACCTTGTTTAGCAACACTTGGAATTCTATTTCTATCTCTAGATCAGGATCCAAGATCACAATGAAACTATTACATATTGAATCATGGTAGTACAGGCATTAACATAATAGAAGATTAATCTAAGGTCACTGTTAAACAAAGGTAATATACCTGTGATATACACTGAATATACAGCAGTATATATCACAGGTATACAAGCTTGATGGGCGACCCTTTGCTCGATGGGCGATGGCCCAACTCGTCCAGGCCCATCTCGGATTTGGGCAGCAAATCAGTGATCAGATTTGTATATTAAGGAAAGTATATTTTGTGTATATTGTAGTGTATTTGTTACATAATTAGGATATACACTTACCATAATTGTATAGTTAGAATTATGGTAGAATAATGTTTTAGGAATAGGATTCTCCTATTATTGAAATATCCTCCAGCCAGACCTTTCTTTGGTCCCACGCTCCGCCCGACAGCGGTTCGATTCGGTTTACGGATCGGTCCCGACAATCGGGCCAATCGGCCCAGTGCAGGCGGTCGTAAGACGATCGATGTACCGATTTGGGCGGCGGCCTGCTCTGGCGGCGTCCTCCCTGCCCAGAAAATTTCCAAAATTCACTCAATTCTTCCTCGAGTCATAGACCGGTCACTCGTAGTCAGTGGGGTATTTTTACACCCAAAAGACATTTTAATTTACATTCTGATGTCTCTAAATCCCCATTACCCCGTAACCATGTGTCCGTCTTAAATGACCCTACTTGGAAAATTGCTATGACTGATGAATATAATGCTCTTATTGATAATAAGACGTGGGAGTTGGTGCCCCGTCCTTCTAGTATTAATGTTATCAGGTCTATGTGGATTTTTTCTCATAAAGAGAACTCAGATGGTTCGTTTGCTCGACATAAGGCGCGACTTGTTGGTGATGGTAAGACTCAGCAGGTTGGGATCGATTGTGGTGAGACGTTTAGTCCGGTGGTCAAACCGGCTACCATTCGCACTATGCTTAGCTTGGCTCTTTCAAAGACTTGGCCAATTCATCAGTTGGATGTCAAGAATGCTTTCCTACATGGTGATCTCAAGGAAACAGTCTATATGCATCAGCCGTTGGGTTTCAGGGATCCAAACCGTCCTCATCATGTATGTTTGTTGAAAAAGTCCTTATATGGGCTTAAGCAATCTCCAAGGGCCTGGTACACGAGGTTTGCTGATTTTGTTTCCACTATTGGGTTCACTCACAGCAGGTCAGATAATTCCTTGTTCATCTACCGTCGTGGGTCGTCCTTGGCCTACATTCTGTTGTATGTGGATGATATCATCTTGACTGCCTCTTCAGATGCCTTGCGCCAGTCTATCATGACCATGCTCAGTTCTGAGTTTGCTATGAAAGACTTAGGGCCTTTGAGTTATTTTTTGGGAATTGCCGTCAAACGTCATTCAGGTGGCTTGTTTTTGTTTCAACAAAAGTATGCTGCTGAGATCATAGAGAGGGCTATGATGTCATCCTGTAAGTCCACTTCCACACCAGTTGATGCAAACCCCAAGCTGAGTGCCGCAGCAGGTGCACCATACGAGGACCCAACCCGTTATCGCAGTCTTGCAGGGGCCCTCCAGTATCTTACTTTTACCAGACCGAATATTACGTATGCGGTTCAGCAGGTGTGTTTATTCATGTATGATCCCAGAGTTGAGCACATGAATGTAATTAAACGCATCATTCGGTATATTCAGGGGACACTTGACTATAGGTTGCACTTGTATCCTTCATCTACATCCACACTTGTCTCTTACACGGATGCTGATTGGGGTGATTGTCCCGACACCAGACGGTCGACTTCTGGCTACTGTATGTTCCTTGGCAACAACTTGGTCTCCTGGTCGGCAAAGCGTCAGGCAACTCTATCACGCTCAAGTGCAGAGGCAGAATATCGAGGGGTAGCGAATGTGGTCTCCGAATCATGTTGGCTACGTAATTTGCTTTTGGAGATTCATTGTCCCATTCAGAAGGCAACCTTGGTATATTGCGATAACATTAGTGCCATCTATCTTTCAGGTAACCCAGTTCAACACCAACGTACCAAGCATATCGAAATGGACATTCACTTTGTCCGTGAAAAGGTTGCAAAGGATCACGTTCGCGTATGCCATGTCCCGTCTCGTTATCAAATTGCAGACATCTTTACAAAGGGTCTACCAGCGGTTCTCTTTGAAGATTTTATGGATAGTCTCAGCGTTCGAAGACCGCCCACTATGACTGCGGGGGTGTGTTAAACAAAGATAATCTACCTGTGATATACACTGAATATATAGCAGTATATATCACAGGTATACAAGCGTATGATGGCGACCATCGCCAAATGGGTAGTGGCCCAACTCGTCCAGGCACATCTCGAATTTGGACAGCAAATCAGTGATCAGATTTGTATATTAAGGAAAGTATATTTTGTGTAATTGTATAGTTAGAATTATGGTAGAATAAGGTTTTAGGAATAGAATAGGAATAGAATTCTCCTATTATGGAAATATGTAACTTGTATATATAGCCTTTCAATTAATGAAAATAATCAAGGGGATTATTTCTTTCAGTCACAAACTCTTATAATCTTGTCAATACAGTCCAAGACTTGGTAGCATAGCAAGAAACGAAATACATTTTGAAAAATTCCATTATGTTAGAAAACCCTTACTCGTGATAGCACAAAATAACAATTAGTTGTTTCATGTTCCTATATATTAAGGTTTCACTAAATTTAACATAATATGGTATTATTATTAAGATATTTCTTATATTATTATGCGAGTTTTCTCAATTCAATCTAATCGAATAACATTTACTCCATCCGTCTCAATTTATGTGAAGATATTTGACTGTTCACAGAATTAAAGAATTAAAGAAATATTTTTAAAATTTGGGATATAAAATAAGTCATATATATTTATGTAACTATAATCATTTCATTAAATATAAAATGAGAAGTTTATAAAGTTTAATTATTATTAAATATAAAATAATGTCATTTTTTTGGGACTGGTTGAGAAGGAAAGAGTTTTAAATTGGGACGAAGGAAGCAACAGAATACGATCACAATGAATCTCATTAATAGCGACTTTCATCTCCCACGTGTACGAAAAAAGTATCTGCAGGTTCATTAGTTGTAATAAATGATACTCCAACCACATTAGCTTTCTAAGATCCTATGAGTAACCTAACTAAAAATTAACCTCTCCAACGTTCAAGATACAATATATAAGGTTCCCTAATATTTTTATTTTTTTTTGTAACTAACAGATTGTATTAATTACCGGTGTAAAACTTTACAGCTTCATTGCTTAGCCAAATCACAGCTAGCTATCCAAGAAAATCAGTCTCTATAAAACTACAGCCTAATATCATAAAAGAAAGAGCTACTAAAAAGGATTCAAAACTGGTTGTTCTGGATGAGATTGCTAGTGCCATAGGTAGCTCGAACATTACAAATGTATCTCGAGCAAGACTATCAACTTCTCAACTCCTCTTTTCAAAGATCCTCAGGGATGAGTGTGTTGCTTCAAACATGAAATACCCCGTACTTTCGGGCGATGGTTTGAACATCTAGACGTATGCAAGTAGACCCGAGCATTGGGTAATTTATGTTATATTCAAATATGCAAATAAAGAGCTTAGTATATAAAAGGATGCGGTTCCGAATTAATTTAGGACTTACCAAGTGGGACAACAATGATCGGCTAATTGATAATTTATGGTGGGGGAGTTTAAGTGAGGATATTTACGTGTAACATTTTAATGAATTACCTAAGTGACTATTTGTTTAGGATGTCTAGTGGTGACACATATTAACTAATGTGTCAGTATGGCTTAAGAAGTGGGTGAACCCCATGGCCACTAAGGAAATAAAGAGAAGACAACAACGTTTGGGCTTTGGATTGCATACATACACATAGTTCATTAGAGATTAAGTAGCAATATAGCAATGTTCAAATTGAATTAATGGATGTTAGCAAAGGTGAGCAGAAAAATTGGTAGCCGTTCATGGAAATTATAGGCAACAACATCAAGCAAAACACGGTCCCTAAGTCATATTGAATTCCATTTTTTGAGTTGGTTCAATCGTGTTTAAAGTTAGGTGCTATACGGACTACTTGGGTTATATTATTAACGGATCGACGAAGGTATGTTAAGGCAAATCATTTTCTTCTTTTGGCATGTTCTGAGTACGAAACGTAAACGTAATACTGTCCCATAAATGATTCTACTCTTAGTAGTTAAGGATGTTCATGTTATTCATTCCTATGTTCAAAGCATGTCTAAATATGTTCATAAATCCTTATTGAGGTATATGAAAAAGATGTTAGTATTCATAATGTTAATCGGAGGTGAAACAACATTACGTCACTCCAATAAGCTCAGAGTGTCTTAGTATCATTCATGTATTATATTCATGTATTACCCTTGATCCACATGCGTTATATACGCTACTATATGATATGCATTATATATATATAAGGGATGGAAAAAGGGATACAACGTTATATACGCACACCACCTGATCAACTGGTATATGATGATGATTATGCCCACAGAGGCTGAGATGATATGATGGGATACGATGTTCTATAAGCACACACACACACACACACACACACACATATATATATATATATATGTATGTATATCACATTGTGCATGACATTTAAGCATATTATGGCCCTCAGAGGCACTCACTACTGGTCGACTGTTTCTGTCGGCTGTTGTTGTCAGTTATTTCTGTCGGTTGTTTCTATCTCAGTTTATTTTTGTATCCCTGTTATGTTATTTTTCATGCCTGACATACTCGGTACATCAGTCGTATTGGCGTCCCTTTTATCGGGGGACGCTGCGTTTCATGCCCGCAGGTTCACGTAGGCTCGGTGGCGGTCCGCATTAGTAGGTTGCTGACTCAACGGATATCGGATCACTCCCCTTGTTTCAGATTGTCGGTCTAATTTCGGTACGATATTTTGCATGTATATATGGGTATGGCGGGGCCCTGTCCCGACCTTATGATGTCATGTACTCTTTTAGAGGCTTGTAGACAGTGTCTTGTGTATAGCAGTCAGGTATGGCCTTGTCGGCCTTGATATGTATATATGCACGGGTTGAGTCCTTCTGTTGGTAAAATTTTTACATAGCTTTTTTCCAGTTTATCATCTTTATGTGTCGGCAGGGTACTGGGTGACGGCCCTTGTGGCCCGTGTTTAATTATGAACAGATGCTGACGGTATGATTAGTGGTACTCGACAGGTAAGGTCCGGATGACCCATCGTGGCCCTCCGGTTTGGGTCGTGACACAACATATACCAATCTGAAGATTCTGGCTTGTTAAAACTTATCTTTCCCACATTTGAGTATCCATTCAAGATGATGCATCCGTGATTGTGGAGCAATAGATGGTTTATGTATCCAAAGTAGTAGTACGTTCCATAGTTGTTGTGCATAGGAGCACTTGGCAAATAGATGTTCCCTGTCTTCATCGTAACACTTGCACATGACACAAATTTATTCTACACTCAATTCCCTTGAATGAGTATGTTAGCAGTCAGTAATTTTTCATGTAAACATAATGTGAAGCAACATTCTGAAACATCATACACTTTCAGCTGACTCTTTCAAGATCATCCAAAATTTGCAAGTAAATACTCTTAATCATGCTCTTGCAAGGTTGAGGGACAACCGTCACTTGCTCCAGAATTCTCCAAGAACCAATAAGTTGTCTCACCATCCATCATGCTTGGCCATGTACTATTACATTCGCCATGTCTTGATCTTTGTTGTAGTAGGTATGGGTCAATTTGATCCAAAGTCTATCTTGTTTATCGGCCAGGCCCTAACACATATTAGCTATAGCAACTTGGTTCCAAAGATGGAGGTTTTAGGACAACAAACTCTATCTCATGCCACTAGAACTTTTATTCATATTTGCTTGTAACCCTAAGGCCTGAGAGAATAATAAAAAGATTTGTGCAAAGCAACTACAGAAGCAAGTCATCAGCAAATTTAATGTGTGTGATCCATCTTTGAGCATCTAGGATGAAATTTAAAACATCTGTCGGTTTTCAAGTTGTTTAGACTTTTATTTAGGTACTCCATAACTATTGCAAATAGGAAGGGAGAGATTGGATCTCCCTGCCTAAGTCCTTTGGCAGCATCGAAGGCTTCTACCTAGGTTCCCTAATATTTCAATTTCGTTAAATTTTCAAGGAACATTACTAACTTAAGCATCATAGTTTACCCTTCAATTCGTTGGGATTTTTTTTGTTTGCTTTTTTCTCTTTGTTTTATCACCCACTTAGGAAGATTTGAAGTTAGGTTAAAGCACGTGGGTAAAATCATAACAATAAAATATTAAGCTAAATACCCACGATTAAGCAGAGCAATGTTAGTTGAGACTTACTGAGAACACCTTTTTCTTTAAACACCTATGTCTCAATTCCACAAATAACAACCTTTAAACAGTGGTAGAGACAAAAAAATTAATAAAAATTTTCTTCAGCAGCTCCTCAATTTTCGTTTTGAAAATCAATCTTGGATGTGTTAGGATATCCTAACAAGATGTCGTGTGGCGATAAGGGTGCCTTATTTAAACTAGGCAGAAAAATTTGGCTAACTTTTCTACTATGATAGCATCTCTGAACGGTAGGTATCCACAACTTCTTTACTAGTTATTTCTCCAAAATCATAAATGTTCTTGACGCACATAAAAACTGTTTTTTCAATGATATCGAAGCATTTTTGCCTCAGAGAGTGATTTATGATATGAAGAAGAGTGGTATATCACATCTCACCAGGAGGACAGAGAGGTATGCAAAAAGAATCATAGTGAGTCATTTATTCTCAAAATTGATTGAGAATCAATGGCATAAAGTCATTCCTACAATAATTAGCAAAAACAAAATACTACACTAAAAAAGTTCAACAGGTTATATCTCTATATACTTATATATGCTCCCTTCATCAAATTTTTTTATAGACAGTACAGTTTTCTGGAGAGGAAAATTCACCCAATCCCTTCACCATATATAGTTCTGCCACTGCCTCCAAATATTTTATGTGCATATGGACAACTAGATACATGATAATAATTGCTATGACGCCGCAATTTCAAATAATTAATTGGTGGTCGGTTGTAAAGACAAAAGTTAAGGTATACAGAAAGAGCTTGTTGCTAAAGGTTAATTTGTAAAATGTCGAACAATAATATGCAAAATCTAAAACTGCCACTAACAAACCAAGAAAATAGAAAGCCTTTAACACAAACGTAAATACTATTAGCAAGTCTACAGTTAGTAATATACACACTATATTAGTACTAAATTGTAGTTAATAGACCCTCTTCAACTGATTGGGTTGTCTTTTTCTTTAATTTGTACAAAAATTTACACGCGATCTGAAATAACTTTTATCATAAGTATCGTTAAAACTTGAAACAATAGAGAGCTGACATTATTACTATATTAACATGGCTTGAATTATTATTTGAGGTAAGTGTAGACTCTGGAGGCAGTTGATAGGTTTTATTCCCTCACAAATTCACAAAAATGATTTAATAATAATAATTGGCTTGCGTGCAAGACAGTACGTGATTTTTTTTCTATTAAAACATTCACATTTTTAAGATGATGCTCAGTTTTGCTCGTTATTCTAAAAATAGTACATGCAAGAGAATTTTCTAAAATTACATTGAAAATGGGACATTATCATTAAATTTTAGTTTCTAATAAAGATACTATATGCATCACTAACAAAAAGTAAAACAATTACGTATTAAATGAACAATTTATTCTTTTGTTGTATCAATTGGTGGACCTTTTTGTGGGCAAAGTGCATAGATAACTACTTTTGGAACTATAATTTAAATTATAGTCAAATTTTATTAATTTTTGTAAGTTTTCCACTTCGAAACACAATTTTCGACATACTCGTCCAAAATTACAAAAATTCACATCTTAAAGTTTTACCTGAAGTTTGGCATATCAGCTTGCAACAATATTGTTCGTGATTTGCTAATGTTTCCAAACTTTTCCAAGGACACTCATTTAATTTAAACTCACCTTGCATATTCGAAATTCAAGATCCAGTTCTTCAAGCATTATACTTTAATTGTTGCACAAGAAGAAGCGACGGGGAGCAAATCTTTTTAAGTTTATTTGCACTAACTAGAATTTAAATATTTTTGAAAAGAACTGATTATAAATTAAATGAAAGCATCCAAATAGGAAATCTACGAAAGTTTTACCTTTTTGTGGGACCACAAATTTAATTGTCAAGTGGGCCTCTATTATCTTCCAGGGCCTAAATTTGGCCCCGCTTGCATTTCAGCTCAATCAATACAAATATTGAATTTTTAGATCACTAAATCATACTTAAGTTATAGTTGTAATGAGTAAAAATTTACTGTTTATGCAAGCAAATTCCAAGATATTTTTGTCAAGTTTAGATTAACAATTCCAAATTTATAACAAAATGTTTGTGTGAAGTTTGGTTTGACAATTCCAAATTTCAGATATTTTATTTCAAATTTGGCATTGTAATCCAAAATTTTAGACATTTTTATGTGAAGTTCGTCAAACCGTATATATGAACTTTGTTAATTTATTCATTTCATTTCACTCATGGTAATTCACCCATTTCATCCATGGTACATGAACTTAATTTATTCATTTTCAACCGGTAATTACTTTATTCATCTATTTCATTTCATTCATGGTACCTTAATTTAATTTATTCATTTTCAATTTCCAAATGTTTCATTTTTCATTCACTAATGGTACCTCATTCATTTCGTCAATGGTACCTCAATTTATTTATTTTCAACCCGCAATTATTTTATCTATCTACTTCATTTCAGTTGTACCTTTTTTATTTCATTTCTCTCAATGTACCTCATCTATTTCATCTATAATATCTCAACTTACAAGACAAATAACAGAAACACTGAAATTTACTTAGAAGAAGAGGGAGGAGAAACACAAAACAAATTTGTCTGAAGTTCGTATACAAACTTCATATTGGATATTTGTGCACGTACAAAATTTAAAAAACACTAGATATTATGCAATCATATTATTATTATTATGTATTAATGTAGTTTCATTTTATATATGGTAGGTAGTAAAATGTTAATTAGGAATATTATGTAAATTAGGTAGAAGATTATTAGGAATTGATTTAGGAAGATTATGCATGATTGACTCTTCCTAATTAATGTATATGGTGTATATATTGTATCATTGAAGGATGAATACATTGAGAAAAATACTTTCAAAGTCTTATATGGTATCAAGAGCTTAAGAAAAGATCCAAAATTAGTTTATTTTCTTCCAAATTTTCGGTCATTTTCCTCCCTAGAACCCTAGTTGACCGAAATTTCTTCAATGTTTTTCCTCTCTTACTCCATTATTGATTATCCTTCATCACAATCAATTATGTCTGAAACCAAATTATCATTTCACCCTGCCCTTGCTGTCCCAAACATCAAAACACATGTTTTCATCAAACTAGAATGGAAACCGTTCATCATGCAACATGGACGGAATTGTTCAAAATATGTTGTCGTGCTCACAAAGTTCTTTATCATATAATTCCTCCAAAAGATGGTAAAGGAAAAGACATAACAAACGATATAGACAAGGAATTGTGGGATACATGCAACAATCTCCACGGACTTGTTGCATACGATAATAGAACCGGATTACACAGCCATGGCGGCGTGGGAATGCTTGCGAGATATTTTTCAAGATAACCAAAACTCCCGCGCTGTTACATTGGAACATGAGTTCTCAACCATTGACATGGCGGACTTCCCAAATGTTTCTACATATTGTCAACGACTCAAAGTGTTGGCCGATCAATTAAGAAACGTTGGTTCACCGGTTACTAATAACCGATTAGTCTTACAATTGGTCGCCGGTCTCACCGACTCGTCTAACGGCGTGGGAACTCTAATCCGTCAAAGTAATCATCTACCACAATTTTATCAAGCAAGGTCCATGCTTGTACTTGAAGAGCCGGGCTTGGTGAAAAAGGCCTCAACTACTTCAAATTCCGCCATACTTGCCACCCCTTCACATGATGGTAATTTTTTTGACCCTTCTCAACAAAATAAGGGACAAAAAGGACGTCATAACAATAAAAATAAGGGTGGAAATCGCGGAAATAACAAAGGTGGAGGCCACCGAAATTCCGGTGGCGACGGTAATGGCGGCAACACCAACTCCGGTGGTGGACAATGGCAGTAACACGGCGGTAGGGGCGACGGACAGTGGCAGCAGCCCGGTGGTAGGAGCGGCGGATAGTGGCTGCAACCCACCGGTTGGCAGTGGCCTTAGGCTATACCACCCAGCCCAGCTCCAATAGGCAATTGGGCCAGGCAGCCTCAAAGGCCCACTGACCAGCCTCAGCAAAACAATGGGTATTTTCCACTGAATTGGTAGCAGCAGCAATAGGCCCAGCAGGCCCATTTCGTTGGGTCTGTTAACACATGCAGTAGTAGTGGGCCTCAGCTGACCCAGTGGCATGAGGCCCATTCAACAAGGGTCCACCCCACGGAAATTGAGTCCGCCATGCACACTATTGGATTTAATCCACCAGATTCAAATTGGTATATGGACTCTGGAGCGACGTCATAAATGACGCTCTCCTAATGTAATTTCTCGTCCTATTTTAATTTGAGCAATGATAATAGAATAATTGTCGGAAATGACCATTCAATTCCAATAAAAGGTTATGGTTCTAGCAAATTGTCACTACCAAACCCACCCCTAATTTTAAAGAATGTCCTTCATGCTCCCAAATTAATCAAAAACTCGATTTCTGTTAGAAAGTTTACAACTGATAATTAGGTATCTATCCGGTTTGACCCCTTTGGCTTTTCCGTGCATGATTTCCAGACGGGGAAGCTTCTCATGAGATGTGATAGCAAGGGGGAGCTCTATCCAATAAATCCGTCAACACAACAATCCAAGTTTCCTTCTGTTTTTGCAACCTTGACACCATCTTTATGGCACCAACGTTTGGGACATCCGGGAGAGGCTGTTTTGGCTTTTCTTAAATAAAATAATTTTATTTCTTGTACCCAAACACGGACTCTAAATAAGTGTCATTCTTGCACACTTGGTAAACATGTTAAGTTGCCATTTATTTTCTCTACTTCATGCACTCTTTTGCCATTTGATATTTTACATTGTGATATTTGGACATCACCTGTTTTGAGTTCTTTTGGTCATAGATATTATTTGCTTATACTTGATGACTACTCTAATTATTTGTGGACATTCCCTTTATCGAAAAAATCACAAGTGTTTTCCATTTTTCTCACTTTTAGAGCATTCATCCGAACTCAATTTGAACTTGATATTAAAAATATTCAATGTAACAATGGGGGGAGAGGGAGTTTGAAAATAAACAGTTTTGGGATTTTTTTCAAAACAAATGGTCTTCAGTTTCATTTGTCTTGTCCTCATACTTCATCACAAAATGGGAAGGCGGAACGCAAAATTAGAACCATTAATATTATTGTTAAAACATCTCTTTCTCATGCTTCACTTCCCCCCTGTATTTTGGCATCATGCACTCTAAATGGCCACTTATCTATTGAATGTCCTTCCTCGTAAAAATCTATCATCCCAAGCTCCCCTAAAAATGATTTACTTACGAGAGCCCATATATCATCACTTAAGAGTGTTTGGTTGTCTTTGCTACCCCCTCTTTCCATCCACCACAATCACAAAACTCCAAGCCCGATCTACTCCATGTGTGTTCTTGAGATATCCTACTCATCATCGCGGTTACCAATGTTACAACATTTCTTCCAAAAGAATCTTTATAAGTCTCTATGTAATCTTTGATGAAATAATTTTTCCATTTGCTAAGATACAAGACACCGGGACTCATAACTATGTTTTTTTGGATGATGATAAGCTTTTGTATCTAACACATTTTTTCACAGCTCGGTACCTATTACTAATGTTGAACACCGTAATTCAGGCCCGTTGGGCCAGTCCACTACTACGGGCCCAATTCCAGCTCCAGCAATGCAGCCCACTGGACCCTCGGTTTCTCACTCCTCGGTCAGTGGCGTCCAGTCAATTATTCTAATTTTTTATGGACTTTTTCAATAGCGAAAAAATCTCAAGTTTTTTCCACCTTAAAATTTAGAGCATCCATTAGAACACAATTCGAACGGAAAATTAAGAATATTTAATGTGATAATGGCAAAGAATATGATAATGGGGTCTTTCGGGAGTTTTGTGCTACTAATGGGATCAATTTTTATTTTTTTGTCCTCATACGTCTTCACAAAATGGGAAAGCCGAACGAAAAATTCGTACCATTAAGAATATTGTCCAAACTTTATTGATTCATGCTTCCGTACCCCTATTTTTTGGTATCATGCTCTACAAATGACTACATATCTTCTTAACATTCTTCCTCTCAAAAGGTTGACGTATTAATCCCCTCTTCAAATTTTATTTAATAAGACTCATTCGTTTTCACATCTTAGGATTTTTGGGTGCTTATGTTATCCGTTGTTTCCATCCACCACAATTAACAAACTTCAGGCTCGTTCTACCCCTTATGTGTTTTTGGGCTATCCGTCTAATCATCGTGCTTACAAATATTTTAATTTATCATCTAACAAAATCATCATTAGTTGCCATGTTATTTTTTATGAGTCCCAATTTCCGTTTGCAAAATTGAGTAGTCCCATGCCTAGTTCGTATAATTCATTGGATGATGATATCTCCCCGTATATTATTCACAATTTATCGGACCTATCACGTACCCAAAATCCGCCACCGCCCATCGCCCCATCAAGTACGCCACCCATCGGGTCCAATCCAAGAATCGGGTCGAATCCGCTTCTACTTCGAATCGGGCCGCTTGCCCACCCCATTCCAGCCCGATACACTCAGTGTTGGGCCAGCAAGCCCACTATCTGCTGGCCAGTCCGTCCCTGGTCTCGATAATTCTGAAAATTCACCCAATTCTCCTCTGAGTCATAGACCAGTCACTCGTAGTAAATGGGGTATTTTTAAACCAAAAAGATATTTTAATTTAAATTCTAATATGCTTAAATCTCCTCTACCCCGTAACCCTGTGTCTGAGTTACATGACCCAAATTGGAAAATTTCTATGACCGACGAATATAATGCTCTTATTGATAATAAGACGTGGGAGTTGGTGCCCCGTCCATCTGGTGTTAGTATTATTCGATCCATGTGGATTTTTGCTCATAAGGACAATTCTGATGGTACTTTTGCGAGGCATAAGACTCGTCTTGTAGGTGATAGTAAGACTCAGCAGCTAGGTGTGGATTGTGGTGAGACATTTAGCCCGGTGATCAAGCCGTCTACCATTCGCATTGTGCTCAGCTTGGCTCTTTCGAAAGCATGACCTATTCACAGTTGGATGTGAAGAATGCTTTCTTACATGGTGATCTCAAGGAGACAGTCTATATGTATTAGCCCTTGGGGTTTAAGGATTCCAACTATCCTCATCATGTTTGTTTGTTGAAGAAGTCCTTGTATGGACTTAAGCAGTCTCCATGGGCGTGATATAAGAGGTTTGCAGACTATATTTCGACTATTGCGTTCTCTCACAGTAGGTCTGATATTTCATTATTCATATATCATCGTGGTTCCTCATTGGCTTATATACTCTTATATGTAGATGATATTATCTTGACTGCCTCTTCTGATGCATTGCGCCAGTCTATCATGACAATGCTCAGTTCTGAGTTTGCTATGAAAGACTTGGGGCCCTTAAGTTATTTTTTGGGGATTGCTGTCACTCGTCATGCATGTGGGTTGTTTTTATCACAGAGGAAGTATGCAGTTGAGATCATTGAGAGGGCGGAGATGTCGTCCTATAAATCCACTTCCACTCCGGTTGATACTAAACCCAAGTTGGGTGTTGTGGCTGGCTCACCGTATGAGGATCCGACCCGCTATCGCAGTCTTGCAGGGAGCCTTCAATATCTTACATTCACGAGACCAGATATTAAGTATGACGTACATCAGGTGTGTTTGTTTATGCATGATCCCAGGATTGAGCACATGAATGAGCTCAAACGCATCATTAGGTACATCCAGGGGACACTTGACTATGGCTTACATTTATATCCTTTATCGACGTCTACGCTTGTCTCGTATACATATGCTGATTGGGGTGGTTGCCCAGACACCTGGCGATCTACGTCTGGCTATTGTATGTTTCTTGGAAATAACTTGGTCTCTTGGTCTGCCAAGCGTCAGTCAACATTATCACGCTCGAGTGTAGAGGCTGAGTATCGAGAGCTAGCCAATGTGGTCTCTGAATCATGTTGGTTACGTAATCTTCTTTTAGAGCTTCATTGTCCATTCAGAAAGCTACATTGGTTTATTGTGATAATATTAGTGTCATCTACCTTTCTGGCAATCCGGTTCAGCACCAGCGCACTAAACATATCGAGATGAACATTCATTTTGTTCGCGAAAAGGTAGCTCGTGGACAAGTACGCGTATGTCATGTCCCTTCCAGGTATCAAATTGCAAACATCTTTACAAAGGGTCTTCCCTCGGTCCTTTTGAAGATTTTAGAGACAATCTCAATGTTCAAAGACCGCCCGCTATGACTGATGGTGTGTGTTAAATATACATAAGTATACACACGATATACACATGTATACTTATGTATATTGGACCGCTATCTCGGATTGTGAATCAACAACCCATCACGGAATTGGCAGAATATTATGTGTATAGTGTTGTAATATTGTAGTGTAAATGTTACCTTAATTAGCATTGTATACGTACCATTGTTGTAGGAGTCTTGTACGACTAGAATATGATTTTGGGAGTAGAATATGATTTTGGGAGTAGAATATGAATATGTTTTCTATTATGGCAATTTGTAAATTATATATATATATATTCTTTCATTAATGAGAATAATCAGGGGATTATTTTTTTTAGTTATAAATCGCGTGAGAATCAATTTTTTCATTTGTATCTTGAGGAAAGTGTTGCATCTTAAGAGGATCATTATTTGGGATTTCACTATTTATGGACAGTGGTAGTGTTATCCTGAGAACTCTGAAGGTTATTCTTGTTGATTGTACCATTTTCCTACTTCCTGTACTTCTTGTACTTATATTTACTGGCCATGATTTGATTTTGATCGATTTTTTCAACCACTTGAACATCCAGATTGTTGTTGGATTTTTTCTTTCTAAATATCTTCCTTCTATTGTTGCTTGGCTCTGGCTTGTCATCAATCTTTCCATGTTAGATATTTCAATTTTCTAACCATCTTCCATCGGAAAAACCATCAAGTCTATTGAAACCCAACCAAATCTGATCAATTAGAAAAATTAACTATTGTAGTGTAGGCCTCAATGAGGACAAAACCAATAGTTGGATAATAATAGCTTGTTTGATCAAATAATTAAAATTTATTTATTTTAAACAATAGTTTCTATCAAAAATGCTTTCTAAAAAGATAATTTACATAGTATTTCTAGCAGTTTGTATTTGAGTAATTAATTTTAAAAAATACTTTTTATCAATAATAGATCATAATTTAAGCTCAATTAAGCTGTCAAAAGTTCTTCTAGGGAAAGTCTACATTCTCAATTTCTGAAAAATAACTTCTGCTAATCCTCAAAAATATTTATTTTTCTAAAGACGGGCAAAACACCTCAACTCTCTTGAATAAACATTTTTGACTTTCTAAAAACTTGACCAAATAAATTAGTATAAGTTATTAAATTGTGCTAGTTCTAATTTTAATTTATCGGCTACTTGTTTCATGGCTTTTATTTGAGTTGCGTACCTTTGTTATTATTGTTTTTCTAACTCAGTCACATACAACTAAATTTTTTTTGAATGAGAGTATTATATTATGTTTAAAAGAAAAATATTTAAAAAATAATTTAAAATAAAACAAACAATTTGAATAAGCTTATATCAAATCAATTTATAAGCATTTTAAGCTTATCCACATATTTGACAAACACTAGAATTTATAAGTCATCTATCTATAAGCTAAAATCAGACATAAAGCCAGTGTCATTTAAGCTTCTAAATACTTTTGGTTTAATAGAAGATTTTACTATTTCATAGTTCCAGTTTGATCATAGATTTTAAAAGATTTTTTCTCAAAATATTTTGGTAAAATTTGGTTAGTTTTTGAAAAAAAATTGAATAAAAATGTTCAAGTTTCAAAAAATGAATTCAAAAACTATTTGTCAACACAATTTCTAAAAATGTTCTTTTCAAGTTTTTTAAAATTAGCCAAACGCTACCTTAGTATCTTGAATTCCTAAAATACCTTTCTAAAATAGAACTTCTAACTTCCCGTTCCTTCCATCTCCATAATTTGTCCAACTTCTTGTCAAAATTCCTTTTCAGTTATATTTCTGGAAAATAACTTTAAGTAGAAAAAACACTAATCGAGACTTCTTACCAAAAACATATTTTATTTATTAATATAAGTTCCATTATTTTTATATAAAATACAACTATTTAATTATAAAATATCGGGACACTTCCGGGTGATTATGACGACATGCATGGAGGTTTTGGCCTCGGGGACAGGAACGGAGGAGGCGTCTCACTTTTGGAGTTTGCTAGAGCTTTTGGGATGGTGATAGCCAATTCGAGGTTCCTGAAGAAGGAGGAGCATTTGGTGACCTTCCGTAGTTCTGTGGCTAAAACTCATATAGACTTTTTGCTCCTTAGGAAGGTTGCCAAATGTCTTTGTAAAGATTGCAAGGTTATTCTGAAAGAGGATCTTATAACCCGACATAAGCTTTTGGTGATGGATTTGAAGATCAGGATAGAGAAGAAAAGGAGGGTCGTGGATGACAAGTTAAGAATCAAATGGGGGAGTTTGACTATGTCTAGTGCAAATGAGATAGGGGAGACGTTAATGGCAAAGGGGGCTTGGGGGAGAGTGGGGATGCGACCAGTATGTGGGACAAGATGGCCAGTTGCATTCGGGAGGTTGCTAGAGAAGTGCTAGGGGTCTCGCGAGGTAGCCGTGGTGGGCATCGAAGGGACTGGTGGTGGAATGGTAAAGTTCAAGAGAAGGTGGAAGCGAAAAAAGCGGCGTATGCGAAAATGGTAGAAAACAGGGATGAGGCGGAAAAGTGGACGAATAGGAAATTATATAAGATAGAGCGAAAAGAGACAAAGCTAGCGGTTACAGCAGTGAAAACGATGACTTTTGAACGTCTATATGTGGAATTAGAGGGAAAATGCGGGGATAAGAAGTTGTACAGACTAGCCAAAACGAAGGAGATGAGGGCCCGAGACTTGGATCACGTGAGGTGCATCAAGGATGAGGACGGCAAAGTACTGGTGGAGGACGAGCATATTAGGTGAAGGTGACAGTCTTACTTCCATAAACTCTTAAACGAAAAAGAAGATAGAGATATTGTGCTGAGAGATCTGGAGCACTCTGGTAAGTACAAGGATTTGGGTATTGTGAAACATTAAGGTTGAGGAGGTTCAGGGTGTTGTTAGCAGGATGCGCAGGGACGAGCGACCAGGCCTGATGAGATCCCAGTTGAATTTTGGAAGAACGCAGGTTTGGAGTGGCTGATAGAGTTGATTACCGTCATTTTTAAGGCGACGAAAATGCCCGAATAATGGAGGTGGAGTACAATGATTCCTTTGTACAAGAACAAAGGTAATATCCAGAGTTGCAACAATTATAGGGGTATCAAGCTGCTAAGCCACACTATGAAAGTTTGGGAAAAAGTCGTAGAGATGAGGATGAGAACGTGTTTATCTCTGAGAATCAGTTTGGATTCATGTCAGGGCGTTCAACTACAGAAGTCATTCATCTTATTAGGAGGTTGGTGGAGCAGTATAGGGAGAGGAAGAGAGACTTACATATGGTTTTCATCGACCTCGATAAGGCATACGACAAAGTCCCTAGGGTGGTTCTATGAAGATGTTTGGAGGTTAGAGGTGTACATGTGGCATAAACTAGGGCAATCAAGGATATGTATGATAGATCCAAGACCAGGGTACGGACAGTAGGAGGAGACTCGGAGCACTTCCCAGTGATGAAGGGGTTGCACCAGGGATCAACTTTTAGCCTATTCTTATTTGCCTTGGTGATGGATGGACTGACGCGACAAATCCAAGGGGAGGTGCCATGGTGTATGTTATTCGCAGACGACATAGTCCTGATTGATGAGAATCGCAGTGGAGTGAACGCTAAGCTGGAGGTTTGGAGACAGACTCTAGTGTCTAAAGGGTTCAGACTGAGTAAGACCAAGACAGAATACTGGGGGTGCAAATTCAGTAACGGGAGGAACGTTGAGACAGGCGTGGAGTTGAGGTTTGGCACTCAGGATATTCCAAAGAAATGGAACTTCAAGTACATCGGGTCGATTATCCAAGGGAATAGAAAGATTGATCACCTCTCCTCAATACGTATTGGGGCAGGGTGGATGAAATGGAGACTCGCATCTGAAGTTTTGTGCGATAAAAAGGTGCCACCAAAACTTAAAGGCAAGTTCTATAGGGTGGTGGTTAGACCGACTCTATTGTATGGGGCGGAGTGTTGGCCAGTCAAGACTTCGCACACCCAAAAGATAAAAGTTGCGTAGATAATGATGCTAAGATGGATGTGTGGGCATACAAGGAGGGATAGAATTAGAAATGATGGTATTCACGCTAGAGTGGGAGTGGCCTCGGTGGAGGATAAGATGTGGGAAGCGAAGTTAAGATGGTTTGGGCACGTGCAGATGAGATACACAAATGCCCCCAGTGCGAAGATGTGAGAGGTTTGATATGAACGTATTGGGGAGAGGTGATTAGACGGGATATGACGCAGGTGCAACTCACTGAGGACATGACCTTAGATAGGGGGTTATTGAGGACACATATTAGAGTAAAAGGGTAGTAGGTAGTTCAGCGTAGTCCTACCTACGCTTACAAACTGGTAGCTGTAGTAATATTATTGTAGGCTCGCTTAACCTAGCATATTGGTAGGCACAATATTGCCTTATAGTCCCTTGACGTTTGATTTATGCTGCTATGTGTATTTTGTTTGTCTTATTTACTTGCATTAGTTATTGCTTTTCTTTTGCTTCTTTATTTTCAGAATTCGCTATCATGACTTACTCACTTTGTTTGTCGTACTTTGCTTGAGCTTGTGCCTTGTCTTGAGCTGAAGGTCTCTCGAAAACAGTTGTTCTACCTACCAAGGTAGATGTAAGGTCTGTGTACACTCTACCCTCCCCAGACCCCCACATTATGGGATTTCACTGGGTATGATGTTGTTGTATTTAATGGTAAAATAATTTTAGTATTTTATAAAATATTTTTGAGTCAAAGATTTATTGAAAACAGTCTCTCTACTTTACAAATATAGAGATAAGATATGCGTACATCTTACCTTTTTATACTGGGTATATTATTGTTGTAAAATATTTTTGAGCACTTGTTCCTTATAACTTAATTCCAAACATGCATATAGTAATTATCACATGTCAAAATTAAGAACAGTGATCAATTTATGACAAGTTGTTGTGCCCTAAAAATTATTTTTATTTAAAGAAATGATATTAGTAGTAGTTTTTTGGAAACATCCTAAAAAATGGAATATTCAAAGCTATTTGCTTAGCTCTTTCCATCCATTTTCCAAATTACATCACACTTTTCCCCATTTCGTAAGGCTATTTCCTATTACTACTCATATCATTAGAAAAAGGACATATCCACAAAAAAAGGAAAAAAATCCCTCAATCTAATGAACTTTCCACCACCGGAGTTTTTCGCCAGCGCCTCCGATGGACGGCCATCTCCGACGAGGAGAGAACTTCAAGGTCCTCGTCCAGCTCCTCTTAAACTCAACAAAGATTCCTACAAGATAAAAAAACCTCCAGTTGCTCCTCCGTCGCGCGCCGCCGTAGCTCCGCCGCACGCCGCCATAGCTCAGCCACAAAATCCACAAACTGTTATAATCTATGCGGTTTCACCGAAAGTGTATCACACGACTGTTAGTGATTTCATGAGTGTTGTACAAAGACTTACTGGATCTGCGGTTCCGGAAACATCAACCTCTTGCTCCGGTTCAAGCTCCTGTTTATCTCCGGCGGCGAAGTTAGCTTCAATGGAGAAAGCGAGTAGTCCTGCTACTACTGCTCCTCTAGCTGCCTCTGCTGCTCTATCTGTTGTTGAATCGACGGATATTTTAGATATTATTGGAAATTCAAGTATAGAAATGTGTCAGATTCCGGGAATTTTATCACCTTCGCCGGCGACTTTACCACCAGTATCGCAGCAGGGACTCTTCTCGCCGTTTTCGTTTGATCCGTTTATGTTAATGTTAAGTCCAAGTCCGTCAACGTTGTTTTCAGCTCCGTTAATTTCACCATCTCCGTCTGCTTCTGATCTATTCCATCCATTCTTTGACTTTTAGGTAGACTTTCTTTTTTCTCTCAATTTTACTTATTTTTTTGAGAATTTTTTAATAGTTTTTTTTTTGGTTTTCCTTATGAGGTCCAAGTAATATTGATGTACCAATAGTCTTTTTTGGCTTTCCTTATGAGGTCCAAGTAATATTGATGTACCAATAGTCTATGATGAGGTTAACTTTTTGATTGTTCATTAAACATTGTTGTTTGTACAATAATGTATATTGCCACATTAGTGGGATTCAATGACAATTGTATCATAGTAATTAAATTGCCTTTTATGATCACATTGTAGTTTTCCATTGGGAGCTAGTTGCTTTAGCAAATACTAATAAGAGTTTCACATTATTGCTAGCTAGTAGCTCCTCCCTTTCTTTCTCACATTCTTGTGCGTTTTATATTTTTATTTTGTATGAGATTTGGGTGAGATTAGAATACTGGAACGACATGATCAGTGAGTATTCATATATCAATATAACTTATTCGAATAGGAGCATTGTAGTTATTAATTTTTTTAAAAAAATGAATTTTTAACAATAACTCTTGACTTGTGCATATATGTAACAATATATCGTCGGCAATTGAACTCGAGAGGGGGTTTGCTGTCGGATTTACTATGGACATCAAAATAAAAGAGAAGTGAAAGGGTATATAAGAGCGAGTCCAAAATTCAACAATTGAGATGCCTATTGAGTTAAAAGTTAAAACCCAAGAAAAACATTATGAGACCAAAACACCTTGAGATGGCCCAAATGGTGGGGTTAAAGTGGATAACATTAACAATTACACTTAGGTCGTGACAGGTAGTATTAGAGTTGGTCTCTTCTCTAGTACGATAGGGGTTAAACCTTAACGAGGATGTTAAGTCCCTCAGGTAGGAGCGAGTGGAACAACCCACAAACATTAGCAGTTGAACTCGAAAGGGATGTTCAATGAAACTTGCCTTAGGAAAGTCCCATAATGAGAGGGAAAAGTTAAGTGACATATAAGAGTGAGTTCATGATTCAACTGTTGATTTACCTTTGAAATTAAAGGCTAATGGGACAAAATCATGAGGACCAAAAGCCTAGCCAGAAGAATTAGGCTAAAGCAAACAATACATTGGAACGGGTTTGGGTCGTGAAAAGTGATGTGCCGAAAAATTACGGCACATTTGATACTAATTGCATGAATTATCATTGTCATTTATGCATTTATAGTGTATGTTTCTTATGTTATTTCATTTTTTGTAGCTTTTTTGCATTGAGACACCAAAAGTGAGGAAATGTGCTGAAACATGGACAAAAGTATTGAAAAAAGGAAGAAGTGTTGAGAAGACCACTTCTGGTAAGACCACTCGCAGAAATCGACGGTGAAAGAAAGATTCTAGAGCCCCCAAAGTACGACCCAATATGCGGTCCGCACTTCCGTTTTGTGGACCGTAGTCCGATCTGCGAACCACTGCTCCAGTTCAAGTCCAGCTTAGATTGCAAAGTCTCAGGGAACTTCTTCGGGCCGCAGTTCTGTTCTGCGGACCGCATTTCCAACCGCAGTTCCGGACAGTCAAAATCAAGACCCACTCTATGAATCCTAGTCCTGTTTTTCGGACTGCATACCTATTCTGCTGTCGTATAGGGGCAGACAATGGCATTTTTGTAAATACATAAAATCTAAAAATTGGGTCTCCGTATATATAGTCACCTAGAGTTTTGTAATTTGACATCTTAACATCTACCGCACTACATTATACTTTATGTCTTGTCTTGAGGAGACAACAAATACTATTCATCTTTAGTTCATTGATTTCAAGAATCCTGCTTAATATTCCATCGTGTAGAAGACAATCTCCATTATTAATACAAAAATTATTGTAAACTCCTTTTTATGTTTATTGTGTCTTCTTTCATTTATTGCTTTGTTGTGTATTTATTGATTAACATGAGTGGCTAGAACCTAGGTTGACGTTGTGACAAAATAATGGAATGTGGTAGTTTGGGTAGTTCATAAATATGAAATGGGTATGTTAATGTGGCATTTAACTACCTCACACTTAATGTCTAAGGGTTGATTGCAAACACACCCCTTTTATGCCTATTGTCTCTAGTAAAACTTAAAAAATGAGACTAGAGTCTAGAAAAGAGGTAAGTTAATTAGGATTTGGGGCTTTAAATGCCATTTAATGATTTTCAACTTTAATTAGAAGAGAATCAACTAAGGGTAATAATAGATGTTTATGAATGTCACACTTTATAGCTTAAGAAAGCCTAAAATGAAATTATGTGGGTCAATTGAGAAATTTCCACCTAGATATTTTTCCCCATTGATCATACCACATTTATTACACCCAATTTGGCAAAATCCAACACCACTTTCATTTATTAAGTCACAACCCTAGCATTTCAATTTACTTGATACGTTAATTGATAATTTATGTGGGTATTTGATTAGTTAAAACAAACAAACATACAAACTTGGTTACCATTGAAGTAAAGTAATTAGTAAAGCCATAATACACGTGATTAGGATTGATTTCTCATCGTATTCCTTGTAGGATTCGATCCCAATCTCGTTCGGTTACTATATTTGACAATGACCGTGTTATACTATTTTAAGGTGTAATTTGGACGAGATCAAATTTTGGCGCCATTGCCGGGGAATACGATCTTGAAATTTCTTATTTGTAGTGTTATCACTTTGCTAAATGCTTTATTTCTAAATTTACGTTTACTTATTTTTGTGGTGTAGGTGTTGTGGCGGAGTTGTTCGATGATGAGGGAAACCTAGAGATGGCCACATTTGCTAATGTCATACGGCCTCCCCAAATTTCGAGGAATGTGAGTTTCCACATAACCTCCACCATGCTTCATATGCTTAAGAAAACAAGGGCCTATTCGGAGGATCGACATTTGACAACCTGAATAGGCACTTGAGGAACTTCAACGAGGTGTGTTTCGCCTACCATTATCCCAACGTGTCCGAAGAATCCATGAAGCTTAGGATCTTCCCCTTCTCTCTAATGGGGGAGGACACTATTTGGTTTGGTCATTTGCCTTTCGAGTTCATCACTACATGGACTGAGTTGGTTGAGGCATTCCTTGAGAGGTCCTTCCCGCCGCTCGCATGCTCCAACTCTAAGATGAAATCTTGACTTCCGTTAATTGCCAGGTGAAGCCTACATGAAGCATGGCTAAGGTTAAAAAAGAAGCCCAAACAATATTACAGTCATAGGTTGAGCGATGATGTATTGCTCCAAACGTTCTATCGGGCTCTTGATTCGATCAACAAGTTGGTGGCCAACAATATAACGGAAGGTGCCTTGATGTATAATTCATTTACCATGGTGAGTGAGCTTCTTGATAAGCTAACAAAGACGAACCATGCTAAGCACACAAGAGCGTCGGAGGTAGTTGGGGAGGTCCCTCAAATGTTTTGTGTAAAGAGACATTGAAGAAGGAGGAAGAGAGGGACGAGACTATGACGTAATTGATGACCCAAATGACAGTCCTTATAAACATGTGATGGAGAAATGGGCCAAGAAAGTGAATGCGGTTACAAGTATGGGTGCCAAGTAATGTGCAACCGAGATGGTACCCTATGATTAAGAAGGGTACAATGAAAATGAGGAAGATGTGAGTTTTGTGAACAACGTGCAAGGGAGGGGGGATTTTTGCCCTAATTACCAAGGATCGAACCAACTGTGGCAATCTAGTAATCAAGGTTGGAAAAATGACCAAGGCGGCCCTAATTAGAGAGAGATGAATGAAGGAGGGTGGAGAGATATCAATAACAATGGGAACCAGACCCGAAGCTCCAATCCTTATGTTCCACCAAGGGGCAAGAATATCAACAACCTACCCAGCCTCCTCCTTACCACAATCGTGAGTCTACTAGCGATCCCGCCAATTCAAAGCTTGAAGAGACGTTGTCAAGAGTATTGAAAAATCAAGACAAGTCCGAGTCCAACATGAAGGAGCTCAACATCTTGTATCCTCACATTAAACATTTATCAAGCAACTAGAGAGCCAATTGAGGCAAATCGCTTCTACACTAAACCCAGGTAAAAGGGGACCATTCCTAGTGATACATTGGTGAATCTAAGAAATGAAGTGGGGGGAAGGGGGGAGGGGGTTCTCATTACCTAGCTATTTCTACTAAAAGTGAAAAAGTGTTGGAAGACCAAAGATGCCAACAGATGTGGTAGATAAGAGATCGATTGTGGTTGAAAAGCCGAAGAAGAGTGATGATAAGATGATGGATAATTTTCTCTTGATTGAAGAAGAGATTATTGAGAAAGAAAAACGTTATTGAAAATGAAGAAAGGAATGACAAAGAAGATGAGGCTACAAAAGCCTTAAAGCCTATTCCAAAGCCTCATCATCCCTTTCCACAAAGATTTGCCAAGAGAATTGAAGATGACAAATTCAACAAGTTCTTAAAGATGCTAAAGCAACTATCGATCAATACTCTACTTGTTGAAGCCTTGGAACAAATGTTGGGGTATGCCAAATTTATAAATGATTTGATAACAAAGAAGAGACATGTGAGTTTCGAGATGGTGGATATCACGCACCAATATAGCGTCATCGTTTTTAGCTCCATTGTGAAGAAGCAAGAGGATCCCGGTGTTTTCACCATTGCAGCGTACCGATTTGTAAAGACCCTTTGTGACCTTGGAGTAAACATCAATTTGATGTCATTCACTATTTTCAAGAAGCTAGGCTTGGGCAATCCTGACCTATGAATATGAGGTTGCTCATGGCGGATAGGACGGTGAAGAGATCAAATGGGATCATATATGATGTGCTTGTGAAGGTTGATAAGTTTATTTTCCCTACCAACTTCATGATATTAGATTGTGCGATTGACTATGATGTTCTCATAATCTTGGGACGACCATTCTTAGAGACGGGGAGAGCAATTTGTGATGTGGAGAGTGGAGAATTAAAGTTCTGAATGAATGATGAAAAAGTTACCTTCTATGTGTGCAAATCCATAAAGCAATCTATGGATATGGGGTGATTTCGGTGATTGACGTGATTGATGATGACATAGAGTTGAATGTCGATATTAATGTCATTGAAGGGGCCTGATGACAGTTTTGTTCAATCATGATCATGAGGTAGTTGAGAGGATTGCAGAGACCGTGCTTGCACTTGAGGGCCAATGGTCCTATCCTTATTCTCCTAGGCATTTGGCTTTGGTCTCAAGCCTTCTATTAAGGAACCACCAACCCTTGAGCTCAAGCCACTTCTAAATCATTTGGAGTATAAGTTCCTTGAGTCAAATGACTCTTTGCAAGTTATTATCTCATCAAAGCTCAATGAAAGCCAAATGGAAGTTATATTGTGTATCTTGAGAACTTACAAAAGAGCAATTGGGTGGACTATTGCGGATATGCGAGGGATAAATCCAGGAGTGTGTACTCATCGAATTTATCTTGAAGAAAATAGTACCCCGAGTTTTGAACATCGAAGGAGCTTAAACCCTTCAATGCAAGAAGTTGTCTAGAAAGAGATCATTAAGTGGTTAGATGCCGAGGTTGTGTACCCCATTTATGATAGTGCATGATTGAGTCCGTGCAATGTGTGCCGAAGAAAGAAGGGATCATGATGGTCCCTAACGATAAAAATTAGTTGATACTAATGAGGATGGTAACAGGATGGGGAGTTTGCATGGATTAACAGAAGTTAAATAGTGCTACAAAGAAGGATCATTTCCCCTACCTTTCATTGATCAAATGCTTGATAGGTTGGCGGAAAAGGCCTATTATTTCTTCTCAGACAGGTACTCGGGCTACAATAAAATTTAAATAGCCCCCAACGACCAAGAAAAGACGATATTCACTTGCACATATGGTACATTTGCTTTTCGGAGAATGTCGTTTGGTCTTTGAAATGCTCATGCCACCTTCCAACGTTGCATGATGGCCATTTTCAATGATTTAGTGAAAGATGTTATGGAGGTGTTCATGGATGACTTCTCTATGGTTGGGGAGTCTTTTAAAATTGCTTGGATAATCTCTCTTAACTGTTGAAAATATGTGAAGCGACCAAATTGGTCTTGAATTGGGAGAAGTGTTATTTCATGGTCACAGAAGGTATAGTCCTTTGGCACAAAATTTCCAAGGAAGGTATTGAAGTGGACAAGGCCAAAATTAAAGTGATAGCCAAGTTACCTCCCCCAACAACCGTAAAGGGTATTCAAAGTTTCTTGGGGCATGTCGGGTTTTATAGAAGATTTATCAAGAATTTTTTAAAGATTACTAGCCCAATGTGCAAGCTCCTAGAAAAAGATGCTAAATTTGAGTTCAATGAAGCATGCCTCAAAGCATTTGAGGATTTGAAAGAAAAGTTGGTTTTAGCTCCAGTTATTGTGACTCCAAATTGGGATCTTTCGTTCGAATTAATGTGTGATGCAAATGGAGTAGCTATTGGAGCTATGTTGGGTCAAACACATGGAAAAATCCTTCTTCTGATTTACTATGCAAGTAGATCTCTCAATGAAGCTCAAAACAACTATACAGTGATGGAGCAAAAGTTTCTAGCCATTGTCTTTGCTTTTGAAAAGTTTCGGTCTTACCTATGGGGTTCTAAAGTGGTGGTATATTCTGATCATGCAACCCTCCGAAACTTAATGACAAAGAAGGAGGCAAAGTCACGCTTGATTAGGTGGGTACTCCTTCTACAAGAGTTTATTTTTGAGATAAAATATTGGAAGGGTTGTGAGAACCAAGTAGCTGACCATTTGTCAAGAATTGAGGAGGCCGGAAGGCCAAAGAATGAATTGGAGATCAATGATGTTTTTTTCGGACGAGTAAGTCTTTGCATCATCTTAAGATCTCATCCCTTGGTATGCCAATTTTTCAAACAATTTGGTGAGTTGAATCATGCCGGATCATCTAAATGCTCATCAAAAAAAAGAAATTCTCGAGAGACTCCCGGCATTACTATTGGGATGAACCTTATCTGTTTCAGATTTATGCCAACAATATGATTCGAAGATGTGTGCCTGAAGTTGAAACTTTGCCTACCATGGAAGCATGACATACTTCACCGGTTGGGGGTCATCATGCTAGTCGATGTATGTCCTCTAAAATTCTTCAAAATGACTTATTTGCCAACAATTTACAAGGATTCCCATGAGTTTGTGAAGCATTGTGACCAATGTCAAATGAAAGGTAATGTGTTGCCTATGTCTCCTATTTTTTAGGTGGAATTATTTGACGTATGGGGAAGCGATTTCATGGGGACATTCGTGAGTTTGTTTGGCAACAAATATATACTTGTGGGCGTTGATTATGTGTCCAAGTGTATTAAAGTTGTAGCCCTTCCGAATAATGAAGGGAAGAGTGTCACTGCGTTCCTCAAAATGAACCTTTTACTCGATTTGGGACCCCTAGAGCTATCATAAGTGATGGAGGCTCTCACTTTTGCAATAGAGTATTTGCCTATATTATTGAAAAATATGGGGTAAATCATAAGGTGGCAACTCCTTACCACCCCTAAACAAGTGGTCAAGTAGAAGTGTCCAACCGGGAGATCAAGAGCATTTTGACAAAGATGGTGAATCTCATGAGGACAGATTGGTCAGGAAAGTTAGATGACGCTTTGTGGGCTTATAGAATGATATACAAGTCTCATATTGGTATGTCACCGTACAAGTTGGTATTTGGCAAGGCATGTCATCTTCCGTTAGAGGTGCAATATAATGCACTATGGGCATTGAAGAAACTCAACATTGATTGGGAGAATGATGCACGGTTAAGGGTGGATCAACTCAATGTGATGGATGAGTTCCATCTCCAAACTTATGAAAGTTCCATTCTTTACAAGGAGAGGATGATGTTCCTCCATGACAAGAGAATTTTGAAGCAGGAATTTTCACCCGGAGAGTTGGTCTTTCTCTACAATTCTAGACTCAAGTTGTTCTCCTGGAAGTGGAAGTCAAGATGGTCCGGCCCTTTCAAAAGTGATGAAGGTATTCCCGTATGCTGTCACTGAATTGGAGAGCAAAGTCGGTCACCTTTTCAAGGTGAACGGCCAAAGACTCAAGCATTATTTTGAAAGTGTTGATGATCATAGAGTGAACACAATCATCACCCTCCATGAACCTTCAAGAAAGTGTGGTAACAATTATCGTGCCGCGATGTTAAATCAAGCGTTAATGGGAGACAACGCAAAGTTTTAGTTTGTTTTCTTTATTTTTCTTGTTCACTTGTGTGTTTTAATAGTTTGTTAAGTGTGTAGGATCTGGAAACACATGTAAATAGGGAGGAAATATGGAAAGATGTGCAAAACAAATTGAAGGAAGAGGAAAGACCATTGTGTGGCCTCTTCTGTGGACCACAATCATGGTGTGCCAACCGCATAATGGATTTCAAAACTCTATAAGAAGTTTGAAAAATGAGACTCAGAAAAGGCGAAATTGTGACCACAACTGCGGATCGCATTCCTGAATTACGGATTGCATTTTGGTCCACAGAATTACATAGTGTGCCTAAGAGTTTTTGGGTAAAATTACAGAGAAACAGACCATTTTGCGAGCCGCAGTCCGGTTCTGTGATCGCAAAATGGGTGCCACATCAGCTAGGTCAAAACAAAGGTAAGTGGGCCGCAGTCTAGGTCTGCAGACCGTAGACCAGAACTGCGACCCAACTTCGTCCGTAAATCGGGCATAAGGTATAAAAGGGCTTTCAGCCCTAATTTTTTTTTCTTACTCTCTCTTTCTCCCTCGCGATTCAAAATCAAATACTCCCTCACCCGTTCACTCCCTTGCACGCACAACTTGCCCGCACAAAGTTTCCTTCACCTCATATTCACTCAACCTCATCTCTCAGTCGATTCTAAGGTATGTTTTGCCTCTCCTTTTTCTTTTTTCTCACAAAAATAGGTAAAAATAGTGGTGTTGCTCGTGAAATTAACTTGTGGGGTTTTATGATGATTGTGTGATGTTTATGTGTGACCCATGTAGCTCTTAGGTTGTGTGATTGCCCTTGGTTGCCTTATGTACCCTTATTGATTAGAAATCACAAAGAATGTGAATTTGTACTTGTTGGAATTTTGTGAAATTGATTGCATATATGGGTTGGGCTCGGGTTTAACTGCATTATTCTTGAATTTGGGTCCTTAATTCGTGTGGGAAGTGTGTGAATTGATTGTAATTGTGAAAATTGCCTAACCTTGCCTATAATTGTTGAAATTATTTGAATTGAAGTCATAGTGAAGTCTGAGTACCTATGAGCGTTAATTAAAAGCATGGTTTACGTCATTTGTATGTATGGTGTGCTGATATGGGCCTGACAACACCGAGTTTTGAAAAATTGAGGCAAAATTCTTGAAAATAAATCAAAATACGCCGATTGGGCGCCCATTTGCGAGTTGCAGAGTGGTTATGCGGACTGCGAAAAGGCACCCAATTTCGCAAAAATTCCCAATGAATCAAGACAATTGAAAGGCAATTATGTGATGCCTTTTGTGGGCTGCAGAATGGTTTTGCGGACCGTCAAATAGGCCGCAGAATTATTCACTGACTTTAAACTTTCTGGGCAAAAGTGTGATCCTAGTCTGCGGATAACAGTTTGGGTTTGCGACATTGCAAACCTGGACTACGGCCGGCGGACCAGATCTGCAATCACTAAAGCTATTTCCAAATCTTATATTTTTGTTCTTTCTATTTCAATTTGTAGTATAACTTCTTGTTTGTTTTACGTGTTTTATTCTTGCAATTACTTTATGAAAAACACAAAAAGATTTTCTTTTGCTCTTCATATCATCGTCCCAGACTCATCACGTCTCTTTTTTACAGAAAATGGCGACAAAGAAAATGCACGCACAAAAGGGTATCACCATTAATGAGCTGTCACAATCGACTAGATCTTTGAGGCCTACTGCGGCCAGACTGATACCCCAAAGCCAGGGAGAGCTCACAATGCGAACTCAAGGCAACCACCGGGCTGGGTAACAAAAGAAAGTGCCCCAACACAGTTGTTTCTAGTGATGAGGGGTCACAAATCGCCCATACCACAATGCATTCATCCTCCCAGTCTGATGAGGGGGATTTTTCGGAGGAGACTGCTCGAGCAGATGAGTTAAGTCAAAAGAGGGCCCAAGAGGTCAAACAGTTATGTGTAAATGGGTTAAAAGAGTTCTATCAAAAGAGCAAGGAAAGGACCATCATCGAAGATAAGCTAATTTCTACAAAACGGGTTGAGGGACCAGTTCTCGAGAGTGTGGGATTTTATAGTTTTCCATTGGGGGCAATGCTTTCTCAAACCATTGCCTCAATATAATGAGGAATTCATCTGTGAGTTCTACGATTCTTATGTCGCCTTTGTGCCCAAGAAGATAAAGGGGCAACCAAAGGCATTACTCAAAGAGGTAGTGGTTCGTGGAGTCACTGTCCCATGTGGAAGAATAATGATCAGCAAAGCACTTGATCCAAACCTCACATGTGACATAATGAGTTTTCCATCAAGATCACGGGATGTATGGATTATGAGCATCTATGGGCAGCCGCTATTGTGACTAATGTGACCTCGTAATGGATTACCGATGGCAAGAAGATATACAAGAATACCCTGAGCACTGAAGCCATGTTTTGATTGAGTTTTATGAGTAGTCCATTACAGCCGTCATATAATCAGACATACATTTGGTTAGAGAAGATTTTTTGATTACTTGCATTATGAGTCGAGTCCATATGGATGTCGTAGATGTGATTGAGAAGGAGCTCGACAAAAGAGCTTAACAAGACAAGACCTCATTTCTTTTTCCCCTGTCTGATCACAAAGTTGCACCGTCTAGCCAAGGTTTCTGAATTGCCTCGGGTTGACAATTCCATCGATGCCTTGTTGACATGTGATATTTTAAGGGTTCAGGCTGAGGAAAACCAATGAATCAAGAAACAAAAAACCACTAGTGCCTCAGTTGATACATCCCAGAGGTTGATTTGGATGGATCCGCATTTGAGCGGATAGAGACACAGGCTACCACATTGGCCGATCCTACTTTATCAATTCCTTCCACAACTGGCACTTCTACTCCAGCAGGTACTTCCGTTCTGGAAACCCTTACTCTTCATGCACCTTCCGCTTCTACTAGATCAGAGCATATCTTATCGAGGGTCGGTATAGTGAGAATAGGCTAGATTTCTATGATTGTCGATACTCGGTCCTCTCATATTGAGACGAGCATTCTAGAGATGATTAGGAGTGTCTTAGCCCTGATTAGAGAGGCCTTGGGTATTGTTCAGCAGAGGCAGAAAGAGCATACTGATACAATTGTCCTCTTGACATGCCAGGTACATATATTAGAGGCAGATAGCGGTGGTGATGTTTCTTCACTTCGAGATGACATAGTTATCCTAAAGAATGAAGTGGAGAACTTGAAGACTTTTGAGATCGATGGTCTCCTGGTATCCTGCTCCAGCCATAGAGTGTAGAGCCACAACATGTGAGTGGGATTGGGTTGGAGGGCCAGAGAGAGGGTGCTGGTGATACCCAGACGACCCCAGAGGCAGGCAGAAGTTGACAATGAAGATGATGAGACTGATGGGGAGGGGCTTGAGAAGCCCCGAGCAGCTGTTGAGAGAGTTGATGATGACCTACTGTTGATAGATTAGGTGGTTGTTGATGCAATAGTAGCACGACATCGTGAGGAAACCTCGATGATTGGTACCAGTGGAGTGGCCCAGCAGCCACAGACAGATGTTGATACTGGATATCCTACTCTTCCACCAGTTTTATTCATTGAGGACAATTCATGTTTTTAAAGTTGGGGGTGGGGTACCTATATGTTTTTTTGGAAGAAATGACAATTAACTTGTATATATGTGTTAGTTTATATGTTTTTAGTTCGTATTTTTCTATGTTTTATTCCCCTTGGTTTTTCTTCGCGTGGTTGTTTTCCAAAGTTGTATGTTCAGTAACCATGGCCTAGTGATAAAATAGTTTGACTTGGTTGGTGCTTGTATGTAGTTTCTAGCATGTGTAGCTCTTTTTGGTTTTGGTGACATCCCTAAAAAAATTAGATTTTGAAAACAAGAGTAGCATTGTTCTTTAAATGACTGTTCTATGAAAGCATGCCTCATTCTGTGACTCTATGTCTACTTGTGTTTGAATCTCATGAGATGATAGCCTTGTGTTCGATAGAGAGTATACAATTGAGCAGTTCTTGTAGTCCATATGCATAGAGTGGTGAGGATTTGATTGCTATCTTGTGTTTGCTTGTGTCATCTAGAACTTGCCTCGTTGGTTTCTCACTGGGAAACTAGAGTTGCTTGGTTGACGAAATGATCTTAGGCCTTCACATGAGAGTGAACCTTCTTGATTAAAAGACTTTTTTGACTTACCCGTGAGTTGAGAGAACTAGTTTTCCCCTTTTGAGCTTTTTGACTTTTTCTTTAGCTACCATATTACAAATCGATACTCATTTTGAAATAAATCATCTCTTGAACTGAATCCCTCATTGAATGCATGAAAAAATGATAATTGAGGCCAAAAGTCTAAGTTGGGGGTGGGATGTGAGAGAAAAGAAGGGAAGAAGATTGTGATGTGAGAGGTTCTATAAAAAGAGAGAAAATTGAGAAAAAAAGAAAATACAATGCAAAAACAATAGAAAAGAAGAGAAAATGAACCACCAAAAGAATAAAATAAAATGGGGAATACTTGAATAAAAGGGGTGGAAAAGGAAGTTGGAAAACAAAAGGAGTTGAGCTATTGAATGAAAAAAAAATATATAGTGCAAAAGGAGAGAAAAGTCACTTATACCTAAATGAATATCCTACCCGTCCCTAAGACTACATTACAAGCTTGAGAAAGTTTTTAGAGATCCAAAATCGAGCACTCTTTGAGTAGTAGTGACTTAAAATAAAGGCAAGCCTATGACATGATACTTGTCACACTTGACATTCCTTGTGAATGTGAGTGATCTTGTTTTTCCCTTGTTTTGAAAAGAAATTTTTGAGTGAGTATGGGACTTTCCTTGTTGTGAGGGCACATTGAATTGCATGAACCTTGTAAAATGAAAGTTTCTCGAGTTGAACGTCTTGGTGCATCTAGTCACTAGTAGTATTTATACACCTCTTGAGGCTTGATGTTTATGGGCTCATTGATGGTAGACATTCACTCTTGAAACTTTGTTTTGAAAAAATATGAGGAGTTGTCAATATTGTGAAACACAGACTTGTAGACTCATAAGTAGAACCAACCATAGTAATCTTTATTTTGTCATTAGTCGTACCTTAGTGATGTTTATGTTGCTTAAGGACAAACAATATTTTAAGTTTGGGGTGTTGATTTGCCGAGAAATTATGACACATTTGATACCAATTGCATGAATTATTATTGTCCTTTATGCATTTATAGTGTATGTTTCTTATGTTATTTCGGTTTTTGTAGGTTTTTTTGCACTAGGACACTAAAAGTGAGTAAATGTGCTGAAACATGGACAAAAGTGCTGAAAAAGAAGAAGAAGTGCTAATAAGACCACTTCTGCGGACCGTATAACCAGACTGCGGACAGCATAACCAGACTGCGGACGGTAGAATGGTAAGGTCACTCACATAAATCGACAGTGAAAGGAAGATTCCAGAGCCCTGAAGTGCGACCCAATCCGCGGTTCGCGCTTCCGTTCTGCAGACCACATTCTAGTCTGCGAACCACTGCTCCAACTCAAGTCTAGCCTAGATTACGAAGTCCAAGGACACTTCTGCGAATCGCAGTACAATTTTGCGGAACTCACTTTCTACCGCAGTTTCAGACAGTCCAATTAAGAAACCACTCTACGAATCCTAGTCTTGTTTTGAGGACCACAGACCTGTTCTGCGATCACGTTCTGCGGTCGCAGAGTGACAGTCGGTGGCATTTTTGTTAATGTCTTTTCTTGAGGAGACAACAAATACTATTCATCTTTAGTTCATTGATTTCAAGAATCTTGCTTAATATTCCATTGTGTAGAAGACAATCTCCATTATTAATACAAAAATCATAGTAAGCTCCTTTTTGTGTTCATTATGTCTTCTTTCATTTATTGCTTTATTGTGTATTTATTGTTTAACATGAGTGGTTAGAATCTAGGTTGGGGTTGTGACAAAAGAATGAAATGTAATAGTTGGGGTAGTTCATAAATATGAAATGGGTGTGTTACTGTGGCATTTAACTACCTCTCACTCTGAACTAAGGGTTGGTTGCAAACACCCCTTTTATGATTCCCAACTTTAATTAGAAGGGAATCAATTAAGGGTAATAATGAATGTTCATGAATGTCAAACTTTAGAGCTTGAGAAAACCTAAAGTGAAATTAGGTGGGTCAATTGAGAAATCTCCACCTAGATATTAGTCTTCATTGCTCATACACACTTATTACACCCAACTTAGCAAAACCCAACACCACTTCCATGTATTAAGTCACAACCCTAGCATTTCAATTTACTTGATACATTAATTGATAATTAATGTGGGTATTTGATTAGTTAAAACAAACAAACTTGGTTACCATAGAATTAAAGTAATTAGTAAAGTCATAATACACGTGATTAGAATTGATTTCTCATTGTATTACTTGTGAGATTCGACTCTAACCTCGTTGGGTTACTATATTTGACAATGATCACGTTATACCATTTTAAGGTGTAATTTAGGCGAGATAAAAAACATAGGTGATACCTCCCTTAGTATTGTAGTGGGGCAAATCTAAGCAAGAATGTTAAATTAAGCCCCTAACGGAGGTGAGTGTAATAGCCAACGGGTCGCCGTCTATTGAATTTGAAAAAGGGTTCACTGGAGGAGAAATTAAGAGCCATATAAAGGTGAGTTCAATTTGTGTCGGAAGATGAATATATTGGTTGAAGCATGCTAAAGACCTTCTGAGTTGTAAATTTTACATCTCTGTCTTTGGTTTGCAACATGCTTAGTTTTTTTCTGTCTTTGCTGAAATATTGCAAGGGATGTTGCTAGGTTCGTGTCCCGTTGGTCCTCTCCCTTGTAGGGCTGCCACTCGCGCATATCCCTCAATTTACATCACACCTGGCCAAGGGCCTCCGGTACAGGTGGGGGGTTTCGCCTTCGAGACTTTCTCCTTCACAAAGATTCAACTATTGATTCACATTTTTTAAAGCTCGAGTAGATATAATCGTGAGGCCCAAAAGACTTAAGGTGGGCCAAAAGGTTCGGACCAAAAGATATACCTTTAACAGTTGGACTTGAATCATGATAATATATGTCAAAGAGTCCGTTTAGGAATAACAATGGAATGGGACAGGTGAAGCATTCTCCCTCCATAGTCTTATATATCCCATCAGAACTCGACCAAGGACGTCGTTTCTAACCATCTTTATTGTGGAAAAGAGTAACTCTGGGTAGGAAATAAAGAAAAAGGTCATAAAATTGATCCCTTATGTTTAGGGTTAGGTCTAAAATAATTTCTTAAATATATATTCTGATCAATTTGTCATTTAAATTTGCAATCATTGAGTATTTTTTTGTTTCCATCAGATATTTAACAAGCTTTGGGTGTTAGATTATACGAGTTTGCGAAAATAAAATACATAACAGGAATTACAGTTACATGTGTAATTTTTGTTGTTAATGTTATTTTTGGTCTATTCTGATGTGTTTGTTGCAATATTTTCAAGTGAAGTTTCTGTTTTTTTTTTGTCTATTTCTAATGTCTGGTGCAACTTTTGATGTTTCCGTTTTCAGAATTTTATGGGACTTTTCTGACCAATGTGGTTAAATGTTTTTCTAGAGTTCCCATTATATGTAATAACCAGAATTTGTTACATATTTGTCAGACAAAAGGACTCAATCTTGATAAGATTAACGGATTGAAATTGCTCCAAATTATATTCTTGCGACTATTTTAAACGTACCCAGACATAAGGGAGCATTTTGTCAATTTCTAGAAAGAAAGCAATAAATCATTTTTTCTTCAAGGGACATCCAACACTTGTTTTTTTTTCAAATCGGAGAGCTTGTACTAAACTTAGAACATTTTTTTCTCTAGTCAACCTACTTCTGGACCAACTTACAATTTATAGGAGAGAATGAATAGAAGTCAAATGTGGTCCAACAAGAATGAAATATAGGAAACAGATGAATACTGTCTGAAAATAATTTAATCGATATCTTTTAAAGTTGAGGAAACAATCTAATTTCTTATAGCTCGTAAATTAATAATCAACATCCATCTCAATATTTTGAAATCTTTTCTGTAGTAGACCAAAGCAAATAAAATGTCATTATAAACAAAAGACACATGACAAACCTATAAGAGAAATGAATAACGAGATCATAATCAAAATAACTATCAATTTTTTGCGAGTTTCATATCTCTACGGCTCTACTATCATATTACCTTTTTCAATATATTATTAAAAAAACAAGTTAATTTTTTCTTTTATTTCTATCTCGCAGTAATAATTGTTGGAAGAGAAGGAAATGTTGAGAGGTTATTATGAAATTTAAAATTAGTTGGAATGGTCAAGTATGTGATTTTGTGGTCCTAACCTAATGCATTTCCACCGATTTTGCCCACCTAATTTATTCTTCCACGTTGAAAATTACACATCTTTGACTTTATGTCCATTGACTTTATGTCCATTGACTTTCTGCCTACCTTGACTTTTTTATTTTCCTTCCCCTTCCCCTTTTAGCATTTCAACTCTAGAGATTTTTAATTAAGAAAGTGACAAAAATAGTCCCTTATAATTGAAGATTGGGTATATGAGGGTATTATTGAATTTATACCTGAATAAAATGTAATGAGCGAAAGTCATGATAAAAGGTTTCGGTTTCCGAAGAAGTGCAACATTACGAGCTATTTATTGAAGTGGTATTTTGTTTCAGCTTTGCTTTTTGATCTAATATGCCCATCATTAATGGAGATGCGGTAAAATACTTGCTCCTGTTTTTACACCGAACAATTTAACCTCAATATCACCGAATCATGATTAAGTAATAAATGTGTAAATAAAAAACACGCCTTACTTTCATTTGTTTAGTGAAAACACCGAATGTGAGTAAATTTTACGGTGCCTATGGAATGACATTTTGAATTCCTAAATTTGGGGAATATTCGACAAATATCAAAGTATGAGGGGAAAATTATTTTTTTACCATACACCATAATGCTTGTAATTGGTTGATTTTATAATTTATTTCTGAAATCTACTTGAAGTATAAACTTCTTTTCTCTTATGTTCTTGTGACTGCAGGGACAAGCCCAAGGGGTGTGAGAGAAGGGAAAATAGGATACGTAAAAAGAAGGATGTAGAGAACACAAAAGGGTAATACCATTTAAAATGAAACTCCGGCTGAAATTAGTCACTTAAAAAAAAAATTCCTCACTGTTATATGAAGGGATAAATCATCACACCATCTTCTAAAATATAAATACAACTTAGGTGTGTACATTAAATTGCAAGAAACTATACTCATTTTAGAAGAGTACTTCAAAATTCATGGCTTTCAATCAAGAAGGGGAAAATGCACCTCTTTTGCCATGCATTGAGTGCTGACTTTTGCTGCACTTTCTTACTCAGTCTTTTATGGTAGGTGTGCGAACAAAGTTTCATATTAATAGTTAAAAAAAAAAAAGAGCTATTGGATACTCTTAATGGCATAAAGCCTTTTGGGAAAAACTGTGCAGGCTTGTCCCAAAGCGGACAATATCACACCGTATTAAGAGTATTCTTGGCCCGTTTGGCGCAACAATTTGCTAGCTAGTAGCTTCTAAACATCCACTTGCAAAAACGGACTTCGTTCCTCTACACCCTCGCAGTTTCAGAAGTCCCGTGGTTACCAATCAATGCGCTGACCCCCTCTCCTTTGATAGCTTTTGTAATGTTACCAGGCTTATTGAGATTAAAGACGACGACTGCATCACAAAAGAATCATGTTGAAGCAGTCAGTTCATAAGTTGGTTTATAAGAGAAGAGCTAGCTAATGAAGGAGCTAGGTTGAAGAGCTCATACCAGGAATGTTATTTTCCTGGCACAATGTAATTGTAGTCATGACCATCACGAAAAGTTCCTTAAATGTTACATCGTGGTAAGTTAGGGTTTCTTGAAGTCGAGCATCAGGATTAAGCCGAGGGTCATCGTCAAAGACTCCGTCAACTTTTGCTTCCTTGAGCACCATCGCAGCATTAACTTCACAATATTTAGAATCTCCAATAAGTGAAAAGGGGTGAACACTAGAATTTTACTTAAAATCTGGAGAAAGGCTTGGTATAAAGACAACGAAGATGGATGATGAGAAATTCTCGCCACCTCCAATATATTTATTTTGTGATAACCATGGTGTCTGTGTCGGCTTATGCGCACAGGGGCGGATTTAGTAGGGGCCCAGGGTGTTCGGGTGAACACCCTCGGCAAAATATTACAGTGTATATATATGATAGATTTTCTGTGTTTATGTACATATATTAGCTTTTGAACACCCAAAACAAACGTAAAAGATTAGCTCAAGTGGTCCGGGTTGTTCAAAACTATCTCTAGCATCTGTGGTTCAATTCTCAATGACAACATTATTTTTTATATTTATCTTTTGCTTTTTTTTTTCGAACACTCTGAGTAAAAATACTGAATCCGCCACTGTATGCGCACCTCCGACTAATTCCGGATATCAGATAACTCTGTCTACCAAAGCTTGGAAGATGGGAAGAAATCACCTATCATTAGGATCTAAAGGCCAATTAATTTGTGGATGTTTTTCAGATATGAATGTCTTCTACATAAATAGTGAGCGGTTAAAATGTTGTTCATAGTTTTTTCTTTTTTCTTTTTTATTTTCAAGAAGTTTGGAGAGGAGTTCGCCATGAAGCCACTTTCAACTCTTACATGTAGAAAATCAGTATATGAAAAGAGATGAAAAACTCACTCTCTGCACAACGCAGGGCTGCAGCAGTATCTGTTGTAAAGAAGGATTCCCAGTTCCTGCTGCAAAAATAACTAAAAAAAAGCAGTCCGGTGCACTAAGCTTCCGCTATGCGCGGGGTCCGAGGAAGGATCGGACCACAAGGGTATATTGTATGCAGCGCATTACTCTCCCTTTTTCAAGATGCTTAACAGCCCTTCTATGTATATAAGGTTCAGCAACATCGGACGTTCGAAAAGCAGTTTGAACTCTTGTAGGCATTCCAATGCACTCCATTGTCGCTTGTAAAGGTTGTTAAACAAAGCAATATACCCGTGATATACACCCAATATATAGCAGTGTTTATCACGGGCAATGGGCTGTGTATCTCGGCAGTGGGCTGTCCAGTGAACAGTGGCCCAGCACGGTAACAAGGTCTGAAATAGACAATGTAAGAATATTGTATATTAGGAAAATATATGTGTAGTATATTGTAATGTATTTGGTACCTAAATTAAGATTATACACTTACCATAATCGTAGAGTTAGAATTATGGTAGAATAGGATTTTAGGAATAGAATAGGAATACGATTCTCCTATTTTGTAACTTGTATATATACCTTTTCAATTAATGAAAATAATCAAGGGGATTATTTCTTTCATGGTATCAAGAGACTAGGTCTAACAAAATTTTCTCTCCCAAAATTTTGTACACTATTCGGCCGACCCCCCCCCCTCGGGTTTTCTCTTCCAAAATTTGTCTTCCGCTCTCAAAATCTCTCTTACTATTCCCAAATTTCCCCTTCTTCGTTGTTCTTTCAATATGTCTAAGAACAACTATCATCCTTCCCTCATGGTTTCTAACGTCAAGAACAGTATCCCTATTGTGCTTGTGTCACACTCAAGCAGGAATTCTCTCTCGTTCGCATGGAAGAATTTCCAAACGTCTCTGCATATTGCAAGAAACTCAAGGAGTTGGCGGATCAACTCCGTAATGTTGGCGCACCTGTAACAAATAATTGTTTGGTTGTACAATTGGTTGCCGGCCTTTCAGAGGCTTATAATGGTGTTGGAACTCTCCTTCGTCAAAGCAACCCTCTTCCCGCCTTTTATCAATCCCGCTCCATGCTTACTTTGGAAGAAGTCGGTTTGGCAAAAAAGGCGGCTACCGGAGCAAGCCCCGTCGTTATGATGGCGTCCTCCCCAAGTTCTTCTGGTTTTGTTGAGAATTCGAGCCAAAACCATACTTATGGTGGCAGCAAAAATAATCGTAAGAATAATAACAAAAATAATGGGGGCAAACGCGGCGTTTTCGATGGTCAGCAAGCAGGCAGTGGGTCCCGTCCAGTGAACAGTGGCCCACTGCCCCCTAGTTCCAACAGTGGGGCCTATGGCGATGGGGTAGGCGATGGGTCGTGGGCGGCGGCCCTACTATCCGGCGAATCCCGGCGGCGGTGGGTGGCGACCTTCAGGCCCGGCAACGGCGATGGCGGCCCAGCTGGCGATGGCGATGGCGCCGATTCCAGCAGCTACGGCCCAGTTCAGTCCCATCCTGGAATACTTGGGCCCCGACCTCCGCAAGCCCACCACGCAGCAGGCCCCACTCATATCGATATCGACGCCGCAATACACACATTGGGGTTGACTCAACCGGACCCAAATTGGCATATGGACACCGGTGCCACTACTCATATGACTTCCGATTTAGGTACTCTCTTATCTTATTCCAATTTGAGCACCCCTCGGGGTATAATTATTGGTAATGACAACTCTATTCCAATTCAGGGTTATGGTCAGAAAAGTTTTCTCCCCCCAATCCACCCCTTATCTTGAAAAATACTTTACATGCCCCCAAATTGATTAAAAATTTAGTGTTTATCCGAAAGTTCACCACTGACAATTCCGTTTCTGTTGAATTTTATCCTTTTGGTTTCTCTGTGAAGAATTTCAAGACGGGGAGTCATCTCATGAGGTGTGATAGTAGGGGGATCTTTATCCTATCATGCCCGGCTTCAGTCCATCGAGTCAAGCCTTGCCGTCAGCTTTTTCAGCCAGTTCTCCTTCCTTGTGGCATGTTCGCCTTGATCATCCGGGATCTTCTATTTTATCAGTTTTAGATAAAAAAAATAGCTTTATTTCTTGTAAGGGTACAAGTCGTACTCAAATTTGTCAATCTTGTTCGTTAGGAAAAATTGTTAAGTTGCCATTTGTGGACTCAAATTCTCATACTTCAAAGCCGTTTGATATTATTCATAGCGACCTATGGACGTCTCCTGTTCTATGTTCGTTAGGTCATCGATATTATATTCTATTTTTGAATGATTATTTTAAATTTTTGTGGACGTTTCCAATTACCAATAAATCTCAAGTGTATTATGTCTTCATAAAATTTAGAGCATTCATTAGATCACAATTCGAAAGAGAAATAAAAAATATTCAGTGTGATAATGGAAAAGCGTATGACAATAGGGTGTTTCGGGAGTTCTGTGATAATAATGGGATCAATTTTCATTTTTTGTGCCCTCATACATCTTCACAAAATGGGAAAGCCGAACGCAAAATTCGTTCCATAAACAATATTGACCGCACTCTCTTACTTCATGCTTCCGTACCCCCATATTTTTGGCATCATGCTCTGCAAATGGCAACATATCTCCTTAACATAATTCCGTCCAAATGTCTGACATATTCTTCCCCCCTCCAAATTCTATATAATAAGAATCCTTCTTATTCTCATCTTCGAATTTTTGGGTGCTTGTGTTATCCGTTATTCCCATCCACCATAATTAACAAACTTCAGGCTTGGTCTACTCCGTGTGTATTTTTGGGTTATCCGTCTAATTATCGTGGTTATAAATGCTTTGATTTATCCTCCAAGAAAATCATAATTAATCGCCATATCATTTTTGATGAAACTCAATTTCCTTTTACGAAAGTTCATACTCCCAAGCCTACGTCGTATAATTTTTTGGATGATCAAATATCCCGTATATTATTCGACATTTTTCGGACATCTCCCGCACCCAAAACTCTCCAGCGGGACCACTGCCCGCTGTCCCCACTGTACCGTCCCACATTCCAGTTACTGGATCAGTCCAGCCCAATTCTGGAACTGGTCCAATGGATGCTCCAGGTTACCGATTTGGGCCAGCAGGCCCACTGCCTGCTGGCCAGTCCGTCCCGAGCCCAGCAAATTCCCAAAATTCACTCAATTCTTCCTCGAGTCATAGACCGGTCACTCGTAGTCAGCGGGGTATTTTTACACCTAAAAGACATTTTAATTTACATTCTGATGTCTCTAAATCCCCCTTGCTCCGTGATCCTGTGTCCGCCTTAAATGACCCTAATTGGAAAATTGTTATGACTGATGAATATACTGCTCTTATTGATAATAAGACGTGGGAGTTGGTGCCCCGTCCATATGGTATTAATATTATCAGGTCTATGTGGATTTTTTCTCATAAGGAGAATTCAGATGGTTCATTAGCTCGACATAAGGCGTGGTTTGTGGGTGATAGTAAGACTCAGCAGGTTGGGATGGATTGTGGGGAGACGTTTAGTCTGGTGGTCAAGCCTGCTACTATTCGCACTGTGCTTAGCTTGGCTCTTTCAAAGACTTGGCCTATTCATCAGTTGGATGTCAAGAATGCTTTCCTACATGGTGACCTCAAATAAACAGTCTATATGCATCAGCCGTTGGGTTTCAGGGATCCCAACTGTCCTCATCATATCTGTTTATTGAAGAAGTCCTTATATAGGCTTAAGCAGTCTCCACGAGCCTGGTATACGAGGTTTGCTGACTTTGTTTCGACTATTGGGTTCACTCACAGCAGGTTAGATAATTCCTTGTTCATCTACCATCGTGGTTCGTCCTTAGCCTACATTCTGTTGTATGTGGATGATATCATTTTGACTGCCTCTTCCGATGCATTACGCCAGTCTATCATGGCCATGCTAAGCTCTGAGTTTGTTATGAAAGACTTAGGGCCCTTGAGTTACTTTTTGGGGATTGTCGTCAAGCGTCACTCAGATGGTTTATTTTTGTCTCAACGAAAGTATGCTGCTGAGATCATAGAGAAGGTTGGGATGTCATCATGTAAGTCCACTTCCACTCCAGTTGACGCAAAAACCCAAGCTTAGTGTCGCGGCAGGTGCACCATACGAAGACCCGACCCGCTATCGCTGTCTTACAGGGGCGCTCCAGTATCTTACCTTTACCAGACCGGATATTACGTATGCTGTTCAGCATGTGTGTTTATTCATGCATGATCCCAGAGTTGAGCACATGAATGCAATCAAACGCATCATTCGGTATATTCAGGGGACACTAGACAATGGTTTGCACTTGTATCCTTCATCTACATCCACACTTGTCTCGTACACAGATGTTGATTGGGGTGGTTGTCCCAACACCAGACGGTCGACGTCTGGCTACTGTATGTTCATTGGAAACAACTTGGTGTCCTGGTCGGCAACTCGTCAGGCAACTCTATCACACTCAAGTGCAGAGGCTGAATATCGAGGGGTAGCGAATGTGGTCTCCGAATCATATTGGCTACGTAATTTGCTTTTGGAGCTACATTGCCCCATTCAGAAGGCAACCTTAGTATATTGTGATAATGTTAGTGCCATATACCTCTCAGGTAATCCGATTCAGCACCAACGCACTAAACATATCGAAATGGACATTCACTTTGTCCGTGAAAAGGTTGCTCGGGGGAAGGTACGCGTATGTCATGTCCCGTCAAGATATCAAGTTGCAGACATCTTTATAAAGGGTCTCCCCTCGGTACTCTTTGAAGATTTTAGGGACAGTCTCAGCGTTCGAAGACCGCCCGCTATGACTGCGGGGGTGTGTTAAACAAAGCAATATACCCGTGATATACACCCAATATACATCAGTGTATATCACGGGCAATGGGCTGTGTATCTCGACAGTGGGTTGTCCAGTGAACAGTGGCCCAGCACGGTAACAAGGTCTGAAATAGACAATGTAAGAATATTGTATATTAGGAAAATATATGTGTAGTATATTGTAATGTATTTGATACCTAAATTAGGATTATACACTTACCATAATTGTAGAGTTAGAATTATGGTAGAATAAAATTTTAGGAATAGGATTCTCCTATTTTGTAACTTGTATATATACCTTTTCAATTAATGAAAATAATCAAGGGGATTATTTCTTTCAAAAGTATTGCATTCATAACAGTTGCTAACATCCTGAATTACAGTAATAACACATTCATTAAGAACACTTACCTAAAAATTGCTCAAATCTCTCTGTCGTGCATATCGCACATGCATTAATAAATCAAAATTTTAAGTGGATAACATGAATATAAAAAACTCATGCACCTATACATATACATGGATATAGCATATTGAACAAGATCGCATATACCAAATAAGAACGCATCATAGATCCAATTATCCAAACATTAGGTTAAAAGCCTAAATAGATGTTATAAGGCTTAGACATCAGTATGTACACCTAAGACTTCCTTTTTTTATGAGAAATATGATATAAAAACTACGACAATGATTCATTCTCGATCTAGTTGAGTGAGACAAAAATCCTTGACTCTGCTCCATCAGGCTTTATTCATATCCGTTCATGGTGTTAAAGCCTGTACTGAACCAAGTTGTTATAGATTCATGTCAAAGGAAGATATCGAGAAGCTTTGCTCGACTTTGCTTTCCAGCCACCTTACCTCCGAGGAAACACAAAGAAAACTAAAAGGAAGCGAAACAAAAAGGGAAAAAAGAAATGGCACACAATCATATATATATGATTGTTTTATTGTGAAGATCAGAACATTTTATGATCCATTTAATTTTTTAAAGTGCCTCGCACACTTCTAAAGTAGACAAAAATACAGTTACAAATGAATCAGGTAACTCCAAGTCATCTAGTTAACAATATTTACCAGGAACCTAGAGGGTTGAAGCAGATAATAACAACAAGAAGGAAATTAATTTTATGCCTTTATTTCATATCAATAATATAATATATATACACCGTATAAGATTAATCTATGGCTACTATTTAGGAAGACTATCCTCAGAATATGCTAATCATCTTACAATACTAATTACATAATAGTTGATTTAATTACATAATGGATTATTTGATATGATGGAGATAATTATGGATTTAACAGTCCCCCGCAATCTTAGCGGGAGGTTTTCGTATGCTGAGATTGTTCCTGAAATCATCAAACAGTACGCGCGGAAGACCTTTTGTGAAAATATCTGCAATCTGATAACGGGACATGGAGAACCCGGACTTGTGCTCGTGCAACCTTTTCACGGAAAAACAAGATATCAATTTCTATGTGTTTTGTGTGTTGATGCTGGACATGGTTACCTGATAAGTATATCGCACTCACATTATCACAATAAACCACGATTGCTTTTTCGATCGGACAATGAAGTTCTAAAAGAAGATTACGAAGCCAACATGATTTAGAGACTACATTAGCTACCCCTTGGTATTCTGCTTCAGCTCTCGACTGAGATAGTGTCGGCTGGCGTTTCGACAACCATGAAATGAGGTTGTCTCCTGAAAACACACAATAACCAGAGGTGGAACGCCGTTTGTCCGGGAAGCCACCCCAATCAGCATATGTATAAGATGTGAGGCTAAAAATGGTGGACTTATACAGATGCAACCCAAAATCAAGAGTACCCTTAATATACCGCATAATTCCTTAAATTGGTCATTTATGAATTCCCTCTCATTGTCACATTGAAAAAAATTAATGGATTTCTCAAATTGGGTTTTGATGAAAACACTAAATTGTTTTAAAATGGTGAAGACCTGCGATTTATTTCCTATGGAAAATGTCCACAGAAAATTCGAATTATCATCCAAAATAAGCATATATACTTATGACCTGCCGAACTTAAAATCGGGGATGTCCACAAATCATTATGCATGAGATCAAATGGCATAAGAGTATTGGAAGTAGATAAAGAAAAGGGAAATTTAATATGCTTCCCAAAAACGCAAGTCGGCCAAATATGAGAGTCCATAAGTTTGTTACAATCAACAAATTTATTATTTCTAAGAAAATTGAACATCGGTGCTCCCGGGTGTCTCGACTGGTTATGCCATAAAATAGGAGAAATAACTGCAAAGGTTGATGGATTGGTGACTCGGTTGTTGGTGGTGGCGGTGATGGTATACAAATCCCCAGTGCTATTACATCTCATTAGTCGTATCCCCGTTTGAAAATCCTTCACACAAAACCCAAACGAATCAAAATTAATAGAAACATTATTGTCGGTTGTGAAACGACGTACAAATATCAAGTTTTTAATCAGTTTGGGTGCATGTAGGATGTTTTCAAATGTAAAAGGGGGTGACGGGGGGGAGGGGAGATTTAATTGACCAACACCACGAATTGGAATTTCCCGCCTGCTGCCAACAACAATATTTTTATTACTGCTCATGTTAAAGTAAGACGAGAGAGTACCTTAAGATGTCGTCATGTGTGATGTTGCCCCCATGTTCATGTACCACGAATCATCGGAAACACTTAGATTCATGTTGTTCAATATCCGTGGAAACATAACTTGCGAAAGATGATCCATGGGCTACAAAAGCTTGTTGCGGACTAGAACTGAGAACCCCGGGCTGTCTAGAAGCAGGAGGAGTTCGGGCCCACTAAGCTATGGGGTACGGGCAGAAAGGGGCAGCTCACTGTTGTGGTTTCCATCCCCACAGTGGGTACTGCCCCCACTTTCCGCCGATTGGCTGGTTGGGCTGCTGCTAGTGGTGTCTGTTTTGGCCTTGGTTGTCAAGACCCAAATCGGAGGGTCATGACGGGTACCCGGACCTTACTTACAGAGTACCACTAATCATACAGTTAACATTTATCCATAATTATGCATGGCCCCAAGGGCCGTCACAAAGTATCCTACTGACACATAGGAATGATAAATTGAAAAGAAGCTATGTAAAATTTTACCAACAGAAGGACTCAACCAGTGCATATATACATACCGAGGCCAACAAGGCCATACCTGACTGCTATACATAATACAATGTCTACAAGCCTCTAAAGACTATTTTCCCCATTTAATGAAGCAATATCATAAGGTCGGGACAGGGCCCCGCCATACCCATATGTACATGCAAAAAAATACCGTACCGAGATTAGACTGACACTCTGAAACAAGGGGAGTGCTCCAATATCCGCTGAGTCAACAACCTACTAATGCGGATTGTTGCCTTGCCTACATGAACCTGCGGGCATGAAACACAGCGTCCCCTGACAAAAGGACGTCAGTACGACTGATGTACCGAGTATGTCAAGCATGAAAATAGTATAACAGAGACATGAAAGTAAACTGAGACAAGAAATAATCAACCAGTAGTGAATGCCTCTGAGGGCCATAATATGCCTAAGTACCATGTCTGTGTAGAATGTCTCTGAGGGCCATAATATGCCTAAATGTCATGTACAATGCAGTCATGCATATACATCTGTGTATATAACGCCATCAAGCCTCTGTGGGCATCCCATGATCATATCATATCGCCTCTGTGGACATAATCATTATCGTGTATATTTGTACCAGCTGCAGGTGGTGTGTGTATATACCGTCTTCCATTTCCCCATATCCCATACATATATATAGTACATACACATAGTAGAGTATATAACTCCTTTAAGGTCAAGGTATGTCCACGAATATAATGCATGATCTCCTATTAACATTATGAGTACTAACATCTTTTCCATATACCTCAATAAGGATTTAGGAACATATTTAGACATGATTTGACAATAGGAATGAATAACATGAACATCCTTAACTACAAAGAGTATAATTATTTATGGAACAATATTACTTTTACGTTTCGTACTTAGAACATGCCAAAAGAAGAAATGATTTGTCTTAACATACCTTTATTGATCTTCTTAACAATCCAATCTACACATCTCATTTAGCACCTCAACCTTATTTTTCAAGAACTCCTCTTCTTTCACCTTACTTTACTTTGAAGGAAGCCCGAATTCAATAACACGATAAATGAAACAACAGGATCGAAAAGGTCTCCAAATTAAAACCCGTATGTTGATCTTGATAAAAAATTATATTTTGATCTTGTGAAATAGAATCACGTTGCTGCTCCAAGGATGAAAATTATGTTGCTTTCTTGCTACATGTATCTATCCACCACCTTTACTAACTCCTTCTAAATCTTTGAGAAATAACTAAAATAAATTTAGTCTTGAAATGGCAGAACAAAATCGTTGTTGCACTTTGAAAAATAAAGTGAGACCCAAATCTTTAGTTGTTGTAAGTTTCTCAAGAGACCACACCAAAATGAAATGAAGTTTTAGGTGTTGTCTACTTACAGTGGTTAATGGGACCCACATAATACACTAGCAATTACTTAATAAAAGCTAATGACAAATAAATATCTATTGATGTGGATGAGTCATATACTTGATGCTTGTAATGGCCCCACGTGGAAATCATATTTAGCTAGCATTTATTCAATAACCACTAATAATTCTTCATGTCTTCCACTAGTTCAACATGCATCCAATTACACACATTATTAATTTCTCTATCACAATTTACTTAAATAATAATCACATTTATCACACTTCATATACTCATTATTATGGTCATATGATATGACACTTCTCCATAGTCTCCTTGGTACATACAAAAAAAAAATATTACTATCAATCCCCGTCGTCACACCTTTAAATCGTAAATTATTTTGGGACTTCATCATTTTATAAACTGAGCTCTTAATAAGCAACTTGAATATGACAAAAATTCTCCAAGGCTCGGGTCTACTTGCATACGTTTAGCTTTTTAAAACATTGTCTGAAAGTACGGGGTGTTACACCCTTCCCTCCTTAAAAACATTCGTCCTCGAATGTTGGGGTAACATACCTAATCCCCGCCACGTATCCAGAAACACAACCATCGTTTCATGGGGCTATATAGTATACCATACATAATTATACCAGACCTCACATGGTCATCAAACCTTAATTATAAAAATTTGAAATATAACTCACCTTATACTTCTCTCAGAACCACCGGCGGCCTGTCCGCCACCCCGACCCTGTCTCTTTCCACTATTATTTTTTTCTTTGCTATTGTTATAATTTTGACCCCTTTTTGACCCATTATTTTGTCTGTTCGAACCACTATCGGAACCAGAATTTTGAGTGACAATATCATCGTTATAAGTGTTGGTGGAAATAAGAGCGGTGTCGGCATTAGTTGCCGCCCCCATCTCCTATTTTTGCTTCCGGGTTTCTTCAAGAATTAATCTCGAATTAGCCTCATAGAATGGTTGTAATGGATTGCTTTATTGAATGAACGTAGCAACACCATCAAATTGTTTATTCAATCCCGCAATCAATTGGAGAACTAACCTTTGATTCGTCACCGACGTACCAATATTTGAGAGTTGATCGGCAAGCATTTTCAACTCTTGACAATATGCGAAGATGTTTGAAAAATCATTCAATTTTTTACATTGGTGAATTGGTTTTCAAGATATACCGCCCAAAAATTTTTATTATCTTGAAAAATATTTTGTAAACGCTCTCAAGCTTGTTGAGCCATAGAGTCTGGTTCCAAAATGGCGTGCAAAAGGTTATTTGAGATGGTGTCGTAAATCCATTGAAGGACTATAGCATCTAAGAGAGACCATAAATTTTTGTCAACAACGGTGGTCTCTGATGAAGACTTGGGAGGAATAATATGGTCTATTACTTCGTATGCTCGGCAATGGATTTTGAATAAATCCGACCAAGAAGAGTATTGCCCTTTTTCCATCTCAAGAGTAATTGGAATAAAGTTCTTAACATTGTTTACAACAAGAGAGGGATGAAATTTTTATTTGACAATCATTGTTGCAAAAGAAAATACAAGAAAATGGGAGGAGAAAGTGATTAGAGGAAGGGAGATGAAGAACCCTAATTAGGGTTTGTTTGGGAGAAACCGAAAAAATAGGGGAGAGGGGTAGTTTTTCGGCTAGGGTTAGGGTTTGGTTTTGAGGAGGCCGAAAAAGTGGTGGTTTGCGGCTAGTGATGAGGCCGACGGTGGGGGATTAGGGAAAAATGAGTCTCTTGATACCATGAAGGAAATTATTCATGCCTTTATTTCATACCAATAATACAATATATATATATATATATATATATATATATATATATATATATATATATATATATATATATATATATATATACACACACCATATAAGATCAATCTATGGCTACTATTTAGGAAGATTATCCTAAGAATATGCTAATCATCTTACAATACTAATTACATAATATTTGATTTAATTACATAATGGATGATTTGATATGATGGAGATAAGTATGGATTATGTCCATAATTATCTTAACAGTCCCCCGCAGTCTTAGCGGGAGGTTCTCGTATGCTGAGAACAACATATCCAGTGTAATCCCATAAGTGGGGTCTGGGTAGGGTAGAGTGTACGCAGACCTTACTCCTACCTTGGTAGGTAGAGAGGTTATTTCCGATAGACCCTCGGCTCAGAATAAAGCAAAAACAAAGCAAGTCAAAAAGAAAAAAGGAACAATAACTAAAGCAAAACAAGTACACTAAGAATAACCAAAAGGAACAGTAACTAAATCAAAACAGTATACTAAGAATAACAAGAGACAGTAGATAGTAGTACTAGAAAATGAAAGATAAGAAGCTACAGGGAAAATACTACGACTACTGAGGGTTGAAGCAGATATGGGAAACTATTCACTTTGCATATTCTGGACTTTGGAGAGGAATATAACATGTCTTGAAAGGCAAAGAAGTAACATCTCCAGAACTAAAAACAAATGTTTGCATAATCTGTACTTCTGGTGTAAAAGTAGTATGCTAGTAGTTTGCATCAGTACATGGATTTTTTTGGATTTGTTAGGGAGAAAACTTTAGTATGTTGTATGGTTGGACTCCATATGAATTTTGTACTCTTTTTTACCATTGTTGGTACTAATCTTTTACCGTTACAACATCTTTACTCGGAACAACAATGTGTTCTATTGACCAAAGTAGTTATTCCTACTTATATACGAAGTCAAGGTATTTGTCTCTGTTAAATGCTGTTGGAAATTTACTAATGTAGAATTAAGTTTATCTCATTATTTATGACTCGAACAATTGGGGCCCCGCACGTCGAAAATATCATTTCCACACACATGTACTCATAGTGCCAAGTATCATAAATTTCGTTAATTAAAGAGATATTGGTACATATGCAAAATGTTTGAGACATAGAATGATGGATGGTTATTGGCCAAATGACAAGTATTCCATGTTGGTAAACGAAGGAAGAAATGTGTGTAGTGTAAAGATGGAACGGGTCGAAAAGGGCCGCGGAGTCGAGAAGGGTTGTGGCGCCTCCAAAACCGAGCTGCGGCGCTAATTTCCTTAAAGGTTACTAGAGCCACGGCGCTTCCCAGGCAGTGTGTGCGATGGAAGGTTGAAAGCTTCTGACTTCTGGGCTGGTTTTGGAGCATTGAATCTCTATTATTTGGCACATGAATTCAGCCATTTACTTGGCTGAATGTAACCTCTCAATAAGTTTCATTACATGTCTATTAAGAGCCATTAGTTGTCTAGTTGAAAAGTCATCATCTTTCACAATAAATTGAGGCCTTTGCCTCAATTGAAAAACACTTGGAAAATTTCTGAAATTTTCTTCCTCTCAAGCACTCTTTCTATAATCAAGTTCTTCATAAGAAACACTTGAGTTTCCTTTGCTCATCTGTTAGTTGTTGTTTTACCGTGGGAGACTATTGCCCGCTAACGTAAAATAATATATACGGGGCAATCTTATCTTAAAGACAAAGTGTCATCACTTGACTCATCCGATTCAAAGAGTTTGTACATGTTCTATTTCCAGTTGTGATTATAAGGTTCTTGTTGTAATATTAGTAATCTTTATTAGTTTATCCTTTCTAGCAATTGTAATATTTACTTACTTCTCATTTTCTGCAATTGTTGTACTCACAATTTTAAGACAAGATTTGTTGTAAGTGCTTAGAAAGATGACTAGAAAAAAACAATTAGTTTCTGAATCTGATGTTGCTACTCAAGGCAACCCATCTGCCGTTCCCACTTCTACTCAAGGCAACACCTCTGCCTTCCCCACTGCTACTCAAGGCACACCCAATGCTATTCCTACTACTCAAGGGAACGTTACAGTCCCTCCACCCTCTGGTTTCCACCATGACCCCCCAGAGAAGTTTATTGTCTCCAACTTCAAGAGATGGCAGCAGAAGATGCTCTTCTACTTGACTGTGATGGGAATGGCTAAGTTCCTAACAGATGATCCTCCACAAGCTGGAGATGAAATTGACTCTCAGCCTAATGAAACGGCTGAAAGGAGCCAAGGTTTCCATGTCATTAATGGCATGAAGATAGCTCTTAATGCATGGAGTCACAGTGACTTCATGTGTAAGAACTATATTTTGAACTGTCTTTCAGACCCACTCTACACGGTGTATTGCACCGTAGGCACCACCAAAAAGTTATGGGAAAAACTACATAAGAAGTACAACGCACAAAATGCAGATACGAAGAAATTCATCGTTGAAAAATTCCTGAAATTTCAAATGGTGGATAGCAAAACTGTGATGTCCCAAGTCCAGGAATTCTAAATGATTCTACATCACCTGGATTTGGAAGGTATGAAACTAAATGAGCAGTTTTTGGTTGCATCACTAATTGAGAAGTTACCTCCCTCGTGGAATGAGTTTATGAGTTACTTAAAACTCAAGACAAAGGAAATTACATTTGAAGAACTTATTATCAAACTCCAGATTCAGGAAGATAATAAGAAGGCCTTGCCTAAGGGGAAGCAACTCGCTAAGGTTAAGGCAAATCTGATTGAGAACAAAGGGAACACAAGCAAGAAACGCAAGTTCCAGAAAGATGGTAAGACCCAGACAGCGGAGAAGTTCTATGGGAACTGACACCACTGTGGGAAACCTAGTCACATGATCAAGGACAAGCTCAAGACTGAGAAAAAAGAGAAGGCCAAAGGCAAGGCGCAGGATAACGTCGTCAAAGACACACTTCTTGACGACATGATTGAGGAGTTATCGATGGTGGTTCTTGAAGCAAACCTTGTTGAGAATCCCAAGCAATGGTGGATGGACACTGGAGCAACCCGTCACATCTGTTCCGATAGAGATGACCTCTCTACGTATACACCAGTTACAGACAAAAAGTTATTCATGGGTAACAACGCTTCCTCTGACGTGCTGGGGGTAGGAAAGGTGGTCCTTAAGATGACTTCTAGAAAGGAGCTCACTCTGAAGGAGGTGATGCATGACCCTGAGATTAGGAAGAGTTTAATTTCATGACTTGTAGTGGTTAATGCTGGTTTTAGGATAATATTTGAGTCCAATAAATTTGTAATCACCAAGAATGAAACTTTTGTGGGAAGAGGCTTCGTCTGTGAAGGCCTCTTCAAAGTTAACGCCATGTATGTAATCGGTCCAAGCAATAAAATTGAAGTCTCTTCCTACTTGCTTGAGTCTTTTAATTTATGGCATTATAGATTAAGACATGTTAACTATAAGTCCATCCAAAGGTTGATGACATTGGAGTTGTTGCCGTCTATCGACGTAAACCCTCAGCATAAGTGTAAGGTATGCGTAGAGGCAAAACTCACAGACTCATTTTTGATCCGTCGAAAGGGATATCGCTTCTCTAGAACTTGTTCACACAGATATATGTGATTTAAAGTTTGCACAAATTAGGGGGGAACAACTACTTAATAACATTCATTGATGATAGCACAAGGTATTGTTACTTTTACTTATTAAAAAGTAAAGATGAAGCCTTTGAAGCGTTCAGACGCTACAAAGCAGAAGTTGAAAACCAACTAAACGTGCGAATTAAATTAATTCGTAGTGATAGAGGGGGAGAATATGTAGCGCCGTTTGAGGAATATTGTACCCAATCGGGCGTTGTTCATCAAATGACGTCTCCATACTCACCTCAGTCTAATGGTGTCATTGAATGCAAGAACTGTACATTGAAGGAAATGATGAATGTCTTGCTCATCAATTCCGGTCTTCCCCAAAACATATGGGGAGAAGCTGTCATTACCGCTAATACGATTCTTAATAGAGTCTCACATAAGGGTAAGGACAAAACTCCATACGAGTCATGGAAGGGAAAGAAACCCACCTATAAATACCTGACTGTGTGGAGTTGTTTGGCAAAGGTTGAAGTACCTAAGCCCAAGCAGGTCAAGATTGGACCTAAGACTGTAGATTGCATTTTCATTGGATATGCAAATAACAGTAGTGCTTATCGATTCTTAGTGCATAAGTCAGATGTACCAGATATCCACGGGGGTACGATCATGGAATCAAGAAATGCCCAATTCTTTGACGATACGTTTCCTAGAAAAGAAAGAGATATAACCTCTCGCAAACGAAATTATGAACAAATCTCTCATTAACCAGGAGTCGTTGATTGCCCGAATCTAGGTGGTTCAGATCTAGTGGACTTCAAAGTGGCTGAATATCCAGAATCAAGTGTTCCATATTCTCAGAACTTGGAGACTCCAGAGATGGAACCAAGACGAAGTAAAAGGGCCAGGAAGGATAAAACCTTCGGTCCTGACTTTATAGCTTATATGGTTGATAACGAACCAAGGACAATTGCTGAAGCGTTGTCAACTCCAGAGGCATCGCTCTGGAAATAAGCTATTGAGAGTGAAATAGACTCCATCTTGCAAAACCAGACTTGGTAGTTGGTTGATCTTCCTCCGGAAAACAAACCGTTGGGTTATAAATGGATACTCAAACGAAAGTATAAAGCAGATGGGTCTATAGACAAGTACAAAGCCAAGTTAGTAGTCAAGGGCTATCGACAGAAGGAAGGCCTTGACTATTTTGACAAATACTCTCCTGTGTCTAGAATGACGTCCATACGAGTATTTATTGTGATCGCAGTATTGCGTGACCTTGAGATATATCAAATGGATGTCAAAATAGCCTTCCTAAATAGTGATTTGGAAGAAGAAATTTATACAGAACAACCCAAGGGGTATGTAGTTCCAAGGTAAGAAAAGAAAGTCTGTCGACTTGTCAAATCTCTGTACGGGTTGAAATAAGCTCCGAAGCAATGGCACAAAAAATTTGATAGTACCCTACTATCGAAGGGTTTCTCCATTAATGAGTGTGACAAATATGTCTACATGAAAGGTAACTCTAGTTCGTTCGTCATGATATGCCTATACGTAGATGACATGTTGATCACAGGAAGCAATCCTAGCTTGATCCTAGAGACTAAGAACATGTTGAAATAATATTTTGACATGAAGGATATGAGTATCGCAGATGTCATCTTAGGGATAAAGGTCTCTATGACGTCTGACGGACTGGTCTTGTCTCAGTCTCACTACATTGAGGATGTGTTGAGAAGATTTAAGATGTATGACAGTTCGCCTATGAAGTCACCACTGGATATGAATCAAAAGATTGATAAAAATTATGGTGCACCCATATACCAGGAGCAATATGCACAGGTGATTGGGAGTTTGATGTACATAACAAACTGCACCCGTCCTGATATCGCTTATGCAGTCAACAAGTTGGCTAGGTCTACCCGTAATCCAGGAAATGATCACTGAAAGGCGTTGAATCAGGTACTACGGTGCCTGAAATACACGCTAGCTTATGGGTTACATTATTCGAGATATCCAACTGTACTAGAAGGGTACAGTGATGCAAACTGGATATCTGATATAGAGAACACCAAGTCCACCAGTGGGTATATATTTACAATTAGAGGTGGACCTGTATCTTGGAAATCCTATAAACAAACTTGTATTGCCTGATCTATGATGGAGTCAGAGTTTATTGCTTTAGGCAAAGCAGGAGAAGAAGCTGAGTGGCTTCATGACTTCTTAGAGGACGTCCTGTGTTGGGACAAACATGTACCTTCTGCAATGATCCACTGCGATAACTAGTCGGCTCTAGGGAAGGCACAGAGTTCTATGTATAATGGCAAGTCTCGTCATATTCGACGGAGACATAAGACCGTTAGGCAGCTGATCACCACAGGTATTATCTTCGTTGATTATGTAAAATCAAATCATAACATAGCAGACCCTTTGACTAAGGGCATACCCAGAGATCAGATGTTCTGCCTGTCTAGGGGAATGGGCTTAAAACCCAAACAATAAAGGACTGGTACAGTGGTAACCCAACCTTACTGACTGGAGATCCTAGGAATTATGTTCAATGGGAAAACTAAGCTGTAAAGGTTCAGTTAAGCGCTTCGGTGAAAGCAAGAGCACTTCGGGTTATGATTTCTGTAAAGAACATAAATCCAAATCCGTTCCCGCAATAGACATTAAGTGTTATCTGCATTATGGGTAAAGGTTAAGTTTCCAAAACCTTTAATGATCCTCAACGGTCGAGGTTAGGTTTGGGGAAATTTTTAATGGTTCCTAACACTGGTGAAGTGGGGTATAGCAGGATACCTTGTAAGAGACCACCTATTTAAGTGCGAGAACAGGCCGCCTCAAATGAACGCACCTAAGAATCCAAGAGTGTCCACGGCCACAACAGAAAAAACATTAAGAATAACATAGTAAGGGAAGTTGTTGTGTTGGTGCCATTATCTTGGCTTACATTAAACACTGACGGTTCAAGACATCACGTTCACCATGCAGTAAGTAAGTCCGATGGGATTCAACTATGAAATTTTGAAAGCGGAAGATACCTCCCCTAATGCAATATCTTTTCGCTGAAAGATTGGTGAAAGTAGCCACCTTGTGTGTGCGCCAAAATCTCTTTCAAGAGGGGATTATTGAAAATTTACTAATGTGGAATTAAGTTTATTCCATTATTTATGACTCGAACAATTGGTCCCCGCACGTCGAAAATATCGTTTCCACACACGTGCACTCGTAGTGCCAAGCATCATAAATTTTATTAATGAAAGAGATATTGGTACGTATGTAAAATGTTTGAGACATAGAATGATGGACGGTTATTGGCCAAATGACAAGTATTCCATGTTGGTAAACGAAGGAAGAAGTGTGCGTAGTGTAAAGATGAAACGGGTCGGAAAGGGCCGGAGCCGAGAAGGGTCACGGCGCCGGTGAGCCGGGGTGCCTCTAGGACCGAGCCGCGGCGCTAATTGCCTTAAAGGTTACTTGATCTGTGGGGGTAATGCTGCAGCGCCGCGGCGCTTCCCAGGCAGTGGTGTGCGACGGAAGACTGAAAGTTTCTGACTTTTGGGCTGGTTTTGGAGCATTGAAGCTATGTTGTCCAAGGGCAAATAACAGACATTATCAGGTTAACGGTACGTATATGTAATACCGACCTGAAACTTGGTTGCATGCATAAGGTAGGAAGAAATTTATATTTATGGAAGTGGATGATCATACTTACATTCAATAGAAAAAATAATTAAACACCAAATTTAGGAAATGGCTTACCAATGCTAAGATACATCAGTTAAAAGTAGGGGTGGCAAAATTAGCCCAAATCCAAATGACCCATCCAAGGTTTCATGGGTTAGGGCAAGAGTGATTTTGATGATGGGTTACATCAGTTAAAAGTAGGGGTGGCAAAATTAGCCCAAATCCAAATGACCCATCCAAGGTTTCATGGGTTAGGGCAAGAGTGATTTTGATGATGGGTTGTTTGGGCTAGCCCAAGTTGACCCATCATAAATAAACAGCCCAAATGAACCCATGATGATGCCCAAAGTTGACTCACAAAAATGCTCAATCTTAACGAGCACCCGGATCTTACCTGCCGAGCACTACTCTTCACATACTTACCAGCTAACCGAAATCAATCATGGCCACAAGGGTCGTTACCAACCATTCGGCTGATACATACATCACAGCCGACAGGGCCATACACAACTACTATACACAAGACAATTGTCTACAAGCTTCTAAAGAGTACATGACATCACAAGGACGGGACAAGGCCCCGCCATACCCATATACATATGCAAAATATCATACCGAGACTAGACTGCAACTCTGGAACAAATAGAGTGCTCCAACATCAGCTGAACCAACAACCTACTAGCACGAATCATCCCACTGTTTACCTGAGCCTGCGGGCATAAAATGCAGCATCCCCCGACAAAATGGATGTCAGTACGACTGATATACTGAGTATGTCAGGCATTAACAATAGTATAACAGGGATACAAGAATAAACTGAAATTGAATCAGCCGACAACAACAGTCGACAATAACAACTGACAGCAATAGCCTACAATAACAACCGACAAACAACAGCCGACAATAACAGCTGACAGCAATAGCCGACAGAAACAGTCGACCCGTAGTGAATGCCCCTGAGGGTTATAATATGCCTAAATGTCATGCACAATGCAAATGTTGTATACATATATATATTGACCACACAATGGCATTTTCTTTCCCATAATAGCCTCTGTAGGCATCATTTCATATCGGCCTCACTGAGCATAATCATTATCATATTGGCCTCACAAGGGCATCTTCCTTTTCGTGATATCTGTACCAGCTGCAGGTGGTGACGTATATATAACGTCATTCCCTTTTTCCTATCCCCTACATATATATATTGATACCATATAGTAGTGTATATAATACATGTGGGTCCAGTGTAATACATGAATATAATGCAAATGCATGAATGACAATGAAACATTCTGAATTTATCAGACGACATAATATCATTGTACATTCAGCTAACATTGAGCCTTGTATCTTCGGCTAACACTGTGAACATTAACATGTACCTTCTGCTAACATTGGGAATATCAACATCCTTCCCATATACCTCAATAAGGATTTGAAAAAATATTCAGACATGCTTTCAACATAGGAATCAATAACATGAACATCCTTGGCTACTAAGAGCAGAATAATTTATGGAACAATATTACGGTTACGCTTTGTTATATAGAACATGCCAAAAGAACGAAATATATTATCTTAACATACCTTCGCTGATACACTCGATAATAGAATCCTTCATTGCAAAACTAGGAGTTGTGTTGTTTCGCGCCTCCAGCTTGAGGGGGATGTTAGACAATACGAGTCTTGTCAACGTGGTTCCGTGAAGGATATGGCAAAAGAATCTTAAGTGTAATACAACTAGAATTGTGCTAAACACAATCTGTAGAGATAGCAACTAGTATAGGTTTCTTGTTTAGTGTAGGACTCTTGTTCTAATAGGTGTATAAATACACCATGTATTCAGTCGTACAGTTCATCAAGAAAAAAGACCAAGTTATGTTCTCCCTTATACGTGTAACTTAACAAGTACCCCTTAATCTTTGTTATCAAATGTTGTAATCAATGACCATTATGAGTCGTGGGGTCCACCACTAAAATGGCCTCCTTTATATGAGACTTAATATATATATATATATATACTTATCCTTCTATGAGCATCAACATTAAAAAATCCTGAATATATATATATGTATCCATTTATGACCGTGGGCTTACGCAAATATGCCCAATTTGATTCATGCATTAAGTCATTATCTCACAATTAATCAATCACACACATAATTAATTTCTTGATTCCAATTCACTTAAATCTTAATGACTTACAAAACCTTCATATACTTAATGTCATAATCGTGTGATATAGCACTAGTCCATGACCTCTTTATGTACATACCCAATATTATTTTCAATCTCCGTCATCACACTTGTTACATCTAAAATTATTTCGGAGGTTTATCCTTTTATATAATAAGCTCTTTATTTGTGTACGTGAATATGACCGAAAAATTCTCCAACGCTCGGGTCTATTTACACATGTCTAGCGGTTCAAACCATGGCCCAGAAGTACGGAATGTTACATTTTCCCCCTTAGAAACATTCGTCCTCGAATGTTGGGGTGACATATCTAATTCACGTCACATATCCTGAAAACATAATCACCGCTTATTCTTCTCTTGAAACCTCGACATCGACCTGGAATAGGTAAAGATATTTGTGTCTCATCTCCTCTTCCACCTCCCGTGTTATTTCTTCTACATTCTCATTTCGTCATAGAGCCTTTACGGAGGCTACTTCCTTAGTCCTCAACTTGTGTACTTATCGATCTAAGATAGCAATAGGAACCTCCTCATACAATAGATCCTCTGTAACTTTCACATCGTCCATTGGCGCAATCCGGGAAGGATCTCTAACAAGTGTCTTTAACATTAAAACATGGAGAATCAGATGAACAAACTCTAACTCCGAAGGCAAGTCCAATTTGTAAGCCACTTGGCCGATTCGTCGAATAATGAGATATGGTCCAATATACATTGGGCTGAGCTTTCCCTTTTTCCCAACCCTCATTACATCCTTCATAGGAGAAATCTTCAAGAAGACCCAATCATTCACTTAGAACTCTAAGTCCCACCGTCGCACATCTGAATACGGCTTCTGATGACTCTGAGCGATTAACAACCGTTCTTGGACAAACTTCATCTTCCCTATGGCTTGGTGACTATGTCATGCCCAAATAATTCTGATTCGCCTACCTCGAACCATCCGATAGGAAATCTACATTTTCGTCCATATAAAGCCTCATATAGAGCCATTTTAATGCTAGCATGCTAACTGTTATTGTATGCAAACTCAATAAGGGGTAAATGATCATCCCAACTTCTCTTGAAGTCCAATACACAAGCTCGTAGCATATCTTCGAGTGTTTGAATCATACGCTCAGCCTTCCGTTTGTTTCAGGGTGGAAAATTGTGGTAAGATTAACTTGAGTGTTTAAGCCCTTTTTTGAAATGATCTCCAGAAATTATTTGTGACTGCGTACCTCGGTCAGATATAATAAAAATAGGCATACCACGAAGGCGAACAATTTTCCTTAACATAAATCAAACTCACGATAGGGATGAGGTAAACCCATAACAAAGTTCATATTAATCATTTCCCTTTTCCACATCGGAATCTCAATGTTCTGAGTCAAGCCATCAGGCTTTTGGTGTTCTATCTTTACTTGCTGACTGTTAAGACACTAAACTACCAACTCCGTAATATTCCTCTTCATGTCGATCCACCAATACATACATGTGAGATCATAATACATCTTAGTAGATCCTGGTAAATGAAATATCGTAAGCAATGGACCTTCCACCTGAGGATCCCTCTCCCATTATACCCTAAGGTTGCGGTTGTATTTCTACTAAATTTCCGATCTTCCCTAAAAATAGGATCTTTATCATGACATTCCTTTTCTTCCAGTACGATGGATGACCCTACTGTATTTTGAGTCATAAGGCTATCACTATCTGAATCCTCCAATTGAACTCCCACTTAGCTAATGCGTTCCCTCATGTCAACTTCTCTCTTTCGTCCTTACATTAGTCAAGCCGCTTGTGGGTGAATGCTTATGTTGTCAACTTAGCTTTGTTTATTAACTGGTGTGCTGAAAACTCTTATATTTGTAGTATCTCAACTGTATACACTTTATGGAGAATATTATTGAATCTGAAGTGCGCGATTCATCACTGTTAACTTTCATTCATAGTCTGAAAGGAATCTGTACTTTATCATTACTCGTAATTATAAACAACTCCCTTTCTTTACTTCTCTTGACACTCGTTCACTCATTTTCTTACTTGTCGTACTCGTCTTAATTCTAAAATCTTCGAGTATACATATATCCTTTCAAACATTGCTCCTGATTCCAATCCTTAGCGTTACTACTTCTTAAAAGATGGGTTGTTAACTTATTCCCTCATTCAGTACGGGGAAGATTCTGAAGACTTTGCATTACATGATGTTAACCTACTTTACCCAAACCTGGTCATTATACTTAGATTCTAATTCCTTCATTAGCCTCCTTGCTAAGACTTTCTGTCAATGGAGCTTTGGGAAAAGATTTCCTTGATCTCCTTAAGTTGTATATCCATTACTTTATCTATCTTGTAGAACTTTAGGTCAGTTCATAAATGCTCATAGGCATCTGTATTTTGCCTGATATTTTATTATAATGTCATTATCTCTTGACATATCTTTAATATCCACCTTGTGTCCATATGTGTCATTGGCCCCTTTTCACCTATTTAGGTGATGATCTCGAGCTTTACTCATTGTTACTTCCGTTTACATACTTTCTGGGATGTATGACTGCATATGTTGTGGAATTGATGTCTCGTATGTTTAGATCTAATTCATGGTTACACGGTCCCATGACTTGTCAAGCTTCCTTGTCTTATCATTATTAAATCTTCCATCGACCAAGTGCTCATTCGTCTTACCTTGATATTTCCATTTCCAGTTGCCTTTGGGGAAATCTCTTATCTCAAAGTATTTCTTATACTATCTTCCTGAACATCAGAGATTCGTCACCTTGGGTCGAAGAGTTCTTACTGTCCCTCCTTCACCATTGGTCCTTAAGCTGTTCTGGAGTAATCATACCCTTGTGAAACTTGCATAACTATAATCTCATTCACTTTATCCTTCTTGTCGTAATTCTTCCTTCTACTCGTCATTAAATGAAAATATTTTTGCCTTGATACTTGATCATACCGTTCCATTCATACTTATTAACTGTTTTCATATTTCTTACAGCCATTCTTCGATTGTTCCACATTTCTCGTCCTCAATTGCTCCCAACAAGCTATTGTTATTCAGAGGTTATTTAGAATTGTAACATGCTGGAATCCATATAGGTGTTGTATCTGTACAAACAATGTTTGAATTATTCATTATCCTGTAATATTAATTATCTAATCCTTTGTTGATAAACTGTTGTGATGTTTAATGGTACATTTGTCCTTGCAAACCAGATTGAAGTGAATTAATTTATGAAGCTTTGATCTAAACAATATGGGATGAAAATTAATTGATATATAATGGAAGTTTTGACATAAGTAGGTATATAAATCTAATTCAATTAGATAAAAACGTAAATAAAAAATAGGGAGCATATGGAGAGAAACTAGTTGTAAATTGGTGAAACTTTAAATGGTCATAACTTTGCGCTCAGATGTCTGTTTTACGTGATTATTTTTTGATTTTGCGTATTTTTTCGACATCTCATGTGACATCCTAAATTAATTAGGAAAAAAATCTCGACATATTCAAAATAAAGCTGACCAAAAAATAACACGCGAGACGGTTTGGCGTGGCCAATTTTTAGAAAAACGCATGTGTTTTCTATTCAATTTGAATTTCCCCTCAAATTGATTTTCAATTTTAAATTTTCTTTAGTAAAGATATGATGATATACAATAAATTTCAAGGTCAAAATCCCGTGATTATGTATGTTTGAATGTCAATTTCAATGTTGGAAATTCAATTTTCGAAAACGAAGGTAGCCACATCAATAATTTTCTCGACATATTCGAAATAATGATAACTAAAAAATAACACGCTTAAATCAAAACCTTAAAAAATAAAACACTTAAACCTAATGATAACAAGTTTTCAAACAAAACTTATTTCAGGCACTTTACACCCCCCCCCCCTAAAACGACGATATGAACGTTTATGTATCCATGATATATTGAGCCTACATTATTGTTCGCTGAAAAAAATATCAGGTTCAATATAAAATATTGACGTTTTGGAGTCTTTACACATGACTAATCTTAGGTCAAAGTATGAAGAAAAATATGACAAAGTGTTGGAAAATAAAAGAGTAAACCCAAAAAAAATACTACCCTTATTGCGCAGTAAATTTATTGCGCAATAGGATTTAACCGCGTTTTACGGTTAAGTCCTATTGTTCAGTAATTTACCGCGCAAAATATACTTTTGTCACAGAAAAAATTTTGGTGTATTTTAGTTCACCTCCTTACTTTTTAGGCCATTTAAATTTCAGACTCCTAAAAGATAATAGCACCAAATTTAATAAAAGAATATGATTAACATGAAAATAAAATTATTCCCCTTTCTTTTTTATTCTTAAATCTTCTTCTTTGACACTAATGAGACACGTCAATTAATCTCTAACTTTAACAAACATTCCACAGACAAAAGTTAGGACAAAGTTACATTCAGTCTCCTTATATAATTGTATCTCTACTATAACTTGTAATTACAAATATATAGTTGCTTGTATATTCAAGTCCGAAGTGGATAAAAATCATCACATCAATTTGTAGTGTTGCCACTTGCCAGTTTTGTTTGTCTAAACTCTCTTGTTCTAACATAGTATCAGAGCCCACCCGAACTAACCATGTTCATCACTTCATATCAATCAAACTATTAAATTACTTATTTTGGCGAATACAACTGTTGCCTATTCTTCGTTGCCAAAACCTCCACGGTTACGTCAATGGAGCCCTCCGCCCTTAAGTTCTGCTGACGGTACAGGCACCTCCAACCCAAACGCAGCATATACACAACGGATACAACAAGATCAGATGATCTTGTCACCTTGAGCATCTTAATTTCATCCCGCTCCGAAGAAATATTGCCCTTACCAATCGAACTGAACACCTCGAAAGCAGTCTGAGATGCCCTCGCGGCTGCTTTATTGCCTCCATCCAACACAAGCATTCTTAACCTTCATATGCAACTACAAAACTGAAGCAAGCCGACCTTACTGTCACTCAGTATCACACGCTGTTTAATTAGAAGGCATATGATAATAGAATAAAATGCACTGACAATTCTTCGAAGAGCATCGATAGCTTTGCTGACATAATATTGACTCCATTAGCATATATATGACATATCTCACTGAAAAAATTATAGCTTTAATCAAGTCAAAGATGAAAGTATATTGAACTAAAGAAGGTTTTAACAAAGTATAAAACAGAACGCTAAATCTTCTTTGAATCATCTTCAATAAAAAAAATTCTATCTTTTATACTATCAGATACAAATTACCATATGATCAGTCAAAAAATTAATCTGATATCATGTCCTAGCTAAAGAACAGAAGAGGAGGAAGAGTGAAGGTCTAGTATCTTGGCCTTCACTTCTCTGAGGATACTATAGAAAAAAGAACTACACAAATTCACAAGCAAACAAATATTACTCATGTAAAGATTCATGTAATTCATTTCCATCGCAGTTTCTATCCGCAGACGAGCTCTCCTAAGCTATGCTGCCCTGATCATCCAAAAGTGCAGCCACATCCGTGTCGGATACTCCAAATATTATACATTTCTTAAGGATCCGACACAGGTGTGGCAACATATTTCGAAGATCAAAGGCAATTCCATCCATTCAAACATGTCCGAGTTGTGGAAAATGCCAAATTGCGGAAAAATGCTTGAGTTTGAGACAACAGTGATGCCTCAACAACTAAAATATCCTTGAGTTTATGAATAGTCTTAATCCCGGACAGGCAATCCATAGTTGTGGAATGTCCGAATCTTTCCTTCCCAACCAGCTGTCACAATGACAAGGCCCCACGCTGGGGACAACGCTCTGTAGTTAAGGTTCTTGTTATGCTGCTCCTGCTGATCAAGATGATCATCGTCAAAAGTACAAAGGTGTTCATCATTTCTATAGCGTGAAAGAAGCATTTCTTCTGGCCATGTCACGGAACCCCTAGATGACACATCCTTAGCAAACCAATTTCCTACGGAAAATCGTCTTGAATCCCAAGTCCTGGAAGAAGCCTCTTGAAAAATTTCGGAATCCCCTGCTGTTGTAGCCTGCCCTGACCAAGGTATTGCAATAGAAGTGCCTTCGAAGAGGAAATGCTCACAGGATCGTCTAGATTTTGTTTGTTTGGACGCTCGGATGCTTATGTCAGCATTGTCCCAGAGATAAACGCGTGAGTCCTCTCCAACTGATATTATGTGTTTTCCAGTTGAGCTAAATGTAGCCGATGTATGGCTTCCTGATTTTGATAGACCTGTTATATCCAAGATAAGAGCGAACATGCATTTGGAGTGAGACACTATGTAAAATGAAATATATGATCATTCACAGGCTTTTCTTAAAAGGATTTATGAATCAAAACAATCCTATTACCTTTATATTTATGCACAATCTCGAACCCATCAAGAATATGGATTTTGGAATTCTCTGATGTTATCATAACTCTTCGAGAATCATTTTCGAAAAACTGAATGCCTGTGATTCTGCTTCCGGAGGATTTCTTCCTACTATGAAGATTTACTTGTGTGTTCAGGGAAAGTACACTTTCTGCATGATAAGAAAAAAGAAGATTCAGCAACTTTCTCACTATCAAGTTTCATAAAGAAAGAACTGGATTTTTGTAAGAGCGAAGAACTACACACCATTTAAATCATAGAAGCGGCAAGTACCAGAGATACAACCAACTATAAAGCCTTTTCCATTTGGCTGATAAGCTACAGCAGTCACAATGTCATGCACATCGGCCCAATCCAGAACTCGCTTTTCTGGAACTCCCCAAATACGAACTTTTTCATCTATGGACCCACTGATGAAGATGTTCTCATTAACAGGATTGAACTGGATGCATGTCACTGATTACATTCAAATGAAACTCGAATTGAACTTCTTAACTATCAATAAAATAGTAATAAAGAGTTGTACAAAATAAAAGCTTCAGATATGTACCGTAATCTTTGTGATGGAAAACTCCTTGACATCCATCCAAACTAACTTCCCATAGACGAACGGTTTTATCTTTGGATGATGATAAAAGACACTGCATTTAAGGACGATCTGAATCAGGTACATGGCGAGTAAATAGTGATGCAAAAAAACAGTTAAAAAGTTGACTCACATTAGATGAGGACCAAGCAAGGTCCAGTACGCTGGCAGTATGGCCATGAAACTCATGCAGCGGTGACTCATCAATTTTGAACGCCTTCTCAGGAACAATAACAGAGGTATAACACGACTTTTTATTTTTACGCCCATGCTTGCCTATGAAATCGAAGTTGGGCGATTCACATGTTGAATCAACTGTGACCAGCCATATTCGAACGACCCCATCTTCACCAGCACTTGCCAAATATTTCCCGTCAGGGCTAAACTTCATTGCCCAAATTAGGCCACTGTGTGCACTGATTTGTTGTCCACAATAAACAGCACTGAACTCCTTAATCTTTTTCCTGTTCAGTTGCACTTCCATTGGAGTTACCTTCTGCGTTTCAGTGAATATCTTAGAAGTCTTAGATACATCAGTAGATTGACTTTTCGTCATCTTTAGGCTAAATTGTTTCCACCACTTCTTCATTTTCTGTTTTTCCAAGTTACTATCCTTACCGTGAGTGTGGTCCAAAGTGTCATTAGAACAAGTATGTTCTCCATCTCTTGAAACTTCAACTAGATCATCAAACCAAGTCTGATCTAATTCATTGGTCGATGAATTTGCATTACCACTGGATTCCCTTTCATTACACATAAAATCTGCCTCTGAAGCAGAACTAGACACCGCTCCACTGCTTTCCGCAATCCTAGTCCATCCCATTGAATCAGATTCATCACTGGCTGCACCAGGTAGGATGTCAAATTCACCAAATCCCATTTCTTGCAAAAAGTTCTGTCGTCGTGTCTTCACGCTATCTGGCTCTTTCAACCATAAATCATACCCCGGTTCTTCTGACAACAGATAGTCAGCAGAATCAAAGAACACTTCTTCTATATCTTGCATTGTTTTCATTATCAGAACTCCACATCAAATCCTCAGTTATCCTCTCACCACATATATAAATTCTCAGACAAACAAACACCCCGTAACTCTTTAAATACTCCAGGCCAATTCCCGAGTTTTAGGACCGAGTTCCACTCGCTACATAGTTTAAAAAACCTTAATCAATTCTAGGTATGCAAATTCCACTAATGAAGTGTAATAAAAATTAACACACTATGTCTGCATACAAGGTGCCTATCACCAAGAAGATTGCTTGGTCATACAGCAAACTCACTAAATAATGCATAAAAAGGAATCAAACAAAACACCAATAATAACTATTGGACTTGTTTTTGTACCTTAAGTTCCTCTCAAGGCAACAAGAATATCCCAACAAGTTTCACCGACCTACCGATGATTGTGGCCACTGTATCAACACCTCCAAAATGGTCAACTAGTAAACCATTTAATATATCAAACTCAAAAACACTTCTTCTTGTCCTTGAAAGTTCACTGTATAGAACCAAGTAAAGTTTGCAGCAAAGGTAAAACCAATGCACATAAAATGAGAAAATGGCGGATTAAGGAAAGCTGAAAAATGGTTTATATATATTTTTCACCAATCAATAACAACCACCAACCAAACCTCAACAATTATATATGTAGCCGACTAAATCTTTAATTGCCACGAGCGGCGCTTTGCAGAGAATATATACATATAGCTGTGGCTGCTCCTTACGCGATTCAAGAATCAACTTTGAGCTGTATAACTGAGACAAAATAACAAAACAAAAAAAAAATTAGATAACTCAAAGACAGTACCAATAATAATTCATATAAACAATAACAACTACAAAAAGTCAAAGTACCCAAAATTCACTAAAGTAAAAAAAAAAAAAGAATTCTCGATCAAAATAAGTTTTTAAGCAAACCCCATTTCAGACAACCAATAAAATAAAGGGAAAATTCACATAAACGAACCCATTTCCCCAAAAATATTAAAAAAATTAGCTGAGTTTCAGATGATCAGGTAACACAGGCTGCAGTTTTGAATCGCCGAGGAATAAATGAATGAAAAACAATTCTCTCTCTCTATACACTATAAGGTGGGGTTATAGTGTAGGTGTTGTGTATTAAGAGAAAGCGATAGGCCAGTTACCCACTTCTTCACTAACTTCAAAAATACAAACCTGCAAATGGAGGAATTATATATATATATATATATATATATATATATATATATATATATATATAGGGAAAAAAGCATTGGATTTTACACTAACAATATATATTCAGCAGTACTAGCATATTTAGAAGATTCTTTTTGTCCTTTTTCTTTTCTCCCCCTTTGATTTTTACTTCTTTTTTCAAAAATTGTCTAACGTTATATTATGGTTGTTTGCTTGTACTCCCGGCTACAACGGTAAGATAAAATAATTTCTCTTAGAAATTTTTTTCATTATTCACAATATATATAGTTGTACAAAGGTTGATTTCTAATATGGTACGAATCTTAAGTTACCTTACAAAGGTTGATTCCTAATACAATTAGAATCCTAAGTTACCTTAAATATACATTTATCATAATTACAAAATATACGGAGAATATTCGCTAATACTCCCCCTCAGACGGAGCGGGAGGAGGCCGAACGCTAAGGCTGGATCGGAAGTCGGTGAAGAGTTGTCGCGGTAGTCCCTTTGTGAAGATGTCTGCATACTGATAAGAGGAAGGCACGTGTAATATTTTGACCTGACCACGGGCAACCTTCTCTCGCACCAAGTGGATATCCATCTCAATATGCTTAGTCCGCTGATGTTGAACCGGATTATGAGACATATAGATGGAAGATATGTTGTCACAATAGACTATAGATGCTTTGCGGAGTGGACACTGGAGCTCCAAAAGAAGATTTCGGAGCCAACAGATCTCAGCAACTACATTAGCAACACCGCGATATTCTGCTTCAGCACTCGACCGAGATAGTGCGGCTTGCCTCTTAGCGGACCATGAGATAAGATTATCCCAAGAAATACACAGTACCCTAAGGTGGAGCGACGTGTGTCGGGGCATCCTGCCCAATCTGCATCCGTGTAGGCAAGTAGCTTGGTTGGGGCAGAGGGGTATAGGTGTAATCCAAAGTCTAGTGTGCCCTTAACGTATCTGATAATACATTTGAGGGCGGCAAAATGGGACTCTCGGGGGTCGTGCATGAACAGACACACCTATTGAACGGCATATGCAATATCAGGCCTAGTGAATGAAAGATACTAAAGAGCACCTGCTAGACTCCGATATAGAGTGGGATCAGAAACTGGCGCACCGTCATTGGCACTAAGCTTGGATTTTGAGTCCACCGAAGTTGGCATAATTTTACAATTTGCCATCTTGGCCATGTACAATATCTCTTCTGCATACTTACGCTGACACAGGGACATAGTGGCTGCAAATCTGGTTATCGATATACCCAAAAAAATAACTTAGCTTGCCCAAGTCAGTGATAGCAAATTCAGTTTTGAGTAGAGCAATGATTTCATTCTTCAAACCGTCTGATGAGGCAGTAAGAATAATGTCATCGACATATAATAGCAAATATGCAGTGCTACTACCTCGGTGAAAAGTGAAGAGAGAATTATCACACCTGCTACATACAAAACCAATCTGCAGAAGATACCTGGCAAAACGATCTACCAAGCGCGGGGTGCCTGTTTCAATCCATACAATGACTTCCTGAGACGACATACAAACTGCGGAACTGTCGGATGAACAAATCCAGGAGGCTGATGCATGTACACAGTCTCTTTCAAATCCCCATGAAGAAATGCATTCTTGACATCAAGCTGATGAATCGGCCAATGCATGGCCATAGCAATACTGAGAACAATCCGAATAGTGGCCGGTTTAACAACCGGACTGAATGTCTCACCACAATCAATACCTTCCTGCGATTAGTGCCATTGGCAACTAGTCTTGTCTTATACCTCTCTAAGTTACCATTGTCTCTGAACTTGTGTTGAAATAGCCACATACACCGGATAACATTCACACATTCTGGTCTAGGTACCAAATCTCAAGTGTTCTGCTTGGTTAAAACGTTAAATTCCTCGCATATGGCCGCATTCCAATTTGGGTCCAGTTTTGCTAGTTTTGGATTTTTTGGAATGGGTGATAAGGATTGTATGGAGAGATTGAAGTGAACCTTGGGTTTGAAGATCCCATGTTATGCACGAGTCTCCATGCGATGAGAAGGCAGTGGTGGTGGGTCGATCTTGTGAGATTCTTTGGTCCCGGTTCTAGACGATGGGCGGCGTGATTAAGCGAGACTAGTTTACGGGTGGGGGAGGGAGGCTACGAAGTGCAGGAGACATGACTGGAGGCAGTATGGGTGGTGTCGGGGTGTTGGACCGAGGGCAGGGGTTGTTGGGTGGTGTCGGACAGTGTTGGAACAGTGGACTGATGTTGGTACTGTCGGAACAGTGGACTCGGTTCATCAAGAAAGATGTAATCGGTGGTCTGAAATTTTTGGAGATTTGAAAAAGGAAAGGTTGTCTCGTCAAATATGACGTGACGGGAGATGATGATTTTGCGAGTGGCAATGTCATAGCACAAGTAGCCCCGATGATTAGGAGATAGACCAAGGAAGACACAGGGCAGAGTGCGAGGGGCAAGTTTGTGAGGTGCAGTGGAGGTTATGTTGGGGTAGCATAAGTATCCGAAAATACGTAGGTGATCATATGATGGTAGCCTACGGTATAAGATTTCGGTAGGGGTCTTGTTTTGGAGAGTGCTAGTTGATAAAATATTAAAGAGGGATTCTACCATTTTAACAACATAGGCCCAAAAAGGCGGTGGTAGACAAGCATGAAACAGAAGAGTGCGAACCATGTTATTGATGGTACGTATAATTCGTTCAGCCTTTTCGTTTTGGGAAGAAGTATAGGGACAAGAAAAATGGAAAACCATGCCTTGTTTAGAACAGAAATTGTGAAATGCCAAGTTATTAAATTCACATCCATTATCACATTGGAATGATTTAATAGATTTTTCAAATTGTGTTTTAATGAATTTTTGAAACTCAATGAATTTGGAAAAAACTTCAGATTTGAATTTCAGTGGGTAAATCCAAACAAAGTGTGAAAAATCATTTAAGAATACTAGATAGAATTTGTGACCCAAAGAGCTAACAATCGGAGATGTCCACAAATCAGCATGAACAATATCAAAGGGAGAAAAAGTAACATTGTTTGATGACATAAATGGAAGACGGGTATGATTGCCTAGTGGGCAAGAAAAATAGTGTTGGGCAATTTTCCCATTATTACATTGAATATGCTTAGAAGTCCTAAGAAAAGTAAAAACTGGGTCTCCGGGGTGTCCGAGTCTGTTGTGCCAAGTTGAGGGAGAGATCACAGCAAGGGATATAGGTGCTTGCGGTCTGACAGCGAAAGACTGAGTAAATGGGTAGAGGTCTCCCACACTATTGCAGCGTGTAAGAATTTTCCCGTATTGAGTTCCTTCACAGAAAAACCAAAATAGACACATAATTATTTCTAGTGAATTTTCTAACAGAGATTAGGATTTTAATGATGTTAGGGGTGTATAGGACGTGATTTAGAGAGAAATACCAGTGTGGATATTTGGTGTGTGTGTTACCATAACCTTCAATTGGAATGCGATGACCATTACCGACAGTAATAAATTGAGGACACTTTAACAGAAGCAGTTGAGATAAGTTACCTGACGACGGGGTGATGTGAGATGTGGCTCCGGTGTCCATGTACCAATTTTCGTCGGGCTATTGAAGGTTCACGGTGTTGTAGACACGCCCAAATCGATGGGGGGCCAAGGCTGCTTGGAGTCTTCTTCTTTGGACCGACACCAGTGGGCTCTGCTGTTCTTTGGGCCTACCTAGTGGCTGGGGCAGGGACCAAGAGGCTGGTCGACCATTCAGGCTGCTAGAACTGGGCCCCTGCAGTCGGTTACGGGCATGCAGACGAGGCCCAGTTGGTTGGGCCACTACTGCTGCTGGTTCCAGAATTGTTGTTGTCCAGTGTTTTGGGCATGTTTGTTGTCCAGCCCACTGGTTGCGTTGGCCCTTTCCGCGGCCCTTGTCTTTGTTGTTGTTGCCGCGGCCTTTGCCGCCACGACCTCCGCGGAAGGACTGCTGCTACTGGTGGTCTTGTGGTGGTGGCTGGTTGGTGTTGGCCGCCGGTGTTGCCATCTCGTCAATGACTAACGCCTTTTGATTATGTTCCTCTTGTTTAGCACGACGGGTTTCTTCCAACAAGAGTTGTGACCGTGCCTTGGTGAAACTGTGTAGTGGGCCGGCCTGTTGAATCATCGTTGCAAGTGTATCGTATTCACCTTTCGTTAAACCTGCAACCAATTGGAGTACCATTTTGGTTTCAGAAACAGAATTTCTGACGTTGGATAATTGGTCGGCTATGAGTTTCAGTTGTTTGAAATATTCGGACATATTGTTAAAATTCTCGAGACGCGTATTGTTGAATTGCTCCTCCAAATACACTGCCCGCATATTTTTATTATCCAGAAAAATTTCTTCCATCCGCACCCAAAGGTCACGTGCCGTAGCACCTATTTTCATGATGGTACATAACAAGTCTTTGGAGATGGTGTCGTATATCCACTGTTTGACGATGGCGTCAAGGCGACACCATGTTGATTCGGCAATATCTGTGGGATGAGGAACAGGGTCATCAATATGGTCAAGCACGTTGTATGCACATGCATAATATAGAATAGTTCTGTCCACATGGAATATTGACAGCCTTCTTGGTCAAAAATTATAGGGATAGAATTCTTGATATTTGTAACGGCGAACGCCGGGTGAAAAGAAGACGATAAACGTTGAGAGGGGTTGTCAAAAGTGCCAGTGGAGGAACCGAAATTTGTGGGGGAAGACATGGTGGCTGCCTTGATGCTGTTTCGGCCGAGGGAAAAACAAGAAAAAAATTTATGTTTGGCCGAAAAAGAGAAAGAGAAGGGAGAAGAGTAGGGTTTAGGTTTTAGGCTCTTGATACCATGTAAGATAGAATAATTTTCCTTACGGATTCTTTTCATTATTCACAATATATATAGATGTACAAAGGTTGATTCCTAATATGGTACGAATCCTAAGTTACCTTACAAATGTTGATTTATAATACAATTAGAATTCTAAGTTACCTTAAATATACATTTATCATAATTACAAATTATACGGAGAATATTAAGAGAATGTTCGCTAATAACAACTAACGTTTTCAAACACTTTTAGTTACTAAAAGTTAATTATTTTATTTAAATATTGAAGATTGAGATTTATAATTTCATTAAGTACTATTTTAATTGTCAAACTACTAGATTTCATTTTATTCACTATTATTTTTCCCTTGCTCTTTTTGTATTTCCTTTGTCTCAAATTATTTATCGTGTTTACTAAAAATAGTGTCTCAAGTTATTTTAGAGGAGTACTAATGAAAAATGCTTACCAACGAGGATTCTGCTGGAATTGATAAAATCCCTCCAAACCTAATCAGAGGTCTCATTTTGAATCATGAGTATGAAAAAATCCTGAATCGATTCAAAATTCATATTAGTTAAGACTCTATTATAAGTATCGGACCTGGGTGAATTATAAAAGAAGATGAAATATGTTTGATTTTCGAATAATTAAGAATAAAATTGGGTAGCATAAATACAGATGAAACAGTAGAGATGTTCATAGATTGATTTATCCTCCCCCACCGACACACACAAGAGCTGTACATTATGCTTTGAACGACTGTACTTTGATGTGGCACGATGAACATTGACACATTGTTATCCAATTATTGATTCCCTTTCTTTTAGAACTTTGGATTCTTCAATTGGAATTCTATAGTGGCGCATATGATTGAGCTACATACAAATGGAAGCAAGACACTTCAGCCTCAAAATTTTAAATTTTTTGTTAGTTACTTTCTTGGTCTCGAAATAATACTCCCTTCTATCCAAAAAAATTATCCTAATTTGACTTAACATACAATTTAAGAAATAAAAATAAAATTTTTAAATGTGTTGTTCAAAACAAACTTTAGATATTTGTGTGGTTATAAATTATCTCATAAAGTTAAATTATTTCTAAATATAGAAATGTGTCAATCTTTTTTAGACAAACTAATGAGGAAAGTATGACAATCTTTTTATGACGGATGGAGTAGTATATTTAACGTAACATAAATACTTTTTAAATTGTTTGATACATTCTACGTCTTCATTTTTGTAATAACCTCCTAAAATACAACTAGGAGAAGAAAGAAAAGATGCTCTATAAAATAATTCAAAATTGTAATTCGGATTAAAAAAATTCTATGAAACAAACATAGACGCAAGTTTGTACTACTTGATTATTGTTTTCTTGTTGTCTTTTTATGTTATGGTATACACTATACACTGTACAAATGGATAAGTGAGCAGTCCAATGAGACAAAGGTCCTTGAGCAATAAGGAGTGTCAATTTTGATCCAGTCTTTTCATATATGTACAGTTAACCACCTTAATATTTTTTTTGTCTCAAAATATTCTCTATTAAATAAAGTGATACGGGTGAAGAGTCTTCACTGATCCCGCTAGTTGCAAGTCTTTGTGGTTCCTTACACACTATTAAAACAAACTATTCTTAAATGTGGATAAAGAAGTTATTTTATAGTTTTTTCTTTACTGTATTTTGATAGAACATGGAAAATAACATGAGAAATTTCTACACCTATTAGAAAATGTTTATCTATCCATTATATTCGTGTTTCACTAATTAGTACCCCTCTTGTCCATTTTACCACTTGTCATATTTTTCTTTTACAAATTCCTTTAAAAAGATAGTTTGACAAAATTATCTCAATTTATTTTTTGATCTCATTCGATTTTCAACACATTAATCTCTTTCCACATTTATACAAATGGATGATAAGCGAAAGTTTTAAGATTTATACGTCGTCTCAGTGATGAAGTTAAGAATCCGGCTAAGAATATTTAAGATTTAATTCTATTTATAAAAGTAATACTTGATTTATATATATAATATTATTTTTTATATGTACTAACATAATTTTCCGGTAAAAAGTCTCCAACTGACTATCCGTCTGTATAGCTACGCTTCTGAGTCGTCTTATAACTTCAAAACTTGATACTACAATATATTATTTCCACGTAAAGGTAGATTAATACTACAGGGTATTGCTTTTATTTACAAAATTAGTGCATATCTAACTTTTAGAAGCTCGATAAAGAACAGTCTGTAAAGCACATGCATGGTGCTTGTCTTAATTATAAAAGGACCTAGAATAAATGTTTACAAAGGACTGGCTGTGGACTGTGGGCTGTGGGCTGTGGCTGGTTACAATTCATAATTAATTAATATAATCAGGGACTATGACATTATGCATTACACGAGTGTTTGATAAATGGATTCGACATGATCTTAATTTGTACGGACTCGAATATAAATATATGGAGTTGATAGGGCGAATTTGGTGTGGTCAAGATATTGCCCAAATTGGTAATTAATAAATAAAATATTACTGTACTTGGTAAAAAAACTTTTATCTAAGTGTAGGGAGAATAACGAGGAAATGATATAAAATAATCAATTATAATTTGAATAGAAGAAATTATTTAAAATATTTCATATTACAAATGAACTGTAAAACTAAAATAATATTTATAATCGGCAATATAAACACAGAAAAAGTGACCGTAACTTAATATTGATAAGTAAAATACTTGAGCATAATTGTTACTCTCAACGATCTCAAGTATTAGTTGTTTTGATATATTGAGTTTGTATCAAAGTATTTGACATTTTAAAAAATAAAAATTCATTTAATAAACAAATTCATATTTACCACTACTTTAATTAATATATTATTAATTAAGTGAGACATTTAAAAGAAATATAAATTATAATTCAGATAAATATTTTTATATTAATTTTATTATATGTCTTCACGCAAAAAACTTAAAAGTCCAATAATATGGATCGGATGCAATAATTTATAATATAACTTATTACTAAAAACAATTCGTCGACAATTGAAAACTTTACCTTCTAATTATTTGGTCTACGAGGTGAATTTCCAATTTTGTGAAAAGGTGTGCTATTTGTTGGAAGCATTTGTCATGAATGATAAGTAACTAATTATTGTTTTTTTGCTTGAAATGACGTGGTTAACTTTATGGCCTTTAATTGAAGAAAATAAAAAATTAAAAAACTTTGAGTAACTTGGACTAAGAATTGTACTTGAATGACTCTTATTTGACCAATATGTGATGGAAAATTGATTTGAAGATGGTATTGGTGGTGTCCAAAATGCAATTTCACATTAAAATGATTAGTGTCTTCATTTCCAAGAATATATATCAATTCTGAAAAATAATTTTTTTAGCCGAGAGTCTATCAGAAACAATTTTTCTACTTCATAAAGATAGAGATAAAATCTGCGTACACATTAACCTTCTCAGACCCCATTTATATGACTATACCAGATATGTTGTTATTGTTATTTGTTTCCAAGAATATATATATATATAAAGGTCATTGAGAAACACCTTTTAGCTTTTCATATTTTAAGTTGTCTTTTCATGTTTTTGGATCTTTTATTGTTCGTTCTATCTAATTGAATAAAAATATTAAACTTGGAGGTTCTTCTTTGTTTACCTTTTAGGATGGAGGAATTTTTCATACACAGAACTTTCACTTTTCATTAAATTCTATTGTCATGTCCAATATTGAATTACAAAGTGTTAAATATACATAATACTACCGTGATATATACTTAATGTATATCACGATTTTGGTCCAAAATTAGTCCGTGTACTTATCATATTTTATGTATAGTTTTAGGTAATATTTTAGTGTAAGTATTACATTAATTAGTCTTGTACACTTACCATAATTATAGGATTCTTGTACTACTAGAATAAGGTTTTGGTATTATGATAGAAATAAGATTTTTCTATTATTGAAATATGTAAATTATATATATTATCTTTCAATTAATAAAACTAATCAAGAGATTATTTCTTTCAGACAAATATTTGAACACATACTATTAAAGATATCAGACTAATTAATCTCCTCCTCCTTCTTATTCTTCTTCTTCTTCTTCTTATTATTATTATTAATTACCATTGTTAATTAATTAACAGAATCATGATCATATCTCCATTGATTATACCCATGCAATATTCAGGAATCAATTATCTAACAAAAAATATGAAATACTACCCAATATATGGTCAGGTGAGATCTTCATTATTCTCCTCCTATATGCTCCGGACCAAGGTTTTAAAAGGCAGTTTCAGGACTCGTCTCGGGACGGGACACTGACAAAACGCCCTGCGCTCACGTGTGGGGCTTAATCCTGTGAGGCTTACACCTTAAGCGTCCGACTGTACACCCTAAACACGCCTAATGCCCAACGCTCGAGGTTCGCCTAACAGTTCTTACATAAATTATATGTTAAATTCCTTAATTAAAATCGTTGATCCTCATAATTCTTTAACAAATGAATGATACTAAATAATTTTTTATCTATAGAAATAAGACAATTTGATGTAACTCAAATAACAAGTCGAAGTATTGCATATTTACTATTTGAGAACATGGTGAGAGTGAATATCAGTTAATATTATACATAGCTGAATGTACATTTTCACTTGTCATTGGTCTTTTGTCCTATGTATCAAAATTATCATATTTTATTATTTCGCTATTTGAAAGTAATTTTATTTTTATTCATGAAGGAGTTATGTTTTAATTATAATACTGATAAAATATATTGATTATTTGCTTATAGGGAGATAAAATGAATAGTATGATAGTAATATGTTTTAAGAAATTTGATTTTTTCATTGTTTAAAATTTAATATGTTAGAGTTGATTTGCATTTCATAATAGCTTTTGTTTCATTGTATTGTTTATACTTGTAAAATTATGTTATATATAATTACAAGTTGTAAGTGTTACCAATATGTATTGCAAAACCGATGAAGCAGTAAAATTAATTTCTGAAACCAGAAAACAAAAAAAAACCTGGACAGATTCTAGAAAATAAGAACACATTCTAAAAAATATTTAAGAATGAAAAAATCGAGCCCACTGAATGCACAGTGTGTCCTTAAGGAAATTATTCCCCTCAAGTACCCGAGGTTAATGGAATATATCCTCCCATGATAGAACGATCTTACTCACCGGTGTATCGGTACCTAGAACAACGGTGTCAGCGAACCACTCAACAGCAGTAAATCACAACACTGGATTTTATTTGTGCAGAAGAAGAAGAAGTTCAAAAAATTAGTAATTAAAATTCTGAGGAATCAAACGAATTTATAGTCATGGAAGTACTGTTTCTGAAGGTTTGCAACCCTTCTGAACAGCCACTAAAAACTGGTGGGAAATTTAAATATGGAAAAGAAACCGGGTCGCGGGTCAGACACGCGGATCTGGGTCACTAACGGGTAGGATTGGATAGGTTAATTAATTTAATTAAATAATTATTAATTAAATAATTAAAAAATTAAAGAAAATTTGGTCCAAAAAGATTATCAATCTATCAAATCATTTGACCAAATCCAAATCCAAATCAAATCCGAAGCCGAGCCGAGCGACGACGACGGCGCGAGGGGAGACCCTCTTCTTAACCCTTTAGCAACAAGAAGGAGTACTTATACTTATAAGTAGAAGAACTTTTCTTTCCACTACCGATGGGGGACAAATGCTTATTTTATAAAGCAAGAGGGAACTCCCTCCATTTTCCATTCAATCTATCATTTAAACCCAACAATCCCCCACATGAATGGGGAATGGCTATAAGATAAAGGAATGTATGGACAAGTGTGTAATTTACAATCAAGGATTAATTGCTTCTGGATAGGTAGGTTTTCCTTTGAACTTTCCGTAGTGAACATATGTCGGATATACTCGGTCAATCGATAAATTTGATATCTTTGAACCGTCGAGTTTTGGCGTATACCTAGACAACCATATGTCACACAATCAATCCTTTACCGTCTATGGTTCTTATGGTTGTGTTCGTTTTAGCCATGAACACCTCCTGGTTTCATGAGTGTATAGAGAATGGGATTCTTACAATCATTCTCTTTGAAGCGGCTTACACTTCACACTCACATAGGTGATTCCTAAACGTGTTATCGTGTGGACACACTATTTGGTCAAACCTACCAAATTTAGAAACCATTAAAAAAATAAACTTAAGCTTTTTATTAACTTATTAAAAAAAACCTTAACATTTTATCCTTATTCCTGAACATTGTCTTCATCATGAGAATGAATTTAGTTATTTGACAATGTCAAACCGTCAGTCACGACTTTGTTTGATCTTCTTGAACCTAGCTCTTGGGATCTCTAGTCTGCTAGGTAGAGTTACCGTCATGATGACTTGTCCTTAGCCTTAAACCCATTCCCTTAGATGATCTTTCAACCGCCTCTCTAGATAGGCCTTTTGTTAGCGGATCCGATATGTTATCTCTTGACTTTACGTAGTCAATCGTGATAACACCACTAGAGAGTAGATGTCTAACGGTATTGTGTCGCCGTCGAATGTGACGCGATTTTCCGTTATACATAACGCTCCCTGCCCTACCTATTGTTGCTTGGCTATCATAATGTATACATATAGGTGCCAAAGGTTTGGGTCAAAATGGAATATCTTCCAAGAAATTTCGGAGCCATTCAGCTTCTTCACCGGCCTTGTCTAAAGCTATAAACTTAGAGTCCATCGTAGAATGAGCGATGCACGTCTGTTTGGATGATTTCCAAGACACTGATCCACCCCCAATTGTGAAAACATAACCACTCGTGGATTTAACTTCAGATGATCTGGTGATTCAATTTGCATCACTATATCCTTCGATCACGGCGGGATATTTGTTATAATGCAAAGTATAGTCTTGGATATGTTTCAGATACCCCAAAACTCATTTCATTGCCATCCAGTGAGTTTGATTGGGATTACTCGTGAATCGACTCAGCTTGCTTATAGCACATGCTATATATGGTCGCGTACAATTCATGATATACATCAAACTTCCAACACTCTTGCATAATCCAATTGTGAGTCACTTTCACCTTTATTCTTCTGAAATGTATAGCTCATGTCAATTGGAGTCTTGGCAATATTGAAATTTAAATACTTAAACTTGTCAAGTACTCTTTCAATATAATGAGACTACGATAATGCTAGACCTTGTGGAGTTTTATGAATTCTGATGCTTAAGATCAAATGAGCAACTCCTAAGTCCTTCATATCAAATTTGCTAGCCAACATGCTCTTAGTAGCATTTATATCGGCAATATTTTTACTCATTATCAACATGTCATCAACATATAAACAAATAATGACTTCATGATTTGGAGTATTTTTAATGTAAACACATTTGTCACACTCGTTGATTTTAAATTCATTTGCCAACATTGTTTGGTCAAATTTAGCATGTCATTGTTTGGGTGCTTGTTTTAGTCCATAAAGCGATTTAACAAGTTTGCACACTTTCCCTTCTTTACCAGGAACCACAAATCCCTCAGGTTGTTCCATGTAAATTTCTTCCTCCAATTCTCCATTTAAGAAAGTTGTCTTAACATCATTTGATGGATTTCAAGACCATGTACGGCTGATAGTGCCACTAATAACCGAATAAATGTTATCCTTGTTATCGGCGAGTATGTGTCAAAGTAATCAATGCATTCCTTTTGTCTATAACCTTTGACCACAAGTCTTACCTTATATTTGTCAACAGTGCCATCAACTTTCATTTTTCTTTTAAAAATCCATTTTGATCCTAAAGGTTTATTTCCAGGAGGAAGATCAACTAATTCCCATGTATGGTTGTTCAAAATTGATTCAATCTCACTATTGACTGCCTCTTTTCAAAATGATAAATTAGAAGATGACATCGCTGCTTTAAATGTTTGAGGCTCATTTTCAAGTAAGAATGTCAAAAAATCTGGTCCAAAGGAAGTAGATGTCCTTTGACGTTTGCTACGCCTTGGATCCTCTTTACTTGGTGTACTTTCCTTTGGTTCTTCCCGCGGTCGTTTAGATCTTTCACTTGACGACTCACATTCAGTTTTATACGGATAAATATTTTCAAAGAATTCAGCATTATCTGATTCAATTATCGTATTAACATGAATTTCGGGATTGTCCGATTTGTGAACCAAAAACTGACAAACTTTGTTGTTTGTAGCATAGCCAATAAAAACACAATCCACAGTTTTGGTCGCTTTTTACCCTTTTGGGCAAAGGAACTTGGACCTTTGCTAAACACCCCCACACTTTGAAATATTTCAAGTTGGGTTTTCTTCCTTTCCATAGTTCATATGGAATAGACTGTGTTTTGCTGTGGGGCACCCTGTTTAGTATTCGGTTAGCTGTAATGATAGCTTCCCCCCACAAGCTCTGTGGTAAACCGGAACTTATTAGTAAAGCATTCATCATTTTCTTTAATGTTCGGTTTTTTCTTTCCGTAATTCCATTTGATTGTGGTGTGTAAGGGGCAGTAGTTTGATGAATAATTCCATATTCTAAGCATATCTCTGCAAAAGGAGATTCGTATTCTCCACCCCTATCACTTCTAATCATTTTTATCTTTTTATTCAATTGATTTTCCACTTCGTTCTTGTATTGCTTAAATGCATCAATTGCTTCATCCTTACTATTAAGCAAATACGCATAGCAATATCGAGTGCAATCGTCAATAAAGGTTATAAAATACTTTTTCCACCGCGAGATGATATTGACTTCATATCACATATATATGTATGGATTAAGTCTAAAGGATTTAAATTCCTATCAATAGACTTATATGTATGTTTAACAAATTTAGATTCAATACAGATTTCACATTTTGATTTATTACACTCGAATCTAGGCAATACTTCTAAATTAATCAATTTCCGCAAGGTTTTGTAGTTGACATGTCATAAACGAACATGTCATAAATCATTTGACTCCAATAAGTAAGACGAAGCTAAATTCTTATTAATACTGTCAACAACCATTACATTGAGTTTGAAAAGGCCCTCGGTGAGGTAGCCCTTTCCTATGAACATATCATTCTTATTTATTATAATTTTCTCACTAACCAGCAAGCACTTAAACCCATTTTTGACGAGTAGTCCGGCTGAAACTAAATTCTTCCTGATTGTGGGAACGTGCAGAACATTGTTGAGAGTCAGCACCTTGCCGGAAGTTATTTTCAGAAGTATCTTTCCATATCCTTCAACCTTGGTTGTTGCAGTATTTCCCATAAACAGTACCTCTTCGGGTCCAGCGGGAGCGTAGGTTGCAAATGCTTCTTTTACAGCGCAAACATGTCGAGTGGCACCAGAATCAAGCCACCACTCCTTCAGGTTTCCAACCAAATTGCACTCCGATAGCATTGCACACAGATAATCCATATCATCAGTTTTTCCACCATATTGGCTTGTCCTTTTCCCTTGTTCTTTTTCGGGAGACGACAATCTGGGGCTTTGTGGCCAGCTTTTCCACAATTAAAGCAGTTGTCCTTGAACTTTTTCTTTTTCTTGCTCCTTCTTTTGTCCAGTGAACTTTTTCTTTTCTTACTTTTTGGGGCAGTCTCTTCAACAATATTTGCTCCCATAATCGTTGAATTCCCCCGCGACTTCTTCTCGGCTGTTTTGTTATCTTCCTCAATCTTGAGACGAATCACAAGATCTTCCAACTTCATTTCCTTGCGCTTGTGCTTAAGATAATTCTTGAAATCTTTTCATGAGGGCGACAACTTCTCAATCATTGCAGCCACTTGGAATGCTTCATTCACTACCATACCTTGAGCAATAAGGTCATGGATGATAAATTGAAGCTCTTGAACTTGGGTTCCAACGGTTTTTCCATCCACCATTTTGTAGTCTAGGAATTTGGCAACCACAAACTTCTTCAAGCAAGCATCTTCGATTTTGTACTTCTTTTCAAGTGCACTCCATAGTTCTTTGGAAGTCTCTACTGCACTGTAGACGTTGTACAAGTCATCTTCTAAGGCACTCAAAATGTAGCCTTTGCACAAAAAATCAGCTTGTTTCCAAGCCTCAGTAACCATGAACTGTTGGGTGTCAGGCATGTCGGCGGCAGGCACGGGAGGGTCCTCACTGGTGAACTTTTGCATACCAAGGGTGGTAAGCCAAAAGAACATTCTTTGCTGCCATCCTTTAAAGTTGGCACCGGTGAACTTCACAGGTTTCTCAGCCGGTGGCACAGCGGTACGGGTTGTAAGAGTAACCGCTGGTGCAGTATTCGCAGAGGTAGTTCCAGTCTCAATTGCCATTATTCGTTTGTCACTGTTAAATCGATAAATTGTTTTAGTTAATAAAACCAGAATAGCAATTCATTCACAGACTTAAACGATGAATATTTTATTTCTTCAAATCGCAGTATAATTATGAAACTTTAGTATTCCAACGAAGTTTTTATATCTTCGAGTCAGAATACTAATATTCATATGGAGTAGAAAATTACACGAGTTTTAATCTCCAAACCAGATTACATCAACGATGAAGTTTTTATGTTCTTCAAATCATTGTACAAGTATGAACTTTAATATTCCAACGAAGTTTTTATGTCTTCAAGTCAGAATATGAAATTTCATACGGAGTAGAAAACCATACAAGTTTTAGTCTCCAAAACAGAATACGGATTAATCTAAAAATATTATTTTCTTAAGATTGTTACAAATATGTATTGCAAAACTGATGAAGCAGTAAAATTAATTTCTGAAACCAGAAAACAAAAACAAACCTGGACAGATTCTAGAAAATAAGAACACATTCTGAAAAATATTTAAGAATGAAAAAATCGAGGCCACTGAATGCACAGTGTGTCCTTAAGGAAATTATTCCCCTCAAGTACCCGAGGTTAATGGAATATATCCTCCCAGGATAGAACGATCTTACTCACCGGTGTATCGGTACCTAGAACAACGGTGTCAGCGAACCACTCAACAACAGTAAATCACAACGCTGGATTTTATTTGTGCAGAAGAAGAAGAAGTTCAGAAAATTAGTAATTAAAATTCTGAGGAATCAAACGAATTTATAGCCATGGAAGTACTGTTTCTGAAGGTTTGCAACCCTTCTGAACAGCCACTAAAAACTGGTGGGAAATTTAAATATGAGAAAGAAACCGGGTCGAGGGTCAGACACGCGGATCCGGGTCACTAACGGGTAGGATTTGATAAGTTAATTAATTTAATTAAATAATTAAAAAATTAAAGAAAATTTGGTCCATCAATCAGATCATTTGACCAAATCCAAATCCAAATCCGGAGCCGAGCCGAGCCGAGCCGAAGCCGAGCCGAGCGACGACGACGGTGCGAGGGGAGACCCTCTTCTTAACCCTTTAGCAACAAGAAGGAGTACTTCTACTTATAAGTAGAAGAACTTTTCTTTCCACTATCGATAAGGGACAAATGCTTATTTTATAAAGCAAGAGGGAACTCCCTCCATTTTCCATTCAATTTATCATTTAAACCCAACAGTAAGTGGCGTATAATGAATTACTTTGATTAATTTTTTTGTGAGGATCAAGCGCGCGTGCACACATACTATTTGATTTTTATTTTTTGCCTATTAAATAAAAATATCCACTAGGTGATGAAAAAGCTAGTGGCCTTTAATTTTTTTTAAAAATATCGTAGCAAAACTATCATCCATTACTTTGCTTTATATATATATATATATATATATATATATATATATATTACCTTACATTTTTTAAAGAAGCCACCTATGCATATGTATCTTCCTTAGTTTAGTGGGTAGACAAACTCGTCTTCATATGCATCACCTTTTAGAGGCCACCTAATTAATATTATTTGTTTAATTTTCTTATGTTTTTAATTTGTCTTCTACCCTAATAATTTAGAGCTCCCGTGAAAGTGGGAGGCACAAAGATACACCAAATAGAGATCATTATTATTGGATTAGCACAGCAAGAGCATTGCATACTTCTTGGACTTTATGATTGTCTTAATAACACATATCAATCTAGAAAATTTCATTTGTTTAGTGTCAATTAGAATAATTTTATCAAGATTTTATGGAGATATGCCTTTAATTTCTTAATTACTGATAAAATAGCAAGAAAAAGTCATATTGCATGCTTAGATGGCAAAGGTTGTCTCCTAACTAACTTTCAACTTTTATCATTAGCTTTATGATGATAACTCCAATAAGCTCTTTTCCCTCAATCCTTCACCCAAAATCTTCAAAAACTTAAAGAAAAAAAATCTCTTTCGACTAGCTAGTTAAATCATATAGTAATATAAATTAGGAAAATTTGTGCCTTTAGTCCTCAAATATCAATAAAATAATTTGGTCTTTGTAATACATATTTAAGAATATTTAACCTTCAATTAATTAAAATGTGCACTTTTAAATATCCTTTTACTTGTGAACCTTCTCAAATTTAACAAAGTATTAACCATTACACCATCTGCCTATCCATGTGCTATGTTAGATTTGTACTGCTACTTCATATTTGAGGCCAATATAGTTCTAAAAATAATCTAAATATAATATATTTTTCTATATTAGTGTACTAAAAATACACATTTAATTTAATTGAAGGTTAAATTTTTTTAATCATATATCACAAGGGAAAAAATAGAATTTACCAGTAAAATCAAAAGTATTATTATCCCAATACATTATTTTCATAAAGACTGTTGATCATATTTTAATTTCTGTTTGGATACTACTCACCACAAAGCAACAAACAAAATTTTTTATTGCCTAGTATTGGACATATATCATTTAATTTCCACGTACTAATAACGGAAAAGGGTCAAAAATGTCCTTAATGTATTAAAATGGCTCAAAAATGTCCTTCTTCCACCTATTGGGCCAAAATTGTCCCTCCTTCCATCTATCGGGCTAAAAAAATATCCTTAATGTATTATAAATAGTTAAAAAATACTCCCTCATTCTACCTATTGGGTTAAATTTGTCCTAACATTATTTTTAGACTTAAAATTGTCCCTCTATTAAGAGCATGATTATATGACATTTATTAAATTTTAATTAAGCACTTGATCTTTATTTAAAAATGAGTCTCAGGTACAAAATTATTATTAAATTAGTTCAAGAAGAAAGCTGGAATATAAAGATTAATGATTGTTATCCAAACTACACTTTCTCTTTTACCCTCCTTTTCATTACGAAAAGGAAATGTCGACTAGTACATGTTCAACATAATTATTTTCTTGATACCTTATTTAGTAGGTTATCAGCCTCAAACATATGAAATTTCAGCATTAAAAATACTTGTGTCATTGAAAGTACATGTTAGTTAATCCGATTTACAAATGTAACACTACATGATATATAACCTTGTTAATCAATTGATATATGATAAAATTTAATTTATTATAATTTTTTTTACATTAAATTTTGATTAACTTGGTGAGTTTTATAACTTTAGTGTGTATAATCCTACTTAAATAGTCTATATTCTAATTATAAAAATTAATATTCTCTTATTATTACGAATACATATGTTAAATGATAAATTCTACATTATTGTATTAATTCATGTTAAAATATTATCTTTAGGAAGGTCTTTATCTTATTTAGATACTACAGTGAATTTAATTAATTATAAGCAACTACTTTTGATAGGTCTTTGTTTTAGCAAGAAATTTCAGTCGCATGTACGTTCTTAGTAGTTAGATTTACAAGAAGCATTTTATAATATTCTCATCTCAATTATCGGGGCTTAACAAGAAAAATCTTGTTAGTCTTAGCTGCGTTAATTTAAAATAGGTTTTGTGTTAGGTTGTGTTATGAATGAGTCGAGTTATTTTGAGTTGTGGACCGGTAAATGAAGATCATGTGTTTAATTAAATATTATGATGTTAATAGAGGGGTAATTTTAAATATGAATTAGAAGCAAATTTGATCTAATAGGTAGGAGGGCATATTTGAGCCATTTTTAATAAAGTTAAGGGCATTTTTTATTTCCATAGATGGAAGGAGGGATAATTTTGATCCAATATGTGGAAAATGATATTTTTAATCATTTCTAATACCTTAAAGGATATTTTTGACTCTTTTCCGTACTAATAACGACATTTAATTTTTTAAACTAGACAATCAAATTTAGATGCTGACAAGTTATTTGCAAGCAAATTATACATAGTTTGACTGTTTGAGTGGATCAAACTAGGGACGTGTAAGCAACTAAATAAATTTTTTTTTCAAGGTGTTAGCAACCAATATAATAAATTAATAATGCAAAATGTGATTTTTATATTAAAAGTATAATAAATATTTGACAATAAAAAACCAGAACCACCTTTTTTATTTCAACAAGAGCAAATCGAGAGGATTGAGTGGGGATTTGTCTCTCATAACAACTAGGATAAACAACTATCTCCATGTGTTGCATTGGAGGCCACTTAATCTATTTGCCAATTTAGTTTTTAAAGCAACTGCAATAAATTAATATATAATTTCTGTTTATTTAAATAAGAAAATTTAATAAGGCCACTATAGTACAGTCACACCTTTTTGTTTAATAATTCGTTATTACATTCACTAGCTCAATTAATTTAAATTCACGAAGCAGATGAAATGTTTATGTTACGTTCTCCATTTTTCAAAATTCAATTTCTTTCTCATTGTAAACGAGCAATAAAGTTGGACTGATTTATAAAGAGTCATCTCTTTGTGTTAAATATACATAATATTTCCAAAATCAATTCGTGTACTTACCATATTTTATGTATAGTTTTAGATAATATTTTAGTGTAAGTATTATCACCGGACTAAACGTCCTACACCAACCTGCTGAGTCTTATCATCACCTATAAGACGAGTTTTATGTCTCGCAAAAGAACCGTCAGAATTGTCCTTATGAGCAAAAATCCACATAGACCGAAAAATATTAACACCAGATGGACGGGGCACCAACTCCCACGTCTTATTATCAATAAGAGCCTTATATTAGTCGGTCATAGCAATTTTCCAATTCGGGTCATTTAAAGCAGACATAGGATTAGGGGTAAGGGAGATTTAAGAACATTAGAATTTAAATTAAAATGTCTTTTTGGTTTAAAAATATCATGTTGACTACGAGTGACCGGTCTATGACTCTAGGGAGAATTGGACGGATTTCAGGAACTATCGGGACACGTGACGGACTGGTCAGCAGGCAGTGGGCCTGCTGGCCCGACATGGGAATGTTGTGACGGAAATGGGCTGGAACCCGTCACTGGAACAATGGCGGTAATGGGCTGGGAATCTGGCCCAATAAAATCCTTGGCCCGATTCTGGGGCTGGACCCGACAGTGGAGCGATGGCTGGTGGTGGAGCAGTGGGGCCCGTGGCGATGGGACCGCTGGTGGCTTTGTGGTACGGGACACGTTCGAAAAATGATGAATAATATACGGGGATATATCACCATCCAAAAAATTATACGAACTAGGCACGGGATTACTAACCTTAGCAAACGGAAATTGAGATTCATCAAAAATTACATGGCGACTAATGATGATTTTATTAGATGATAAATCAAAATATTTGTAACCACGATGATTTGACGGATAACCCAAAACACACAAGGGGTAGACATGACCTGAAGTTTGTTAATTGTGGTGGACGGAAAGAGTGGATAACACAAGCACCCAAAAACCCTAAGATGTGAATACGAAAGAGTCTTATGATATAAAATTTGAATAAAGGGATGAATATGTCAAACCTTTGGAAGGAAGAATGTTAAGAAGATATGTAGTCATTTGTAGAGCATGATGCCAAAATGAAGTGGGGTACGGAAGCATGAATTAATAAGGTTCGGAATATGTTATTAATTGTACGAATTTTGCGTTCGACTTTTCCATTTTGTGAAGACGTATGAGGGCAAGAAAAATAAAAATTGATCCCATTATTAGCACAAAATTTCCGAAATATCCTATTATCATATTCTTTACCATTATCACATTGAATATTTTTGATTTCCCATTCGAATTGGGTTCTAATGAATGTTCTAAATTTTAAGAAGATGGAAAAAACTTGAGATTTTTTCGCTATCAGAAACGTCCATAAAAAATAGAGTAACCATCCAAAAATAAAACATAATACCGATGACCCACATAACTGAGAATAGGAGAAGTCCATAAATCGCTATGAATAATATCGAATGACATTAAAGTATGAGAATTAGAGTATACAAATGACAACCTAATAATTTTACCTAAAGAACATGATTGACAACTCGGAGTACTACGCGTACCCTTACATGAAATAAAATTATTTTTATCTAAGGAAGACAAAATAGATGACCCCGGATGACCAAGACGAGCATGCCACAAGGAAGGAGTAAGGGCTGAAAAAGTTGACGGCAAGCCTTGACTCGAGAGACCGGAACATGGTGTGATAGGATAAAGATCTCCCCTACTATCACACCTCATAAGAGGACTCCCGGTCTTGAAATTCTTCACAGAAAACCCAAACGGATCAAATTAAATAGAAACAGAATTATCAGTGGTGAATTTTCGGATAGACACTAAAGTTTTAATCAATTTAGGGCATGAAGGGTATTTTAAAGATAAGTGGGGATGGGGGGAGACAATGTTTTATGACCATAACCACGAATTGAAATTGAATTACCATTACTAACAATTATGTCATGAGGGCTACTCAAATTGGAATAAGACGAGAGAGTACATTGATCAGAAGTCATGTGTGTTGTGGCTCTGGTGTATATATACCAATTTGGGTCTAATGGATTTAATCCAAGTGTGTGCATTGCGGCTTCAATATTGGTTTGTGTGGGGTCCGCTGCATGGTGGGCCTGCGGAGGCCGAGGCCTAAGTACACCGGCATGTTGCCCCGACCCATATGTTGGTCGAAAACCCGAGACTGGACCCAAAATATTGGGCTTGGGCTATTGCAAAATTGGGGCCCAGTTTCCTGGGTAATACACTGGAATTTCGCCACTATTTAGCCCAAATTGGACGACCCACTGCCACTGCATAGGGCCCACTACTGGGCCCAAGATTGTTGTTGTTGTTGACTGCCCCGAGGGCCACCACCGTCTCCACCACTGTACCGGCTGCCACCCGTGTTGGCGCCGCGATTCTTGCCATTATTTTTTTGATTTTGACCCTTTTTGCCTCCACCGTTGTTACGGTTTTGGCCTGAGTTGTTGGAATCGGAAGGAGTAAACTTTGACTTAGTCATCAGGACTATGCGACTAGCACCGGTAGCCGCCTTTTTGGCCAACCCTGCTTCTTCGAGTGTAAGCATAGAACGAGCCTGATAAAATTGCGGAAGAGGGCTTCTCTGATGTAGAAGCGTGCCAACACCATTATAGGCCTTAGATAGATATGCGACCATCTGAAGGACGAGACGATCGTTTGTAACGGGCGAACCAACGTTGCGGAGTTGGTCCGCCAATTCCTTCCACCTTTTGCAATATGCTGAAACGTTAGGAAAATCTTTCATATTGACATGGGAGAATTCCTGCTCCAAGGTAACAACACGAGAATTTTGATTGTCTTGGAATATATCACGTACTCTATTCCAAGCCGCCATCGCCGTAGCGTCTGGTTCGATAATCGTTTGCAATGGGTCAATAGAAATAGTGGAATAAATCCACTGAAGAACAGTAGCATCAAGTGTCGTCCATAACTTAGGATCATCCTCGGGTTTTGGTACCTCTGTATCTGTAGGACCCGCGAGGATAATGTGATGGAGAACTTGATGCGAGCGTGCATGAACTTTGAACAGTTCGGTCCACGTCGCATATTGGACGTTTTCTATTTCAAGAACGATAGGGATGTGATTCTTAATATTAGAAACAGCAAGGGCAGGGTGAAACGTGTTCTTAGCCATGAGAGCAAAGAAAGACATGATGTAGGGATTTGGAAGAAAAAAATTGGGAAGAGAGGAGAGACCGTCGACACAAATTCCAAGAAGAATGGGCTCAGAAAATGATGCACGGTGACGGAAAATTTAAGAAATTTGGAGAGAAGATTTTGAAGACCTAGACTTCTGATACCATGAAAGAAATAATCCCTTGATTATTTTCATTAATTGAAAGACAATATATACAATTTACATATTTTCATAGGAAAATCATATTCCTATTCTAATACCCAAACCCTATTCTAGTAGTACAAAAAACCTATAATTATGGTAAGTGTACAAGACTAATTAATGTAATATTTACACTAAAATATTACCTAAAACTATACATAAAATATGGTACTTACACGGACTGATTTTGGATCAAAACCGTGATATACACTTGTATATATTTAAAATGGTCTTACCTACTTTAGACGATTTTCTAATACTCATGCAAATCTTTGGTTTGTTAGGAGTAGTCATTGTCAAATCATTGTTATCCAAAAGTTATTTGGAGTTTAATGTCTTATAATTATCCTAATTAGAATCATTTTGGTTATCATTTCAAGCTCAACTCACAAGAAAAATATTTAATTGATGCTCACTTTTTATTATGTGGGCTCGCATTAATGAAAAACGTTTACCAATTGTGATGTGAGCTATAAGGTTTTTGTGAGATACTATCAGAGTGATGAACAAAATTATACTATTTACCAATTATATTAAAGCTGAAAATAACTATGCTTATTTATTAAGTAATAATAAGTTCTTTTCCGGATATCAATTCAAGTTTTTTTAGAGAAATACCTCTCCCAACTCTCTTTTTACTTTTTTCTAAAAAACATTCAGCATCTAATAGTTCACTGGTTTAACTAATTAAAAAACTCATTAAAAGATGCTTTCTTCAAAAGATAGTATAGGGAGAAATTTGAACTTTTTATTAATTAATTAACTAGTCATATTTCGTAATGCAGCCTTCAAAACGAATACCTCGACAGGTTAACATATTTTTTGGGTTGGAGGTTGAATATTTGTAGGATGTTATTTGAAAGAAATAATCCCCTTGATTATTTTCATTAATTGAAAGGTATATATACAAGTTACAAAATAGGAGAATCCTATTCCTATTCTATTTCTAAAATCTTATTCTACCATAATTCTAACTATACAATTATGGTAAGTATATAATCCTAATTAGGTACCAAATACACTATAATATACTACAAATATACTTTCCTTATATACACTTGTTAGCCACTGCCCGTGATGGGCTTGACAGCCAATACCCGTGATGGGCCTCAGCCTCAGCTACTGTCGATTGGGCCACTGTCCACTGCGTTGTTGGGCCACTGCTTCTGTATACCTATGATATACACTTTTGTATATTCAGTGTATATCACGGGTATATTACCTTGTTTAACACACCCCCGCAGTCATAGCGGGCGGTCTTCGAACGCTGAGACTGTCCCTAAAATCTTCAAAGAGTACCGAGGGAAGACTCTTTGTAAAGATGTCTGCAATTTGATATCTTGACGGGACATGACATACGCGTACCTGCCCCTGAGCAACCTTTTCACGGACAAAGTGAATGTCCATTTCGATATGCTTAGTGCGTTGGTGCTGAACCGGATTACCTGAGAGGTATATGGCACAAACATTATCACAATATACTAAGGTTGCCTTCTGAATGGGACAACGAAGCTCTAAAAGCAAGTTACGTAACCAATATGATTCTGAGACCACATTAGCTACCCCACGATATTCTGCCTCGGCACTTGAGCGGGATAGAGCCATCTGACGCTTTGTAGACCAGGAGATCAAGTTGTTGCCAAGGAACATACAATAGCCAGACGTAGACCGTCTGGTGTCCGGACAACCACCCCAATCCGCATCTGTGTATGAGACAAATGTGGATGTCGATGAAGGATACAAATATAAACCATAGTCCAGTGTACCCTGAATATACTGAATGATGTGTTTGATTGAATTCATGTGCTCAACTCTGGGATCATGCATAAATAAACACACTTGCCGATCTGGTAAAGGTAAGATACTGAAGAGCCCCTGCAAGACTGCGATAGCGGGTTGGATCCTCGTAAGGGACGCCTGCCGCAACACCAAGTTTGGGCTTAGTATCAACTGGAGTAGAAGTGGACTTACAGGATGACATCCCAGCCCTCTCGATGATCTCATCCACATACTTTCTTTGAGACAAAAACAAACCATCTGAATGACGCTTGACGGCAATCCCCAAAAAATAACTCAAGGACCCTAAGTCTTTCATAGCAAACTCAGAGTTGAGCATGGACATGATAGACTGGCGTAAGACATCGAAAGAGGCATTCAAAATGATATCACCCACATACAATAGAATGTAGGCCAAGGACGAACCACGACGGTAGATGAACAAGGAATTATGTGACCTGCTGTGAGTGAACCCAATAGTCGAAACAAAGTCAGCAAACCTCGTATACCAGGCCCGTGGAGACTGCTTAAGCCAATATAAGGAGTTCTTCAATAAACAGACATGATGAGGACGTTTGGGATCCCTGAATCCCAACGGCTGATGCATATAGACTATTTTCTTGAGATTACCATGTAGGAAAGCATTCTTGACATCCAACTGATGAATAGGCCATGCCTTTGAAAGAGCCAAGCTGAGCGCAGTGCGAATGGTAGCCGGCTTTACCACCGGACTAAACATCTCACTACAATCTATCCCAGCCTGCTGAGTCTTACCATTACCCACAAGCCGTGCCTTATGTCGAGCGAAAGAACCATCCGAATTTTCCTTATGATAAAAAATCTACATAGACCTGATAACATTAATACCAGAGGGACGGGGCACCAACTCCCACATCGTATTATCAATAAGATCATTATATTCATCAGTTATAGAAATTTTCCAATTCGGGTCGTTTAAGGCAAACACAGGATTACGGGGCAAGGGGGATTTAGAGACATTCGAATGTAAATTAAAATGTTTTTTTGGTGTAAAAATACCCCAAGGACTGGCCAGCAGGCAGTGGGCCTGCTGGCCCAATTCTGGAAAACTGACCCATCGACGGAAATAGTGACTTGAACTGGACCAGTTCAGTGGTGGGCTGAACTGGCCCAATCACTGAAACTGGCCCAGTGAGAAGACTGGGCAGTACCGACCGAGATGTCCCAGTGGGACCAGCGGGCAGTGGGCCCACTGGAGAGTTTTGGGTGCGGGAGATGTCTGAAAAATGCCGAATAATATACGGGGATATTCGGTCATCCAAAAAATTATGCGAACTAGGCTCGGGAGTATGAACTTTCGTAAAAGGAAATTGGATTTCATAAAAAATGACATGGCGATTAATTATGATTTTCTTAGAGGATAAATCAAAGCATTTGTAACCACCATAATTAGACGGATAACCCAAAAACACACGCGGAGTAGACCGAGCTTGAAGTTTGTTAATTGTGGTGGATGAGAATAACGGATAACACAAGCACCCAAAGATCCGAAGATGAGAATAAGATGAGTTTTTATTATATAAGATTTGGAGGGGAGAAGAATATGTCAGACCTTTGGAAGGAATTATGTTAAGGAGATATGTGGCAATTTGTAGAGCATGATGCCAAAAATATGGGGGTATGGAATCATGCATTAAGAGAGTTCGGATAATGTTATTTATGGAACGACTTTTGCGTTCGGCTTTCCCATTTTGTGAAGATGTATGAGTACACGAAAAATGAAAATTGATCCCATTATTAGCACAGAACTCCCGAAACTCCCTATTGTCATACTCTTTCCCATTATCACATTGAATATTTTTTATTTCTCTTTCGAATTGGGTACGAATGAACGCTCTAAATTTTATGAAGACTGAAAACACTTGTGATTTAGTCGCAATTGGAAACATCCACAAAAATTTAGAATAATCATCTAAAAAGAGAACATAATATCGATGACCCAACGAACTAAGAACATGAGACGTCCATATGTCGCTATGAATAATATCAAATGGCATTGAAGTATGAGAATTTGAGTATACAAATGGCAACTTAACAAATTTTCTATCGAACAAGATTGACAAAGTGGAGTACGACTCGTACCCTTACAAGAAATAAAACTATTTTTATCTAAAACTGATAAAATAGAGGATCCCAGATGACCAAGGCGAGCATGCCACAAGGAAGGAGACATGGCTGTAAAGGCTGATGGAAAGGCTTGACTCGATGGACCGACACCGGGCGTGATAGGATAAATATCTCCCCTACTATCACACCTCATAAGAGGACTCCCCGTCTTGAAATCCTTCACAGAGAAACCAAAAGGATCAAATTCAACAGAAATAGAATTGTCAGTGGTGAACTTTCGGACAGACACTAAGTTTTTAATCAATTTAGGAGCATGTAAAGCATTTTTCAAGATAAGGGGTGGATTGGGGGGAGACAACGTTTTTTGACCATAACCCTGAATTGGAATAGTGTTGCCATTACCGATAATTATACCGCGAGGATTATTCAAATTGGAATAAGATGAGAGAGTACCTGAATCGGATGTCATGTGGGTGGTGGCACCGGTATCCATATATCAATTTGGGTCCGGTTGTGTCAACCCTAGTGTGTGCATTGCGGCCTTGATATCAGTCTGAGTGGGGCCTGCTGCGTGGTGAGCTTGCGGAGGCTGGGGCCCAAGTATTCCAGGTGGGCTCTGCCAGTGGCTGAAGGCTGCGGAATTGTTGCCGCCATCGGGCTAGTAGGCGATGGGCCGTCTAAATTTCTGGAAAGCCCACCGGCGATGGGTGCAAATCTTTGGAGCTGGGCCGTAGGGCCACTGTCCACTGGTCCAAGCCCATGACCCAGAGGCCCAAGGTTGAGACCAGGGGTTCGGTGGCCCACTGGAAATTGGAGGGGGCCCACTGCCACTGCTTTGGCCACCGTGACTGCCGCCTGAACCGCCGCATTTGCCCCCACGATTTTTATTTTTCCAACCATTCTTGTTGCCCCCGTGGGATTGGTTTTGGTTCAAATTGTTGCCATAATTTTGAGGACTTGGGGAGGAAGTCATCATGACCACGGGACTAGCATTAGTAGCCGCCTTTTTAGCTAAACCGGCTTCTTCCAAGGTAAGCATGGATCGTGCTTGATAGAACCTTGGAAGATGATTACTTTGACGAAAGAGAGTCCCAATGCCACTATAGGCCTCGGATAGGCCATCGACCATCTGTAAAACAAGACAATCTTCACAAACAGGCCCACCAACATTGCAGAGTTGGTCCGCCAATTCCTTCAACCTTTTGCAATATCCTGAAACGTTTGGGAAATTTTCCATGTTGACGTGGGAAAAATCCTGTTCAAGGGTAACAACTCTGGAATTTTGATTATGCTGGAATATGTCACGCAGTCTATCCCATGCGGCCATCACCGTAGCGTCTGGCTCGATAATCGTCTGCAATAGGTCGATGGAGATAGTGGAATATATCCACTGAATGAAAGTGGCATCAAGCGTTGTCCATAATTTAGGATCATCCTCGCGTTTAGGCACCTCTGTATCATCAAGAGCCGCGGGGATGATGTGATGGATGACTTGATGCGAACGAGCGTGAATTTTGAACAACTCGGCCCATGTCGCGTATTGGACGTTTTCTATTTCAAGAATTAACGGGATATGATTCTTGATGTTAGAAACAACAAGGGCAGGGTGAAACGAGTTTTTGATGTAAACATACTGAAAGAACAAGAGGTAAAAGAGGGATTAGTAAGAGAGATTTTGAGAGCGGAAGACAAAATTTGGTAAAACCCGAGGGGGGTGGGGTCTCGGCCGAGAGGGAGGACAAAAACTTTGAGAGAAATTTTTTGTGTGACCTATACTTTTGATACCATGAAAAAAATAATCCCCTTGATTATTTTCATTAATTGAAAGTTATGTATACAAGTTACAAAATAGGAGAATCATATTCTTATTCTATTCCTAAAATTTTATTCTACCATAATTCTAGCTATACAATTATGGTAAGTGTATAATCCTAATTAGGTACCAAATACACTATAATATACTACAAATATACTTTCCTTATATACACTTGTTAGCCACTGCCCGTGATGGGCTTGACAGCCAATACCCGTGATGGGCCTCAGCCTCAGCTACTGTCGATTGGGCCACTGTCCACTGCGTTGTTGGGCCACTACTTCTGTATACCTGTGATATACACTTCTGTATATTCAGTGTATATCACGGGTATATTACCTTGTTTAACAGTATTATGCTGAGCCAAAGGAAGTATGTAGATGATCTGACAATAGCACACACTGAAATTGTACTATGGATACATTGGCTACATGCAGAACTTCATATCTTTGTCGATGACGCTACTATGCTGCAATGTTAAAGGAGATGTGACAATAGCACGATAAAATATAAATATTAAAGAGAGAGCATGTGCGTGCACACGCGCAATACATATATATATCTCATCTTAGGAACAGTCCTAATTAGGGGTGGCCAATGGGCCGGGTCAGCCCGGTCCCAATCTGGTCCCGCTATTATTAAAAAAATAAAAATTGGTACTGGGATGGGACCTGGGCTCGTCCTGCCCAGACCCGGCGCGCCCCGGTCCCGCCCCGGTCCCGCCCCGGTCCCCCCGACCCCTCCCATTTGCACAAAATAATCGTTGCACCAACGATCATTTTATATTTTGGCCATTGTGCAGCGACCATTGTTGTCCTCCTCCCCTCCCCCTACCCACTTAATATTTATTTTTAACCCCTAAGTTATTATATTTATACTTTAACCCAATTTTTCAACTATAAATACCTCATTTTCTCTTCATCTTTTTCACAAATCTTTCTACAATCTCTCAATCTATCTCTCTACAAGTCTACATTGTCTACTAAATATTCAATTTTATTTATACATTTGGGAGTGAAGTTGACAACTAGCTTGAGGATCATCCATCGAGCAAAGTTTCAATTTTCAACCTCTCGATTACACATCGACGTTACGTTGGCGTTTGGTACATTCGCTCCTTCATTAAATTATTATTGTTTCTTTATTTTAATTAGTGCACTTAATTTCATTATCTTTAAGTTAACTATTTCTTAGCATAATTAAATGGAAGGACTTAAAGGTATGTTTACGGGTAAGGGTAAGGCTTCCTCTAGTAGGGGTAACAAGGGAAGGGGTACTTCTTCTAGTCATCCTATTCCTAGACAGGATGATTTTGTTGATACTGAACATTTTCCTGCAATACCATTAGATTTAGACGATGAGCTATTTTTTGGAACTCAACAAGACTTTAATTTATAAGATAATCTAGATGACACACCACTTGATCTAGATGACACACCGACTAATCAAGATGACACACCCACTAGTGCACCTCCAACTGGAACGCCTCCTATTCCCCCTAGTATGAGACGAGACCCACCACAACGAAAATTAAAATCAGATGCATGAAATGTTTTTGATAGGGACATAGAGCATCAAGTGGTTAGATGTCAAATTTGTAAAAATGTTTTTAAATTTAAAATCGGAAAAGATCAAGGTGGTACGGGAGATTTATTGAGACATATAAAAAACTTTCACCCAGCTAGGTGGAATCAACACTTGACTGAAAAACCGGATATGCCAATGCCCTCTAAATCGGGAGAAGGTTCACATACTATTCCGGACCAAGTACAGGATCAAATTAACCCCACGACGGGGGGAATTGTAGGTCTTAAATATAATAAACATAGAGATAGGGAAGCAATAACAGAATTAGTTGTTGTGGAGGGTTTGCCTTTTTCATTTCCTTCATCTCCTGGTTTTATTCATTATATTAGAGAAATGTATAATCCTGCTTTTAACGGTTTTCCTAGATCAACTGTTAAGAGAGATGTATTTAAATTTGCACATGAATATCAACAGTATTTACGTTATTCCTTATATCATTTTCCTGGTAAAGTATCTATCACGTCTGATATAGGCCGTAGTACTAACGACCATGATTATTTAACGGTAACCTGTCATTGGATAGATTATAAACGGTCTATGCAAAAACGTATTTTAGCGTATAGATATATAGATGATAGGACACTGTTACTTTTATTTCAGAAAATATTTATCTAGTTTGCGATTATTACGGAATAACTGATAAAATTATGACTATTACATTAGATTACACTTCTTCTAATAATTATGCTATTAGAGTTTTAAAAGATGGTTTAACTCCATCTTTTCCAAATCATTTTCATATAAAATGTGTGTGACATATATATAACTTAGTAGTAAAGGATGGTCTATCACTTTTTGAAGACATTCTTAGAAAAATACAATTTGCTATAAACTTTATTTTTAAAAGTAATAGAATACAACGAAAAAAAGATTATAAAAAACTTGTTACAATTGCCAACTACCTTATAGAAAAATTTCCGATGAAGTACCCACTAGGTGGAATTCTTTATACGAGCAACTACTTGTTGATAGCGATTGGGAAAAAATTTCAGAACTTATTGTGTTTTAGAGAAATTTTTTCAAACAACAAAAGAATTTTCCGGTATATATTATTCTACTATTTCAACTATGTTGTTTTATTTAGCTCTAATATTTTTACTGCTTAGTGAATATATGGAAAAATCAACTTATAAGGCAGCTATTAAAAAATGTTTATCAAAATAAAAGAATATTTCATTCCTATTCCCACTATTTATATTATTGGTGTTGTATTAAATCCGACTATTAAAATAGACGGTTGTAAAACACTTATTGAAACTATTTATGACTGTGTAGCAATACTACCACCTCCAACTCCAAAAAATTCACCACATATTGAACAAACTAAAGAAGAAGTGTTGTCTAGCATAGAAGACGAATGCAAAAAAGTATATACGCATTAGCAAAAAGAAAGTGCTAGCAACCAACCGGCTTCCATACCATCTTCTTCTTCTTCTTCTTCAACACAACCTCAAAAAAGACATGCTGTTTCTGCGGCTTGTATTGAAAGCATAAAAAATAGTATGTGTGGTGGTAACACTACTAATCAAATTAGCGAGTTTGATATTTTTGTTTTGCAGGGTATTGTACCGTACCAAACAATTCTCAATAAAGAAGGACATGAAGACTTGCTGAAATGCTGGAGGGAGAATGAGAAGACCTTTCCGACACTTTCAATGATGATCCGAGATGTTTTGAACATTCAAGCATCATCAACAGCGTGTGAAAGCGCTTTCTCTGGCGGCATATTTCAAATAGGAGAGCACATACACTCATTAGCGGGAGACAACTTGGAGATTGCAGTATTATTCAGAGATTGGATACGAGCGGAGCGGAGAAGGTGCGGTCAACCGGAGATCAACGAAGAAGAAGATGAAAACTACAACGACATCTTATCCGAAGGTGGTGGAAGCGACGTGGAGCAATTTGACCAACAATACCAATTCCAACCGAAGAACCACAGAAAATTATAAAGAAACTAGAAAAGGTTTTTTTCAAAATATAATTTCTTTAATTGTAATTTTACTATGTCGTTTGCAATTTTTGAACAACACCATAAAGTTTCAATTTTGACAATTGTATTTTATTACAAAAAAATTATATTTCTATTAAATAATATAAGAGGCACAAAAACATCATTGTGATGTTTTATTACAATATCTTGTTCAATTATTGAGTTGTGTTATATATATGTTAGTTTTTAAATTAAGTGAAAAAAAAAACCAATCCCGATCCCGACCCCGTCCCACCCGCATACCGATACTCTTTTCCGAAGGGACCAGAATCGGAACCGGGACGGGACAGCAGTAGAACCCGCTAGGCTCGCCGGGTACCGATCCCGCCCTACCCCCCTGTCCCGCTGGGTACCGATCCCGCCAGGCCCGCCCCATTGGCCACCCCTAGTCCTAACTTAAAAGTTTCAAGTTCATGTAAATTTAATAATTTTTGTCCAACTTTAAAAAGGTATTCCCTCCGGATCAAAAAGATAATTCATTTTGTCATTTGCACACTCATTAAAAAAATGCTAATTTTCGGATAAAACTAGATAATTTAACTAGAATGTCTCTAATTAAATAATTATTGAGATTTGATCACCTAACACTTAATAAGGACAAATCTGAAAAAGTAAAGTTAATTTTTTTTATTTGATAAGTGAATACTCTTTTTTATCGGAGGAAGTATTAATAAATTTATTAAATATTTATAAATGTTTAATCATCAACATAATTATCATTATATATATAACTTAAAATTATTATAAAAATACACAAAATTCGAATTCGACCCTCTCGTATCGATAGAGGAAATATGATCGTGGCATGCGTTGATACATTAATATTTCTTCGTTGAGATGATTGGATGATAAATACATTGGAAATGGTGCAAGACGAGTCATTTTCATCTTTGCTCTTTAAAAAAAAAAGTTAGGCTGCTGCAATTTTAATTTAGGTTCTGTTTGAAAACCACCTGATAATTAGAATTAGTGTAATTACTCATTCTAGTAATTATACAATATTATAATTACAACAATTTATTTATTTGTCATGATGTAATTACAAGTGTGTTGTTTGGTTGCACAAGTGTAATTACATAGTTAATTTAATTTAAAAATAAAATTTAAAATAAAAAATATGTGCCTTTATAAATGATATTAAATTAGTTATTTAATAACACATTGTTTCTTGAAAATATATTAATTAATAATCACATATTTGTAACTAATATTGTAAAAAATATTTGATATATATATATATATATATATTTAAAATTAATAATATTTTTATTTTAAAACTTAAAAGCAGACTTTTTTTTGTGAGAACATCATGGATCAGATGTTTGACTAAAAAATAATATTTATAAATATAATGCCATAACATTATTCAAATGTTTGACCAAAAAAATCTATCAACCGTAAGTGAAAAATAAACATGCAATGTGAAATAACAAGTCAATAGTACTAAAGCAAATAAATTAAAATAAAAAATATAACCTAAATTCAAAATCCAAAATCCAAAAGAAAAAATTTAACATAATATTCTTATGTCAAATTCCAACATTACATAAGTAAGTTCCAACGTAATTTAAGTAAATAATCCAAAAGAAAGGAAAATATAAGTCTATAACCTCATTTACAACGAAATTTTACTTTAATAATGTCGCTCATTATATGTCAAGTTTGTTAATGACTCATTATTTTTAATATTAAGAGGTGTAGTTTCAAAAATTAGAATAATAACACGATTATGATAAATGAATAAAAAAATATTAGCAATTACATGGAACCACAAGAAGTAAAGGTTGGGAATAAGAAGAAATGAAATGAAAGATAAATAATATAAAAAATATTTTAAAATATAAAAATAATTAAAAATATAATTAAAAAGAAATTAAAATATTAGATATAAAAAATAAATTTAAATAAAGAAACTAAAAAGTAACTCTATAATTACATCCAATTTTCAACCTCCTTCCCCTTGAGAATTGAAGAGTGAAATTATACCCTCTCATTTACATCCAATTTCTACCCAACTATATAATTACTTAATTAAATAAATAAATTAAATTATATAATTATACTTAATTTCAATTATTTGGATGACTTTCCACACACCCTTAGTGCTTTTTCAATCACCTTCACCTATGATTATGTAATTGACTTTTGTGTCCTTTCGTACATTTTGGACCACATGTCCAATTACACTTCGAACAACGATAAATTTCACTATGGAGTATGGACCATGTAGTACTACTTTTTCTTTTGTCTCAATTTATATAGCGATATTTATTAATGTAAAATTTAAGATTTTTTCAAAATGTATTATTTAACATAAGTCATAAGTATTTTTGAATAAGAGAACATGATAAAATTTTAAAAATATATTAGAAAAATAGCACTTTCTCCGTCCCAAAAAGATTGTCACTTTTCATTTTTCGAGAGTCAAACGAGTTGTATTTTGACTGTAAATTTTCAAATGTCTTTTAAATATTTTAAATTATTAATTATGGTGACTTATAATACTTTTACGCAGTTTTCAAATAAATAAGTTTTATTTAAAAAAATTTAAAGATTCTATGCTCTAACACACAGTCAAAATTAGAAAGTTTGACTCTCGAAAAGCAAAACATGTCAATCTTTTTGAGACGGATGGAGTATGTTAAATTGAGACAAATGAAAGACTTATTTCCAGGCTACTCTAATGTCTGATTACCATTATAACATTATCTTCTGTGAGATAACATAGTTCTTCTAGGGTTTAGATTTTATTATGTAACAGAGTTCATTAAATATAACTATGACTTAATAAAGAGAAGAAAAAAATCCACTTCTCATGAAGTATAGTTGGACAATTAATTATAATTAACAAACTAACTCACATGATCAATGATCTGTTAATTGTTGCATTTAAAGGAAAGCTCAAAATAATAAATAAATATTTCCATTTTATTTTATAAAAGCATCACTAGCTAAGCTAAACATCGGCCCTTTAATAAATAAATAGCGTCCCCTTTACATTTTAAAATTGTTGAACCAACAGTCATTTTTTCCTTTTAAGGTTTGAAACTTATGGATTCTACCTCGATCTTGAGTTAATACTTATATAATAATAATCAGGTTCATAATTAAACATGTATAGGCTATTAAATGGGTGATTCCACCCTGACCTTTTTATTGAGATAGTAAAAAATAATGGGTTCACGTGAACCTATAACTAACATTAATTGTAGATCCGTTCAGGTGCATACTACTGGAAAAATTCTTGATGTTTCTTTTTCCTGTTATAGACATTTGATTTGCGTCGTATAGGCCAGTAAGGGATAAACCATTTCCTATTAAAAGATTGTCCATTCTCAAAGTTTGAACTCAAAATCTTTGATACGCAGTATAGAGGAATTCCAATTATCTCACTACACCATTTTATTGTAAGAATATATACTTCTGAAGTGTTAGATACGATTTATTAGGACTAGCTCGAATTTACGTTATTGACCTATATATAGTTGAGGCGCCATCAATGGTGGCTTTGTACCTCGAGGGAATATTCATGTTAAGTGTTTCTTGCATGCATGGCTGCTTCTTAGTGTCTTCCACTAATTAATATGTGGATCATATGCAGACTATAATTAGTGGCGGTACCTAAGATTTTCACTAAGAGAATTCAAAATATAAAGAAATAAATAAACGAAGAAGTTAAGGACTCAACCTCTATTATATATATAATTTTGATCTTATATATAAAGTGTAATTTTTCAATAAAAAAGTCCGAATGAACTACTTCCGCCCTCTAGCTCCGTCCATGACAATAGACTTGATATATGTTGTGGCTCATTAATTGAGATCACAACCAAACCGATAGTTTAAGAAAATAATCTTTGATTATATTTGTCCATAATTAAAGTAAATATTTTATATTTAGATTGTAAATATTCTGAGTATATTCTACCATAATTATAGCCTAAACTTAGTCTTGTAAACATGTATATATTATTACATTCAAGGAATGAAAATATCATGGAAAATATTTCCTTCATAGTATCAAGAGCCAAAAATTAACCATACCCTAAAACCTAACCCTAAAGTCAGCCGACCCAACTTGTCGGAACTCTAGTTCCGCTGCCACCCACCTTTATAGAAACCCTACCTCCTCCTCCTCCTCTCTTGTTTCTCTCAGGCAACAATGGCCGACCAAAACAAATTCCATCCCGCTCCTGCCGTAAATAACTTCAAGAATTTCATTCCGGTGATTCTTGAGATGGAAAAAGGGAAATATTCATCTTGGGCGGAGTTATTCAAAATTCATTACCGCGCATACCAAGTCATTGGCCATATTCTTCCTCCAAAGCCTCAATCAGGTGTCATGGAAAAGTCCATCGATATTGACATGGCTCTTTGGTCTCGCTTGGATGCTATAGTCCTTCAATGGATTTACAACACCATATCAAATGACCTTTTGCACACCATATTGGAACCGAATTCGACGGCTCAATAAGCATGAGAGCGTTTGCAAAATATTTTTCAAGATAACAAGATTTCTCATGCGGTTTATCTAGAAAATCAATTCACCAATGTCAAGATGGATGATTTTCCAAACATCTCCGCATATTGTCAAGAGTTAAAAATGCTTGCCGATCAACTATCCAACGTTGGTGCACCGGTGATGAATCAAAGGTTAGTTCTCTAATTAATTGCGAGTTTGAATGAACTTGAATGAACAATATGATGGTGTTGCTACATTCATTCAACAAAGTAATCCGTTGCCACCATTTTATGAGGCTCGTTCGAACTTGATTTTGAAGAAACGCGAAAACTAAAATAGCCGGTGACGGCGGCAAACAATGCTGGCACCGCCTTCCTTTCCACCAACACGTATACCGATGATTTTAGCCCTCAAAATTTTGGTTCAAAAAGTGGTCCAAATCACAACAACAATGGACCAAAATGGGGACGGGCAGAGAGGTCCAAATCATAACAACAATGAGCAGTAATAAAAATATTGTGGTTGTCAGTGGACAAGAAACTCCAATTCGTGATATTGGAAAATCAACCCCCCCTCTTACCCACCTTTACATTTAAATAATGTCCTTCATGCACCCAAACTTATTAAAAACTTAGTATATTTGCGTCGTTTCACCACTGACAATAATGTTTCTGTTGAGTTTGATCCGTTTGGGTTTTTTGTGAAGGACATTCGGACGGAGATGCCACTAATGAGATGTACTAGCACTGGAGATTTGTATCCCATCACCACCACCACCAACTAGCAAGCCACCTCTCCATCAACTTTTGTTGCTCTTTCTCCTAATTTATGGCATAATCGTTTAGGACACCCGAGAGCACCTGTGTTAAATTTCCTTAGAAAAAATAAGTTTATTGATTGTAAATAATGTTTGTGTTCCCACGTTTGTCAGTCTTGCATTTTTGGGAAACATGTTAAATTACCTTTCTCTTTATCTACTTCAAATACTATTAAGCAATTTAATATCATGCATGGTGACTTATAGACATCCCCAGTTTTAAGTTTGGCAGGTCATAAGTATTACATGCTTATTTTGGATGATTACTCTAATTTTCTATGGACATTTCCCATTGAAAAAAATCGCAGGTTCACACTATTTTCATCCAATTTAGTGCTTTCATCCAAACCCAATTTGAGAAGTCTATTAAATGCTTCCAATGTGACAATGAGAGGAAATTCATAAATGACCAATTTAAGGAGTTTTATCACAAAAATGGTATGTTATTTCGTCTCTCTTGTCTACACATTTCTCCTCAAAATGTGAAAGCCGGACGAAAAATACGAGTAATAAATAATTTAATTCGCACACTTCTTGCTCATTCGTCCATACCACCATCATTTTGGCACCATTCTATTCAAATGACCACATACCTCTTAAATATCCGTCCTAGCAAGTTACTTTCAAACTTCTCACCCACACAAATTCTTTATCATTGTGTTCATTCCTACACACATTTGAAGGTTTTTGGGTGTTTGTGTTATCCTCTCTTTCCTTCCACAATAATAAATAAACTTCAATCCCGTTCCACTCCGTGTGTATTTTTGGCATACCCACAAAATCATCGGAGCTATAAGTGCTATGATATGTCTAGTGGAAAATTATCATCTCTCATCACGTTATTTTCGATGAGTCCAAATTCTCATTTGCAAACATACGTCTTCCCCGCCCTCATATGATTTTCTGGACATCGGGCTACATCCCCTAATGCAATATCATTTAAACAACCTATATACTCAAGCCCAAATGAGGGAGCCTACTGCTCCCTCTCCCTCGATCCAATTAAATAACCAAACTGGTCTAGCCCAAATGAGAGAGCCCACTACTCCCTCTCCCCCTCCATCGGTCCAGTTAAATGGCCCATTGATTCAAGCCCAACCGATGAAACCCACTGCTCCCTCTCCCGCGGTCCAGTGGGTTTCACAAGCCTACCCTCGGCCCAACCCAAAAATTCCCAGAACCGATTCAGCTGAGCCGAGCTCTCATCTAGCCGAGCTCTTCTCTGTCCAACCATTCCCGATTCCCCGGAACCCAAAATCTGCCTTATCAGACCCAAATTGGAAGGCCGCTATATTGGATGAAATTGATGTTTTTATTAAAAATAAGACGTGGGAGTTTGTGTCCCGTCCTTCTAATGTAAACATAATTCGATCATATGGGTTTTTTTCATAAAAAGAAATCTGATGGTTCCTTTGAGAGGCACAAAGCCCGTCTTATTGGTGATGGCAAGTCTCAGTAGGTTGGAGTGGATTCTGATGAAACCTTTAGCCGAGTTGTTAAACCGGCGACTATCCGAACAGTTCTCAGTTTGGCTCTGTCAAAATCATGGTCCATTCATCAGTTGGACGTAAAGAATGTATTTTTACACGGTCACCTATAGAAAACAGTTTAGATGTACCAGCCTTTGGGATTTCGAGATCCCATTCATCCTGATTATGTTTACTTGTTGAAGAAATCTTTGTATGGTCTCAAACAAGCCCCCCGAGCATGGTATAACAGGTTTGCTGGGTTTGTTTCCACATTGGGCTTCTCACATAGCAAATCCGATCAATCTTTGTTTATTTATCAGAAAGGGAATGACATGGCATACATTCTTTTATATGTTGATGACATCATCCTCACAACATTATCTGCTTCTCTTCGCCAGTCTATTATGTCTCTTATTGCATCTGAATTTGCTATGAAAGATTTAGGTCCTTTGAACTATTTTTTGGGTATTGCTGTAACTCAACATGCAGGTGGTCTATTTCTTTGTAAAAGAAAATATGTCGAGGATATAATTGACAGAGCCGGCATGTCTTCTTGTAAGCCATCACCTATGCCGGTGGATACCAAGGCTAAGTTGAGTAACTCTTCAGGATCTCTATACGACGATTCAACACATTACCACAGTTTAGCAGGGGCATTGCAATATCTCACCTTTACGAGACCTGATATATCATATGTTATTCAACAAGTATGATTACATATGCATGACCCGAATGAGGAACATATGGGTGCTCTCAAATAAATTATGCGGTATATTCATGGTACTCTTAATTTTGACTTAGATCTATATAAGTCAGCCATTTCTGGTCTCACGTCTTATATCGATGCTGATTGGGGTGGATGTCCGGATACTAGATGTTCTACCTCTGGTTATTGTGTATTTCTCGGAGACAATTTGATCTCGTGGTCGTCGAAGCACCAACCTACGTTATCTTGGTCTAGTGTTGAAGTCGAATATAGAGGGGTTGCGAATGTTGTCTATGAATCGTGTTGGCTCCGTAATCTTTTATTGGAACTCCATTGTCCAATAAAAAAGGTAACCGTCATTTATTGTGATAATATGAGTGCGATATATCTGTTAGGGAACCCCGTACAACATCAACGCACTAGACATATAGAGATGAATATTTTATTTGTCCGTGAAAAGGTTGCACGTGGACAAGTTCGTGTTCTCCATGTCCCGTCCCGCTATCAGATTGTCGATATATTCACAAAAGGTCTTCCACAGATACTCTTTGATGATTTCAGGGACAGTCTTAGCATACGAGAGCCTCTCGCTAAAACTGCGGGGGAATGATAGATTATGGAAATAATCTTTGATTATGTCCATAATCAAAGTAAATATTTTATATTAGATTGTAAACATTCTAAGTATATTCTACCTTAATTATAGCTTAAACTTAATCTTGTAAATATATATATATTATTACATTTAAGGATTGAAAATATGACGAAAAATATTCCCTTCACAAACAAAGTAGTAGTATATAATTAATATTGATAGCTATAGTTGTACGAAACTCCAATGTTGTCACAAAAACGACAACTAAGGTTGGATAAAATTGGCTTGTCCTTTTAATTTTAGGCTACTTAAGAGTGTTAAGACCAAGATAGATGGGTCAATTAGGAATTAATAATTATCTTTTCATAAGAATGATATAAAGTCCATTCTCCAAGACCATTTCTATATCTCTTTCATAAGAATGATCCACCTAACAACCGACCCACAGTGGGCAACTTTTATTGAAAAAGTGTTTATAGCTAACCAAGAAAAGGTGTTTCTTATCCATACATGTGGTTCATTTACTCTAATCAAAGAGACAACTAAAGCCAGAGGCAATTGGCCAGTAGTGATGGATTCAGAATTTCCAAATTATAAATATTTCATTACCTTTAAATTTAGAATTACTTTTTGAGATTTGTGCTCTGTCAATATCTTTGTATGTAATGTCTAGTTTTCAAAATGAAAATATAGTGATCGAGTAAAATATTTGGGAACTTGATCACCCGGTAACTTCAATAGTTTGACATAGACAGTGGCGAAGCTAGTTAGAAACCTGATACGAAAAATGAAAAAAATGCAAGACTTCACGCCTACAATCTGAATTTGTCACCTAAAACAACCTCATTATCACTACATATAAAGCTTTCATCATGTCGAGGGAAAATTCATATATACACGATGAATTAAGACTAAAACTCAAGATCTAATTAAGAGGGAAGGAGTATTCACAATATTCAACACCGTGACCAGTGGCGGAACCCCCTTATGCTAAAGGGTGTCAATTGACATCTCTTCGCCGGAAGATTACACTGTTTAGTTAGGTTAAAATTTAAATTTTATGTATATATATATTGTATGTTGATTCCTCTTATTTTCTACGTGTATTTACTTTTAAATATTTTGATATTCCTTAATAAAATTCTTTACTCCGCCACTGACCGTAACCTCATCCAACTTGTCTAAAAGGTATATATGTCTTCCATATTCTGCTATTAATTTTGTATGCGTAAGGTTTCAGCTGAAATTTATACAAATAAGACTAACTTCACCTTCTTCTTTTTTCTGGAAATTAAGCTTGTCATTAAGGCTGCTGAAGTTCTTATTTGTTAGAAGTGCAATAATGACGATGCTTTCGATGGTACATATATAAAACATTGGACCAATGTGATATAGGTATAAACGGTGTCAGAAATGTTAAACAGAACGAAAGATGAGTCGAGAAAATAACTCTCTGTCTTTAAAACAAAATTGGCCCGTATAAATGATTTTACGGTAATGGACAATAGTCTCTCAAGATAAAACAACAACAATTAACAATACAAAGCAAGTAAAGTTGATTCTACCGAAGAAAACAAATATAGAACAGTTTGCTGAAGAGGAGAGGAGGATTTTTGTGTGTTTCTGTTTATGCTTTTCTCTATGTTTCGAACAGAACAAAAGAGTTTAATTTATAGGGCGTTTCTGACTGTTTAAGTCAGATTAGTTGCAACGTTTCAGAGTTGTTGCAACATTTGGTTATCTTCGAAACTTTCAGGACCAAAATATAAATAAGAAATATTTCAGGGACCAAAAAGAAAATTCCGAAAGACAAACCACAGCCCGAAGCCCGTGACCCATGACCCGACCCAAGCACGAGCTGACGTGACGGGCGGGGGCGGCGCGCTTGTGAGGCTTAGCCCCGAACCCAAGCTCACCTAGATCCTCCCTCTTCTTAACATATGGGTTACCCCTTGGGGTCCCAAACCCTTACCTAAAAATAGATCTACCTATGTGGGAGATCTGTTATTTGGCCAAAACAATTCATCTATTCATGTCTCAAACACCTTACTTTGTGTACCAATATCTTTTTCATTTCTTAACAAAATTTGACGATACTTGACACTAATATCATCTACTCATTTAGTAGATTAGGCATGTGCGAAGAAATGATATTTTCGACATCCGGGGCCCACGTGTTTAAGTCACTAAAGACGGGAAAAACTCAATCCCACATAGTTAAATTTCCAACAATTTCCTCTTGAAAGAGAATTGGTGCACACATGGTGCCAAAGTTCAGCAATCTTTCAACAGAAAGATATTGCATCAGGAAAGGTAGCTTTCAGCTTTGAACCTTCCTTATTCGATTCCCATCGGATTTACTTACTGCGCGGTGAGCGTGATGTCTTAAACCATCAGTGTTTAGTGTAAATCAAGACAATGATATCAACACAATAACTCCTCTTATTCATTTTTTCTTATAGTTTTGTCCTTTGTGGCCATGGACAACTTCTTGGATTCTTAAGTGCGTACTTTTTAAGCAGTCTATCTTCGCACTTAAATAGGTGATCTCCTCTAAGGTATCCTGCTATACCCCACTCGCAAGTGTTAGGAATCATTAAAAGATTTTAGAAACTTATTCTTTACCCATTATGCAGGTAGCACTTAATGTCTATCGCGGGAAAAACTTTGGAATTATATTTCTTTAAAGAATAATAATCCGAAGTGCTCTTACTTCAAGTGAAGCGCTAGAACTGAACCTCTACAGTTTAGTTATCCCATTGAACCAAATTCTTTAGATTTCCAGTCAGTAAGGTTGGGTTACCACCATAAAGATTTTTATTATTTGGGTTTTAAGCCCATTCCCCTAGACAGAAAGAACATTTGATCTTTGGGTAGGCCTTCAGTTAATGGATCAACTATATTATCCTTTGATTTGACGTAATCAATGGAAATGATACCTGTGGTGATCAACTGCCTAACGGTCTTATGTCTCCGATGAATATGTCTAGACTTGCCATTGTACATACTGTTCCGTGCCCTTCCTAAAGCCGATTGGTTGTCACAATGAATCATCACCGAAGGTACGGGTTTATCCCAACAAGGGATATCCTCTAAGAAGTCGTGAAACCATTCTGCTTCTTCTCCTGCTTTATCCAAAGCAATAAACTCCAATTCCATCGTGGATCGAGCAATGCATGTTTGCTTAGAGGACTTCCAAGACACAGCCCCACCACCAATTGTGAAAACATACCCACTGGTGGATTTGGTATTTTTTATGTCCGATATCCAGTTTGCATCACTGTATCCTTCTAATACGGGTGGATATCTTGAATAATGTAATCCATAAATCAATGAATATTTCAGATATCGTAGTATCCAATTTAAAGCCTTCTAGTGATTATTTCCAGGATTACGAGTAAACCTAGCCAATTTATTGACTGGATAAGCGATATCGGGTCGGGTGTAGTTTGTAATGTACATTAAGCTACCAATGACATGCGCATATCGCTCTTGGGATACGGGTGCACCACGATTCTTATCAATTCTATGATTTATATCCATTGGTGACTTCATAGGGGGACTGTTAAATACATCAAATTTCCTCAAAACATATTCAATGTAATGAGATTGAGATAACACCAGCCCGTCAGATGTCTTAGATATCTTTATTCCTAAGATTACATTTTCAATACCCATATCTTTCATGTCGAAATATTATTTCAACATATTTTTTATTTTCAGGATCAAGTTTAGACTACTTCCGATGATGAGCATGTCATATACATAAAGACATATCATGACAAATGAGTCAGAGTTCCCTTTGATCTAGATACATTTATCACACATTTATGGAGAAACCTTTTGATAATAAAGTATTATCAAACTTTTCATGCCATTGTTTCGGGGCTTGTTTGAGTCCGTACAGAGACTTAACAAGTCGACATACTTTCGTTTCTTGTCCTGGAACTACATACCCTTAGGGTTATTCCATGTATATTTCCTCTTCCAACTCTCCGTTTATGAAGGTTGTCTTAACATCCATTTGATGTATCTCAAGGTCACGCAAAGCTGCAATGGCTATGAATACCCTTATGGACGTTAATCTAGACACATGTGAGTATGTGCCGAAGTAATCGAGGCCTTCCTTTTGTCTATATCCTTTGACTACTAATTTGGCCTTATACGTGTCAATAGTTCCATCTGCTTTGTACTTTCTTTTGAGTATCCACTTAAAACCCAAAGGTTTGCTTCCTAGAGAAAGATCAACCATTTTCCAAGTATGGTTCTGCATGATGGAATCTATTTCGCTTTCTGTAGCTTCTTTCCAAAGCGGTGCTTCTGGAGTTGACAATGCTTCCTTAATTGTCCTCGGTTAATTTTCAACCATATAGGTTAGAAAATTTAGACCAAAGATTTTGTCCTTTATGGCCCTTTTGCTCCGTCTTGGTTCAACCTCTGGAACCCCTAAGTTCTGTTGGTCTGGAACATTAAGTTCTGGATAGTCAGTAACTTCTGAGTCCTGTAGATCTGAAACGTCTAGTTCCGGATAATCAAAAACTCCCAAGTCTTGTTGATTTTGAGCATTTTGTTCATAACTTCGTTTGCACGAAATTATTTCTTTTTCCTTTCTAGAAAAGATCTGTTCAAAGAATTCAACATTCCTTGATTCCATGATCGTACCCTCGTGGATATCAGGTATCTCCGACTTATACACTAAGAAGCGATAAGCACTACTATTATTTGCATATCCGATGAATATGCAATCTACCGTCTTAGGTCCAATTTTGACCTATTTTAGTTTAGGTAGTTCGACCTTTACCAAACTGCCCCACACTTTCAAATATTTGTAAGTGGATTTCTTTCATTTTCATGATTCATATGGAGTTTTATCCTTACGCTTATGCGGAACTCTATTGAGAATTGTATTAGCAGTAAGAATCGTTTCTCCCCACATATTTTGGGATAAATCGGAATTGATAAGTAAAGCATTCATCATTTCCTTTAACATATGGATTTTGCACTCGGCAATACTGTTAGACTAAGGCGAGTAAGGAGCGGTCGTTTGATAAACAATGCCGAATTGAGCACAATATTCTTCAAACGGTGCTACGTATTCTCCCCCTATATCACTACAAATTGCCTTAATCCATAGGTTTAGTTGATTTTCAACTTCAGCTTTGTAACGTTTAAATGATTCAAAAGCTTCATCTTTACTTTTCAACAAGTAAACATAACAATATCTTGTACTATCATCAATGAAAGTCACAAAGTACTTGTTCCCCCCTCTAGTTTGCACAAACTTTAAATCGCATATGTCGGTGTGAATAAGTTCTAGAGGTGCAGTGTTTCTTTCGACTGAATGGAAATATGATTTGGTTAATTTTGCCTCTACGCACACCTCACATTTATGTTGAGGGTTTATGTCGAAGGAAGGCAACAATTCCAACTTTACTAACTTTTGAATGGATTTGTAGTTAACGTGTCCTAATCTATGATGTCATAAATTAGAGGATTCAAGCAAGTAGGTAGAAGGCTTTATTTCATTAGATGAACAGATTACAGACATAGTATTCTTTTTGAAGAGGTCGTCACACGCGAAGCCCATTCCTACAAATATACCATTTTTATTTATTACAAATTTGTTGGATTCAAAAACTAGTCTAAAGCCAGCCTTGACCAACAATGACCCTGAAACCAAGTTCTTGCGGATGTCAGGGATGTGCATCGCTTTCTTCAGAGTAAGCTATTTGCCTGAAGTCATTTTGAGGACAACCTTTTCAACCCCTTGCACTTCAGAAGTAGCTTCATTGCCTATGAACAACATTTTGCCCAAGATTGGGGTGTAAGAGGAGAATGCACTCTTGTCAGAGCAGATATGATGGGTTGCACCCGTGTCTATCCACTATTGCCTTGGATTCTCTAGCAGATTTGCCTCCAGCACTACAACCGAGAAATCCACAATCATGTCGTCAAGGTTCGAAGAATCATCCTTGTCTTGCAAAACGTTAGCCTTGGCCTTGCCTTTGTTCTTGGCCTTTTCCTTCTGCTCTCTCTTTAGTTTGCGACACTCTTTGGTCATATGGTCAGGCTTTCTACAGTGATGCCAGTTTCCTTTGAACTTCTCCATCGTTTGGCTTTTGCCGTCTCCCTGGTACTTGCACTTTTTGTTGGCGTTTCCCTTTGAATCAACCAGATTCACCTTTGCCTCCATTGGCTGCTTTCCCTTAGATATAGCCCCTTTATTGTCCTTATGTATTTTTAGTTTGATGATAATGTCTTCAAACCCAATTTCTTTTGTCTCTAGTTTGAGATAACTCATGAACTCGTTCCATGAGGGAGGCAATTTCTCAATCAAAGACGCAACCAGAAACTGCTCATTTGGCTTAATTCCTTCCAAATCCGGATGATGAAGAATCATTTGAAACTCCTAGATTTGGGACATCACTGATTTACCATCCACCATTTGAAATTTTAGAAACTTTCCAACGTTGAATTTCTTAGTACCCGCATCCTGTGCGCTGTACTTTTTCTCGAGTTTTCCCCACAACTCATTTGCCATCTTCACGGTGCAATACACAGTATAGAGTGTATCCGACAGACCGTTCAGGATGCAGTTATTGCACATGAAATCACTATGATTCCAGGCATCCAGTGTTAACTTCAGGGCATTTGTGACATGGATATCTTCTCCCACTTCAGTCGTTGTGTTATACCGAGTGTCTATTGCATCCCCACCAGAAAGGGGATCTTCTGTCAGAAAGCGTGACAAGTTTAACGTAAGATAGAACAACATCTTTTGTTGCTATCTCTTGAAATTTGTACCCAAAAACTTTTCTGGGCGTTCTCTTTGGAAACTGAAAGGAGCATGGACAACAACATTCCCTTGAGTAGAAGCAGCAGAACCAGAAGCAAAGTTTTAAACAGACAAAGTTTGCCCCGTATGAATGCTTTTACGGTAATGGACAATAGTCTCTCAAGATAAAATAACAATAATCAACAATACAAAGCAAGTAAAGTTGATTCTAGCGAAGAAAATAAATATAGAACAGACTGCTGAAGAAGATAGGAGAATTTTTGTTTGTTTATGTTTTTCTCTATGTTTCGAACAGAACAAAAGAGTTTTAATTTATTGGGCGTTTTTGACTGTTGAAGTCAGATTAGTTGCAATGTTTCAGAGTTGTTGCAACGTTTGGTTACCTCCGAAACTTTCAGGGAGGCCCGTGACCCGAGCTTGAGCCAGATCGGACGGGAGGCAGCGCGCGTGTGGGGCTTAGCCCCGAACCCAAGCTCACCTAGGTCCTCCCTCTTCGTAACACATGGGTTATCCCTTGGAGTCCCAAACCCTTACAAAAAAATAGAGCTTATATAGTGCTCAATCCTTCCATCTTCTACCTATGTGGGAGATTTGTTATTTGGCCAAAACAATTCATCTATTAATGTCTCAAACACCTTACTTTGTTTACCAATCTCTTTCATTTCTTAATGAAATTTGACGATACTTGACACTAATATCATCTACTCATTTAATAGATTAGGCATGTGCGAAGAAATAATGTTTCCGACATGCGGGGCCCATATGTTAAAGTTACTAAAGACGAAAAAAACTCAATCCCACATAGTTAAATTTTCAACATGTGGCACTGGCAGAACAAGAATTTGAGAATGAAAAATGGGAGGAAAATATTTCTAAACATATTATTTCGCGAATAATTTAAACCTTTAAAAAAATATACGAGAGGCACCACACTACTGAGGCACCACACTACTGCCCTTGTAATTTCACATTTTTCACTACATTGGAGGTGCAAGACATTAGTCTTTGCAACTCGGGTTAAGCCCCATATGGCTATCATATAATTGAATTTAAGCTATATATTTATATAGTGTAAATACTTTTTTTTATACTACTAGTTAAGTTTAACCAATGATATAGTAGGTTATTTACCATTTTTTTAGATTGCCAACTAATATTTATTTAAAAATTTATCTATAATTACCTAATTATTAGCGACCTAATATTATTTATATCGTCAATGCAAGAAAAAATTGATCTCATTATTAATTACGATATTGAATAATTCTCGCCTTTTAAGGTGTTTAAACATACTAGAAATTAACAGATGGGCTGAATTTTATCACTATAACTAAGCATAATTAATGAAAACCTTCAACACTTGAGCTGTCATGCATACTAACTAGTGCTAGCTATTGTTTTTGCAGTTCAATAATGAAGTACCAATCGAGTAACACTTGCTCACATCTTTAAATTTCATGTACCAAAGGAGGCAAAGCATCAATTGGAGTTGCTTCGTTGATGGTTTGCTTAATTAATTTAGTAATATCTTAGTGAGACGTAACGTATAGTGTGAGAATTTTAAGAGTGATAATCGAAGTCCCACGTTTGACAAGTCATCTCCATGTATATAACATAAGGTTCTTGATACCTAAGATTAGGAATTATTAGCATTAATTAATGTGCAATACAACATTTGAACATGACCCTTTTACTCATACGACACAAGAATCGTACGAGACATCTATGTAGTGTCGCATGAAATCTTGGCTTCAGTTCTGTTATTTCACTCAATTCTACAGCGGAAATTCGAAGCGAGGCGCTGCAAACAAGCAAAGAAGCACTTCTTGTAATCAAAATAAAAACCTTATGAATCAACAATGACTTATTCTGAACCATTCCGCTAAATTGATACTGCATTCTTTTACATTTCTTCAGTTTACAATGTTCCACCATAGCATTTTGTGTCTTGCATGAGGAGCTTGGTTATAATCCACTTATACATATTTAACTGTAGTATACAAAAGCTAAACTCTTATATCTAGATTTAACTGTGTGCACTTCTAATTAGCTATCTATGGACAGTGAAAGCATGCTACCTATCTTGTATATCTACTCGAGTGTCTTTGTTTTGACCCATCTATGCGTGCTCTACACACTCCAATTAATTTGTAACATTAAAATGATCATGTAGTTCTTCTTCATTATATTCCATTTAATTCTGGAATTTTTACAACACAACAATCCAGTAAAGCCCATAATATTTAATAACCCTAATCTTTAATTTTTACGAATTTTATGTAGTAAAATTACTATATAATTTCCTTATAATCAATGTGTATGTACTTGTTATATCCCACTGAGTATATCTGGACGACGATTATAAACTATTACGAGTAGGGAAGTGAAAAATCTCTTAAGAAGACATTACACGGTTTGTCTTTCAAATGAGTTGGTCTTTAATATTTACCCTTCAAATGGGCTGTTCTTTTAATTTTTTGCAAGTCATTTGCACTTTTTCCCTATTTTGTGCTGGTCTTTAATTATTTCCCTCCAAATGGGCTGGTCTTTAATTTTTATCCTTCAAAATTGAATTTATGCCTATTGAACATATATTACACATCATAATATACATAAAGTATGTCATCTCCCTTAAAGAACTTATGTCTTTATAGGCATAATTTCAATTTTGAAGGACAAAATTAAAGGCCAGCCCATTTGAAGGAAAACCGTGCAATTACTTAATTTTTGGCCCTTCAAATTCAAACTTATGCCTAGCGGGGAAATAAATTCTTTAAAGGTGTAGGACATAACATTTGTGCATATTATTATGATGCGAAAATTTAAATTTATGCTCCGAAAAAATGATTTCTTGAGGATAAAGATTAGCATAAAATAGGGAAAAAGTTCAAATGACCATCTTTTAAACGTCCGACTGAAAACGTTAAGATTCATTTAATCTTGTAATGTAGTTGGGCCACGCAATATTGTTCATGTAGCCTAATCCAAAACCATAAATGATCAGACCATAGTATGCATGGAGGGACAAGATCAGTAACAACGTTTTCCAGTTATTTATAAACCTACCGAACAATAGAACCAAATCAACAATTAATGCAACATTAGGCAAAGTAGTTAATATATGTTACTTATTCACGAACCAATATTTATTTGGTAAGACTCTGGTTTATGGACTTGCAAATTATATCCATCGAATTCATGCTTCTTAGTAGGAATTTAAATTCCCTCCCACAACTATTATTTGCAAGTGAATAATATGTAATCTAATTCTTCCATTTCCTTTTTCATTCATTTTTATCTTATCCGGAAAGTTAATATAATAAGTACCAAAGATTGGATATTTTTTTTTTAATTTTATGAGAGTGCATCTAGTCTTTTACCCTATAATTTTTAAAATCTAAGAGTAGTGACGGTGACGTATTATCAAAAAGGCAATTCAATATCTATTACTACATATATAAGAAAATTCACCTTATATATATTATGTGATTTTTCAATGAAGGAGGTTCGACAGTCCGGCCCTCTAGCCCCTCCAGGGTGGAGTAACATGTAAAGAAGGGGGTCAAGAGTCTTTTTCGTCGAAAATTTATATTGTACATATAGGACATGTAAAAACATTTCTCATTTATATATTTAGATTGTTGAATCTCCTTAATATAAGATAAAGTTCTAATATAGGTGTCGCACCCTATTTTGACCTTGCTCGGGTCAAAGCGGAGCGCGGACGTGTCCGGTGATTCCCGGGTAAAAAGGGTTGAGGAGTCGCCACCTAATTATGTTTACGGTGAATTAGGACACCTAAATATTAAACTAAGTGCTGCTATGTAAACTCCAATTTTAAGGTCTGCGAAACTAGCGAGATTCTAGGTAAGGGTTCTTTATTATCCTAAAGGGAAGGGGTTAGGCATCCTTTAAGATCCGCTAACTTGCGGTTATCCGGTCAAACTCAGGTTAATTATTACTAAAAGTACATGTTTGATATATGAAGTTAAAAGATATTTTCAAATAATTAGTAAATGATGCATTTTTTAAAAGAAAGATACATGTAGAGAAAAAATATGCATTTGTATGGTATTTAAAGAGAAATACATGTAGAGTTGGAAAAATATGTATTCGACAATTGATAGTAAAACAATTTATTTATAATGCCAAAGAAGTAAAATTTTGAGAATCAATGAATTGTAAATTGACAAAAGATAAACTTATTCGGTATGATTAATAAAGCAAATAAAAGATGACAAAAAGTCATTTTGAAAATCTTGAATACGCGTGACGAGCCTAAAAATAAATAAACTAGCGAAGGATTTCTAAGTTTGAATTCAACCGAGCCTACAAATAAATAAGCTAGCGACGGGTTTCAAATCTTAAACTACCTTATGAATTAATCCTAAGTTTGCCTATTCTAAGCATTTCAATAGTTACATAAGTGCGATAAATAATATTACAATACAAAGCGGGATAAAAGCTGAATTAAAGAAAGAAATAAAATAAATAAACTCCGAGGAATAATTCGCCGTTATTTACTTTAATCCCTGCAAGCTGTCAAGAACAAACGGTTAAAAATAGTTAAATACAAATAACTCCATATCCGCATTCAAAACAGTGAATGTTTTGATCACGGAGGGCTCAGACTTAAATTTTGAAAAGAACATTCCAATCACGTCGTGGCTGCAAACATATGACTAATGTGGTTATTTTGATTGTCTCGCCTACTAAACGTGTCGGTCTCTCGGGTGAAATAGAAAAGATCACTATAATCACGTCGTGGCTGCGAATATATAACTTGTTGGTTATTTTAGTCACCTCGCCTACTAAACATGTTGATCTTGGAAAAAGGTTTAAGCCTCATCATTGCCCAGAAGTTATATTTCCGTCTTTGCAACTGTGGAGGCCTCAAAATCGACGGATATTTTTCATCGGCCAGTGTAGTATCGTGTTCAAATCAATAAAATTAAAATGAAACAAGAAATGATGGCAAAGAAGCGTGAAAACAGAGGCAGAGAGAAAAAAAAAGTTTCCGAAAATGACGCGGTGTTTAGTTTAAAACAGTAAAAAACAGTAAAAATAATTTGGAACCGAGCAGTGAACTGAAATAGAAAGCAGTACCTGAAAAGACGCGATATTTATTCAAAACAGTAAAAACGGTAAAACAGTGAGATATCCATTGCCCGGATACTTAAAACAAAGGTTAAAAACAGAGAAACGAACGAAGAAAAGCGCGGCCGAAGTTAATTTCATCTACTTTAATGCAATATTAATAAAACAATAAAACAAGAAAAGAAACGAGCAAAGGAGCAATTAAAGTATCCGACCCAAATTCGAAATGTTGGAACCAAAGCAGATTAAGAAGTAATTATGGAAAAATCCGACCCGGATCATGAACAGTGACCCGAATGAAATCAGAAATTCAGACTTTTTAGATAACCAGCAAACAGATATGAAAAAATGCCATAATCTGGAAATACGCCAAAACCGGGTCGACCCGAATCAGAGACCGACCCGAATCAGATTTTTTTTCATTTTTTTCAGATAACCAATATACAAGATATGAAATGCAAGAAATTTGGGGAATCCAAACCGTCGACCTGACCGTCAATAATTCCGACCCGAATCATGTGTTGAACCGGAATCAACTGATTTCATCAATTTGATTAACCAAAAATAACAACAAAGAATAATGCAAGAAATTTGGAAATTAAATCGTCGACTGACCGTCAAGAATCTGACCCGACCTGAGATTCAACCCGACATCAAATAATTCCATCAATTCCAGATAACCAACATACGAAATTATGAAATGCAAGAATTTCAAAATGTTATCCAAAGGTCGATCTGACCGGTCGATGATCTGACCGAATCGAAAACTCAACCCAAATCAAATATTCACCAAATTCGGATAACCAACATACGTAAAATATGAAATGCAAGAATTTCGAAAATGTTACACAAACCGAAGTCGATCTGACCGTCGATGACCCGACGAATCGAAACTCAACCCAAATCAAATATTCACCAAATGCAGATAACCCCAACATACATAAATATGAAAATGCAAGAATTGCGAAATAATACCCAAACCCGGTCAATTGACTGCTGGTCGACTCAACCGAATCATGTGTCGAAATCAGAGAATCAAAAGTGGGGAACAAACCTTTTCGGACTTGATTCTTGAATAACAAGGAAGGCAAATGTTTGAAATCAAGAACACAACAAATATTTATATATTGAATCGTTTTCCAAAAATCCTCCGAAAATTCCTTTGAAAATCCTCTCCAAAATCTGTCCAATCCCCCCCTAAAATGAAGAACAACATGGGGTATTTATAGGTGGATTTCCCCCCTAAAACGTTCAAGGAATGAGTTTGAATTTCAAAAATGAAGAGCCAAAAATCGCGGATTTGAGGGGCATAGGTTGCGGATTTTTGGGGATAGGAGTATGGGATGTGTCGGGTGTCAGGGGCAGAGGCGTTTGGTGGTGGTGTCGGGTGAGGTGACCGGCGACGTGGGGTCGCCGGTATGGGTGTGTGGGGTCGGCGATTTGAGTGAAGGAGAGGGTTTGTATTTTTGTTTTTTTTTTTTGGGGGCTTTGGGGCTTTGGGCGTTGGGTTTAAAGGGTAAGGGGAATGGGTTTGGGCCGACGGGTTGGCCGGTTGGGCCTGGGCGAAATGGGGAGTTTGGTGGGCCGACGGGTGAGGTGAATTGGGTTTGGCCGATTGGGCCTTTGTGTTGGTGGATTTGGGTTGGGGTATAAGGGAATTTAATTGGGAGTTTGGTTTGAAATTTGTTTTGGTGGGTTTGGGTATAAGGAAATGGGGAGTTGAATTGTTTTGGGTTGAGTAGAATTAAATGGGTGATGGGTATTGAGTTTTAATTTTTGGGGTTTTTGTTGGCAGTTGGGCTTGGGAATTGGGGGGAATAAAGGGGAAGGGAATAAGGGGAATTGGTTTGGAGAAATTGGGCTTTGGTTGAAAATATTTGGGTAGAAATTGTTTTGGGGTTGAGAAATAAAATTGGGTTGGTTAAAAAATAAGAGGAAGTTTATTATAAAAAGATATTTTTGTAAAAGATGTAAATTATTTGAAGTAGCATAACGATGTGATAATAATAAAATAAAAATATAATATTTGCGAAATGTTTAATGCTTGATAGAAAATGGAAATGCGATGCCATTTTGCGAAAAATAAAATAACATAGAATATTATGGATAAAACTATGATTATGATAAAGATGCAAATGATAGTAAAAAATGCGAATAATAATAATAATAAGAGGATATACACATATATGCCTATATTTTAAAATTATTTTAAAAGTGTCAAAATATTAAAAATTACGAATAAAATCATAAAAGATGGAACAAAATTGGGTGTCAACAATAGTACAAAGAAGGTTCAAAAATCATTTTAAATCATAGGTACAAACTTAAAGATTGACATTTTTACATTTTTCTTTTGAATCAGCTCTTTTTAGAACTACACTAGTTGAAAAGTCCAATATTTTCTAGGTTGAAGGAAACTTCGTGAGGATATATTACAAAAATATTTCAAAACTCAGCTTCTAGGTTGAAGGATTTCTTTTTTTTGGATATATCTCAATATATTCACTGTTTTACATTATTTTTCTTTGTTTTTTTTCGGGTAAACGACCGAAGAAATTTAGTCAAAGAACATGGAATTCATGAATCTTCTTCGTTTCTTAATATTTTCAATTTTTTGTCTTCTATTTGTGTAGTCATAGCAACACCACTCTTTCTTTTTCTTGATTTTTCTCTTTTGTTGTATTAAAGTTGGACATTACGTATTAGGGAATATTCTCAAAATATTCTCTGTATATTTTATAATTATGATAGATTTATATTTAAGGTAACTTAGGATTCTAATTGTATTAGGAATCAATCTTTGTAAGGTAAGTTAGGATTCGTACTATATTAGGAATCAACCTTGTACAACTATATATATTGTGAATAATGAAAGGAATCCCCAAGGGAAATTATTCTATCTTTCATGGTATCAAGAGCCTAAAACCTAAATCCCTTCTCTTCCTCATTCTCGGCCGAAATCAACATTTTTCTTCTGATTTCACAGAAAAAAAGAATTTTTTTTCTGGTTTCTTCCCTTTCTCGGCCAAACCAAAAAATTCCCTTCCCTCGGCAGGCGGCAACCATGTCTTCCCCCACAAATTCTGGTTCATCCACTGGCACACTTGACAACCCCTTTCAACGTTCAATATCTTCTTTTCATCCGGCATTTGCCGTTAACAACATCAAGAATTTTATCCCTATAATTCTTGACCAAGAAGACTGTCAATATTTCATGTGGATGGAACTATTCTACATTCATGCATGTGCATACAACGTGCTCGATCATATTGACGAATCTGTTCATGGTCCCACCGATGTTACAGACTCAATCTGGCGTCGTCTTGACGTCATCGTCAAACAATGGATCTACGGCACCATCTCCAAAGACTTGTTGTGCACTATTATGAAAACAGGTGCTACGGCACGTGAACTTTGGGTCCGGCTAGAAGAAATCTTTCAGGACAATAAAAATACTTGGGCCGTATATTTGGAAGAGCAATTCAATAATACCCGCCTCGAGAATTTTAACATGTCCGATCAACTATCCAACGTCGGGACTTCTATTTCAGAAACCAAGATGGTGCTTCAACTTGTTGCGGGTTTACCAAAAGGTGAATATAACACACTCATAACAATGATTCAACAAGCCGACCCTCTTCCAAGTTTCAATAAGGCACGCTCACAACTATTATTGGAAGAAACTAGACGTGCTAAACAAGAGGAACACAATCAAAAGGCCTTAGCCGTTGAAGGGATGACAACACCTACGACCAAAGAAGAACCAACAAAGAATCAAAGAAGAGTCCAAAGAAGAAGAAGAAGAAAGCCAAGTGAGGTCGTGGGTCGCAGAGGTCGCAACAACAAAGGCAAGGGCCGCGAAAGGGCCAACGCAACCAAAGAATACCAAAGCCAAATAGAATCGAACCAAAGCAGAAGCAGGCACAACCAAAGAACAAGAATACCACGCAGGGCCTGGTTCAAAGAAATGCGTGGTCGATCGCCTCTTGGGCTCGCCTCACCACTGTGCAAAGCAACCAACAAAGAAGATCGAGCCCACTTGGTCGCAAATCCAAAGAAGAAGAACAACAATCAGAGCAAAGAATAAGACAACAGCCTGGCCTAGACTGCTTTGGGCCAGGCCTACACCACCGTGAACCTTTAACAGCCCGACGACAATTGGTACATGGACATCGGAGCCACATCTCACCTCACCTGGTCGTCAGGTAACCTATCTCAACTACGTCGGTTAAAGTGTTCTCAATTTATTACTGTCGGAAATGGTCATCGCATTCCAATTGAAGGTTACGGTAACATACACACCGAACATCCACACCCACCTTTCTCCCTAAACCATGTCCTATACACACCTAACATCATTAAAAACTTAATCTCTATTAGAAAATTCACTTGCAATAATTTTGTGTCTGTCGAATTTGACCCTTTTGGTTTTTCTGTGAAAGAACTCAATACGGGGAAAATTCTTACATGTTGCAATAGTGTGGGAGACCTCTACCCATTCACTCAATCTTCCGTTGTCAGACCGCAAACACCTCTATCCCCTGCGACGATCTCTCCCTCAACTTGGCACAACAGATACGGACACCCCGGAGACCCAATTTTTACTTTTCTTAGGACTTCTTAGCGTATTCAATGTAATAATGGGAAAATTTCCCAACACTGTTTTTCTTGTCCACTAGGCAAACATACTCGTCTTCCCTTTATGTCATCAAACAATGTTACTTTTTCTCAATTTGATATTGTTCATGCTGATTTGTGGACATCTCCGATTGCTAGCTCTTTGGGTCATAAATTCTATCTATTATTCTTGGATGATTTTTCACATTTTGTCTGGATTTACCCACTGAAATTCAAATATGAAGTTTTTGCAAAATTCCCCGAGTTTCAAAAATTCATTAAGACACAATTTGAAAAACCTATTAAATCATTCCAATGTGATAATGGATGTGAATTTAATAACTCGGCATTTCACAATTTCTGTTCTAAACAAGGCATGGGTTTCCGTTTTTCTTGTCCCTATACTTCTTCCCAAAACGGAAAGGCTGAAAGAATTATACGTACCATCAATAACATGGTCCGCACACTTCTGTTTCATGCCTTCCTACCACCGCCTTTTTGGGTCTATGCTGTCAAAATGGTAGAATCCCTTCTAAATATTTTACCAACTAGCACACTCCACAAACTTGCCCCTCGCACTCTTCCATGTGTATTCCTTGGTCTATCTCCTAATCATCGGGGCTACTTGTGCTATGACATTGCTACTCGCAAAATCATCGTCTCCCGTCACGTCACCTTTGACGAGACAACCTTTCCTTTTTCAAATCTCCAGAAATTTCAGACCACCAATTACATCTTTGTCGATGAACTAAGTCTGTCCCCGGTCATCCAAAATCTATACCAACAAAGAAATTTCACTGTTCGGACAGCCTCGCCATCGCCCAAAGACCACCCTACCAGCCACCGCCACCCCTACAAATTTCTGGCCGAAGTCATCTGACCACCAATGACATCGCCGCCATCCGGTCCGTAACTGACTGACCAAAGAACCTCACAGCCCCGACCCACCACCACTGCCCTCACATCGCATGGAGACTCGTACACAACACGGGATCTTCAAACCCAAGGTTCAATTCAATCTCTCTACACAAACCTTATCACTCATTCCAAAAAATCCAAAACTAGCAAAACTGGGCCCAAATTGGAATGAGGACATGTGCGAGGAATTTAACGCTTTAACTAAGCAGAACACTTGGGATTTGGTACCTACACCAGCTGGTGTGAATGTTATCCGGTGTATGTGGCTATTTTATCACAAATTCAGAGACAATGGTGACTTAGAGAGGTATAAGGCAAGACTAGTTGTCAATGGCACTAATCAGCAGGATGGTATTGATTGTGGTGAGACATTCAGTCCAGTTGTTAAACCGACCACTATTCGGACTGTTTTCAGTATTGCTATGGGCATGCATTGGCCGATTCATCAGCTTGATGTCAAGAATACGTTTCTTCATGGGGATTTGAAAGAGACTATGTACATGCATCAGCCTCTTGGCTTTGTTCATCCGGCAGCTCCGCAGTTTGTGTGTCGTCTCGGAAAGTCATTGTATGGATTGAAACAGACACCCCGCGCTTGGTATGATCGGTTCGCCAGGTATCTTCTGCAAATTGGTTTTGTATGTAGCAGGTGTGATACATCTCTCTTCACTTTTCACCGAGGTAGCAGCACTACATATTTGCTATTATATGTCGATGACATTGTTCTTACTACCTCATCTGATGGGTTGAAGAATGAAATCATTGCTCTACTCAAAACTGAATTTGCTATGACTGACTTGGGCAAGCTAAGTTATTTTTTGGGTATATTGGTGACAAGATCTGCAACCACTATGTTCCTGTGTCAGCGTAAGTATGCAGAAGAGATAGTGTACAGGGCCAAGATGGCAAATTGTAAAATTATGACAACTCCGGTGGACTCAAAATCCAAGCTTAGTGCCAATGACGGCCAGTTTCTGATCCCACTCTATTTTGGAGTCTAGCAGGTGCTCTTTAGTATCTTACATTCACTAGGCCTGATATTGCATATGTCGTTCAACAGGTGTGTCTGTTCATACACGACCCTCGAGAGTCCCATTTTGCCACCCTCAAACGTATTATCAGATATGTTAAGGGCACACTAGACTTTGGTTTACATCCATACACCTCTGCCCCAACCAAGTTGCTAGCCTACACGGATGCAGATTGGGCAGGATGCCCCGACACACGTCGCTCCACCTCAGGGTACTGTGTATTTCTTGGGGATAATCTTATCTCATGGTCCGCTAAGCGGCAGGCCACGCTATCCCGTTCGAGTGCTGAGGCAGAATATCGTGGAGTTGTTAATGTCATCGCTGAGATATGTTGGCTCCGAAATCTTCTTTTTGAGCTCCAGTGTCCATTACGCAATGCGTCTATAGTCTATTGTGACAACATATCTGCTATCTATATGTCTTATAATCCAGTCCAACATCAGCGGACTAAGCATATTGAGATGGATATCCACTTTGTGCGAGAGAAGGTTGCCCGTGGTCAGGTCAAAATTTTACACGTGCCTTCCTCTTATCAGTATGCAGACATTTTCACAAAGGGACTACCGCGACAGCTCTTCACCGACTTCCGATCCAGCCTTAGCATTTGGCCTCCTCCCGCTCCGTCTGAGGGGGTATTAGCGAATATTCTCAGAATATTCTCCGTATATTTTGTATTTATGATAGATGTATATTTAAAGTAACTTAGGATTCTAATTGTATTAGGAATCAACCTTTGTAAGGTAAGTTAGGATTCGTACCATATTAGGAATTAACCTTGTACAGCTATATATATTGTGAATAATGAAAGGAATTCCCAAGGGAAATTATTCTATCTTTCATTACGGATAACAGTAGTTACCATGTGTGCCTCTAGGGTTTGGTCGAAAATTATGGAAATCATGAAGAAATAGACCAAGAAACCCAAAAAATTTAGCAAATTGGAAAGAACGTAACAATGTAAAAGAATAACACCTTTAGTATATGTAGTTCAATTGATTATAGCAAGTTATTTGCAGTAAACTACTTAATTACGTTTACTATAGGTAATTACATGTTACATATTAATTATAGGAAATAACTGAATTTGGAAGAAGACATTGAAAATCACCATCGTTGAGCTTGAAACTCTCATATCTAAATACGGAATTCGAAGAGTGTTTGTAATTTCAAGTGGGCATTCAAAAATCTTGTTGATAAAACTTGTTTGAAGCTTATACTAGATTTTTAGCTTAATTGGGGTTGGCTTGAAGAGTTGCTAGTCGAATTTTGAGATGACATGGAAGAAAATGAGCTGACGCACGGTGTATATCGATGTACATTTTCTTGTATATCTATACATACATAATGTATATCCTTGTATCTCATGTATATCAAGTACATTTGTGAATGTCACTATATATAGTGTATATATATATATATATATATATATATATATATATATATATATATATATATATATATATATATATAATATACATTGTCGTAACTACATTTTTAAAGTCGATTTCAGCTCTGAATTGTGACTATAAACTAGTCTAAATCACCTCTAATCTACCACAAATTTTGTACATCGTTTTCCATGTATTTTCAACAAATTCCAACCGCATCCATTTAGAATAACTGACGAATTGAAACTTCAAATGAGTCTTTCATATGAGATTACAGTTTATGATGATGTAAATTAGCGTTAGCAATTTAAGATGATTAGGTATTAGAGTTGAATGAATTAGAAATAAGGATGGAGGGGTATCCAAGATCTCTTGAAAATTCCATGAAAACCCCAAGATTTCTTGTATGTCCGTCCATTTAATTTGGAGAATTTGGCTATCCACTGTTAATTTGTTTCGATTACGATTGTTAAGTTTAATCTTTGACTAAAACGCTGCTAATAACATGATGTATAGGTGTATAATCATTAAAGGTAAGATGATGCGTGCATGGAAGTTAGTCCATTCTCCTCGATAGTGATATTGAGGGTGTTTGAATTGGCTTATTTTAAGTAATTTTTAATTTTTAAGCTTTTTTTTTTTTACTTTTTGAAGTGTTTGGGTGAGATAAAAAATATTTTAAGCACTTATTTTAGGTTAAAGAGGTATAAAAATAAGCCAAAAGTTGAGTGGCTTTTATCTTTTATTTTATAAGCCACTTTTAAAAAGTCAATCCACACCTCATTATCCTAACAGCCCAAACTGTTGCAAGCTAAGTGTGGACTCAATACCAAAAGAACATACATTATAGATGACTGTATCAAAAGGCATTGTTTCTTACAGGGCTTTTAGATGGGCCTAAGAAGTAGGTTTGTCATCAATTCATAAAGTGATTTTATGGTCAGAAATAAAATCAACATTGATTAATTTGGAAACAAAGATCAAGACAAGTTCTTTATTGATATAGTTTTGTCAATTGATGTACACTTTATTATGAGATATGAGAATTAGAATGACAATGGAAGTTCCACGTTGAGCATGTCACATTCTTATATTGTATAGATAGTTCGGCCATGATATGATTTTGAGCCCAGTTTGCTCTTACATGGAGATGGGAAAATTTTAAGTTTATGGATTCTGAATTTAAAAAAATGATATTTTGTTGGATTCTTAATAAGTTATTTATACATATTATGTGAATTATACAATATAAAATTTGAGCCAAAACTATTCAATTCTACCGAACCAAGAGGCGAAGCTCTAACTCTGCCCCTGCTTTCACGTTATAAGAAAAAGAGAAAGGAAAATTACTTCAGATGCGGTTTTCTCTTATTTTTGTTTAATTTTGAATTTTTGGTTAAACAATATATTTGCTTTTTTTTTTAGTGTCCTACATCGGCTAGGGATGAAAGATTTGATCACCTTATATAGACTTGGACAATCCTCATCCTATGAGCTAGTTTTTGGGGTGTGAGTTAGGCCCAATGCCTAATTTTGATATGGTATCAAAGTCAGACTCATAGTTGCCTCTAAGAGGTAGTTATCATCAGTAACTACCTTTTAATTTATTTATATTTAGTAGCTACAATGATTTTGTAAATTACCATTCATAGCTATATTAAAATACATTAGGTTTATGGCTTGTATTTATCCTTCACTCCCTATTTTCCCTTACCTCTCTCTCTCCGTTCCTCTCTCCGCCGCCGCCCACTACCAAAGCTCCGGTGCCTCTCTCCTTTTTCCCTCTCTCTTCTCCCTTAGCCGCCGTCGTCTCCCTCGTCTCTGTGGTCAAATACAAGATCTCCAGCCAAATACCATATCTCCGCAGCCATCTCTTCCGTCTCCTCCATCTCTACCGTCTCCTCCGTCCTTGCGGCCAAATACCAGATCTCCGCTGCCGTCTCCTCCATCTTTGTGACCAATACCATATCTCCGGCCAAGTTAGCTTTCTCACGTATGACAGCTTCAATGGTGGTCATATCTCCCCTTCCGCCTCTTCCTCCTTAATGGCGACACCACTAGATCTGAGAAACGCCACTGCCTTCTCCATTGTCATTACGCTTCTCAGATCTGACGGATAACAAAATCCATGGCTTCTTCTCCTTGTTGTATCTTAGATCTGAATGTATTTGAAATTTTGCATCTGAAGTTTTGTTGAAATACAGTCAAATACAATCGTTGGTTGATTGTATTTTGGGCACAAATTAGATGTATTTGACTGTATGTGTTGTTTGAATGATCTATCTATCTATCTATCTATCTATCTATCTATATATATATATATATATGTTTGTATATAATTTTTGAGTAAATACAGTATATTTGAAATTTTGCATCTTAAAATTTATTGAAATACATTCAACTACACCTAAAATAAAAGGATACATCAATATATAAGCATACTAAAATACATAGTCATGTCGTGTATTTAAATGCACCGAAATACATCATTTTGAATGCACCCATGTATTCAAAGAAATTAAGGTTGCATGTATCCAAATACAGCTAAGTACATGTGACATCAGATAAGGTTGGATACAATTGAACAGTGTATTCAAATATACAAAAATAAAGTCAAATACAACGAAAATGCCAAAATGTAGCTACGAATTGTAAATAGCAAAAAAGTAGCTACGGATGGTTAATTGCTCCTAAAATCTAGTCATTTGTGTACGTTACCCTATATATTAAATTGTCCATGCTCCAAATATTCAGTCTTGTGCTGAAAGGAGGGGGTGTTTAGTGTCCCATATCAGCTAGGGATGGAAGATTTGGTCTCTTGATATGGACTTGGACGCTCAAGATTCATTCTTTAAAAGCTTTGATTAAATTATACATAGGCATTAATTGTCACCATTTATCTTTTAGTGGTGCCATTGCTGTCTATATATATGTTGTTTCAAAGGCCATAACCACAACACTCAACTCAATGTGTACTTATATTCAGATAGTGTAAAGAATTATTTATATTAACAGTGTATACTTAATGAATATCTATTTGCAGGAGCGGAGCTACCACATGCTAAAAGTGGTTAATTGAGTATCTCCCCCAAAAACTAATGCTGTTGTATTCAAATCTTGCTTTTACATATATATATATATATATATATATATATATATATATATATATAATGATACTGACTCATCAATTGTAATTGAGGATCCAAAAGATCGGGATGAAATTATCAGAGAATACATGCGACTGTTTTTTCTTATTTATTTTATCATTACCATGTTATTCCAGTGATTCCAAAATTTTATATCGCAGAGAGCCTAATGTGAAGATATACAACTCAAGAAATGGTTATATACAGTCAGGTTCTGTAAAAGTCATCCTCTATGATAATATTTTTGTTAAGAGTTCCACGTCGGAAATGGAATGAGAACATGGGCTCCTTATATGGACTTGGATAATTCACCCTACAAGCTAGCTTTTGGGGTTGAGTTAGGCCCAAGATACATTCTTTACATGTTATCAGAGTCAGGCCCATTCCAACTCTTTGTTCGTCGATGTTGGGCCCCTAAATTATATTGTCCACGCTCCAGCTAACGAGGTCTGGGCGTGCGGGAGAAGTGTTAAGAGTCCCACATCGGAAATGGAATGGGAACATGGACTCCTTATATGGACTTGGACAATCCTCACCCTAGAAGCTAGCTTTTGGGGTTGAGTTAGACCCAAAATCCATTCTTTACATGTTATCAGAGCCAGACCCATTCCAACTCTTTGTTCGTCGATGTTGGGCCCCCAAATTATATTGTCCACGCTCCAATTAACGAGGTCTGGCCGTGCGGGGAAGTGTTAAGAGTCCCACATCAAAAATGGAATGGGAACATGGACTCCTTATATGGACTTGGACAATCCTCACCCTAAAAGCTAGCTTTTGGGGTTGAGTTAAGCCCAAAATCATTTCTTTAATAACAATTAAATTTTAAATAAATTTTACGGTGATCATTCAACTTGAACTTAACACACAAAAGTCACTTTTTTATTTTATATCACATTAAAATTTATTCAACTTTGATCAAATTAACTGAAAAGTAAATTTCACCTGAATTTTTATATTTTATATTAGAAATATGACATGGCAAAAGCATAGGTTTTTCTTTTTAATGTTGGTGTTGGAGGGAGCAATCCCATATAATTTATTCAATAATTTTAGAACATGTAAATTGGGGTAACATGACTATGATAAAACCTGGAAGATAGAGGCGTCAGACATAACTTATGGGATATTATGATGTGAAAATATAAACTTATATCCTACACACAAATAGGGGCAGAAGTGTAAATGACCCTTAAACCTGTCCAAGATAATTTTAGCAGAGAATTTGTTGGACTGGTTCATTTTTCAACAATTGGGTTTCAACATTTAGCCCAACATTTCATTGGCCCATTAAATATCACTAACATCTAGTTAGCCCCATTTGATGACTTCAGCCCTTACGAAGCTATCCCCTTATCTAAACTATTGGAAATTTGGAATAAGAGCTATCAAAATAGGGACAAATACATAAATGATCATCCGGGTGAAACTATTGACACCAAATAACTCAAGAAATCAAAAAAATATTTTTTAGCCTTTTCAAATAATTTTATTCCGTAGTCAATTTTCAACTAATCCAGCATATGTATAGAAATTGAATCATTATTGTATAGAATATAGATCACTATTGTATATGTATAGAAAATGGATCATACGTGTAGAAACTGTATCATTGTTATATAAAATATGTAACTCAACAATATATGTATAGAAAATTTGTCATTGTTGTATAATTTATCTATAATAAACATATAATCAGCGTAAATATACATACTAATAATACACATTATACCGTTAGTTATATAATATTTACCCACAAACAAAAATTATTGAAGAAAAATTGGAGATCGCCAACAAAGTCTTCACAAAATTAGTCATTGGAGTATATAATTTGCATAGCCGTCAAAATAATGTGTAAGAAGAATATCAAAAACATCTCTATCTCCTTTCTCTGCTATCAAAATTCTCTCATCTTTAACTTTTCCTTTTTAATTTTGGGTATATTCAATTGCTTAATTGATATGCTTAGGTCCTTGCTCATATCCCCTAGAAGAAGGATAATATCCTCAAATACCCAAATGTTTATGGTTATCAATTTTAAACACATAAAGAAATTTCGCAAGAAAAGTAGCGAATTTAAAATTCAAGACTAACCGTCATAGGTAAAGAGAAAAATAAACTCTGAAAATTCATATAGTTCTCTTTTTCTCCTTAGTCTACCCAAAAAAAAATTGTAAAAAAATCTCAGATTTGCATTCTTGAAACAGAGAGAAAATGCAGATTGTAATTCAACCTATTGTAACTGGTTGCAATGTCAGAATCACATAAATGGAAGGATAATTAATTAAACACTTAAAATCATAAATAAAAAAATTCTTTGATATATATATATATATATATATATAGTAATCCTGAACGCCTTTTGCAAAATTCGTAACTTATATATCATGTTTACTAAATTACTAATTAACGCTTTCCATTATCCTTCGATGCAAAAATTTAATATATGCATATATAATATAGTAAATCTTGAATGCCTTTTGAAAAATTCCTAACTTATATATCATATTTGTTAAATAACTAATTAATGCTTTCTATTATCCTTTGATGTAAAAATTTAATAATACATATATCAAATCAATGAATACATATAAGCATATAACTTTCAGAACTTAATTAAAGTTAATTAATATATTATTATTTTATTAAATTATTTAATTATAACAAATTCATGCAAACATGCAATAGCTTGAGGCGAAGAAAAAGACGAAATAGTAACTTCCATATTAGTTTCATGCTTTATCTCCTCCACACATTATTATGTTGGACAAAATCTAACATTATGAATGATTTTATGTTGCAATTATATGTTCGGTGGAGAATATTCTGCACAAATATCCAAAGAAACAACTTGCTTTTGGGATTGTTAATATCTGGTATTGGCGTATTGCCCTCAAATCTTGCATGGTGCTCCACTATAAAACTTTAATTTCCTATAACAAAAATGTGATTTTTAATTAGTTTGGACTATTTACTTGATTGAGTAGTCTTTTATACCAAGAGCTTGAATTTTCCACTTATTAATCAATGTAATGAATTTTCTTTTACACATGTAACAAGTACTATATAACTATAGTTCTTTTTTATTTAATTATTTGATATTCAAAATTTATTAAACTAATCTGAATCTGCGATGATGGCGAAACTAATTAATTACGATTTTTTATGATAGTTTGCGATGATGGATAAACTGTTTCTAAAACTTAATTACAATTTTTTATGATAGTTTTATTTAATTACAAAATATAATAACACTTTACCAGTTATAGCAAATGCAAGTGCAATCTTTCAATTTTAGGTTCTAATCTTTCTCGTTCTCTCTCTCACCAAGAACACCCCAAGCTGAGAAAAACACTATTAACAGCTATTAAGAAGCTTTAAGTTTTGAATTCAAATATTAGATTTTGTGAAATTGTTATTTATTTGAATTGGGTATTGTTCTTAACGACTTGAAATATCATTTGGTGTTTATTTGCCGATTTTGAGGGAGTTTGAGTTTTTGTTAAAATTTTATATCAAAACTCGAACCGAATGAAGAACAATGTTGTTTTTTAGTTCACAATGTATAAATAAGTTGTATCTATTTGGGATATTTATATGTTCAAGTGGATATACACTCTATATACAAATGGTATACAAAATACATACAACATAACTGTATACAAGTATGTTTTGACCGGATTTTATACAACAAAAAGTTCTATATAAAAATAAAAATAATCGACGACAAGTCTAGAAATAGACCAAATGGATTGAGGCAACATGAAACAACTGTTGGAAATTTGTCTTTGGCGGGAGTTGCATCCGACCAACTTTAACGGCTTAAACACTAGTGTTACGCATGTTGGAGAATCCGGTTCTTCACACGTGCATGATCTTCTAAGTACGTAGATAACCATAGGGCCAAGAATCGTCAAATTTCGTTGAGAAATGAAAGAGATATTGGTCCACGAAGTGAGGTGTTTGAAGCATGGAAAAGTGTGGTATGAGATCAATTCTCCCTCATCGGTGGAGGAAGAAAGAATTGTTTTGTTTATAAGACTCAAAGTTGGCTTGGGGTTTGGGACCCCAAGGGGTATCCCATGTGTTTAAAGGAGAGATGACGTAGATGTGCTTCGGTTCGAGGAAAGCCCACACACGTGCCGCCGCCGCCCGTCCGGTTCCGGGTTCACGGGTTTTCTTCTAATATTATCTTTTTGGACCAGAGAACTTTTCCAGATATACAGTTTGATCCCTAAAATTTCATATGTACAATTTGGTCCCTGAAGTTTCAAGATGTGCATTTTGGTCCCTGAAGTTTCCAGAAAGTCAGAATTGGGCAGAGAGATCAGAAACGTCAATCCGTTGCACATCTTCACTATTTATTTTGGTGGTATTACTACCTCCATAATGGCCATTACTTGGCCAGTAATGGCACTTATGGAGGCAGTTCATCAACCCCTAAATGGTCAATCCGTTGCACATCTTCACCATTTATTTTGGTGGTATTACTACCTCCATAATGGCCATTACTTGGCCAGTAATGACACTTATGGAGGCAGTTTATCAGCCCCTCCTTATACTATATAAAGACCCCCTTTTCACCATTGTTGAGGTACACGAAAATACTTAAACAGAAACAGATTTCAGTTCTTCCTACAACTTCCAACATCATTTCATTACTCAAAATTCTTCACGGTAGCACTTGAGTTTCCTTTGCTCAATTGTTCAATTGTTGTTTTATCTTGGGAGACAATTGTCCAGGACGTATAAAGGATACATACGGGGCAATATTATCTTAAAGACAGAGTGCAACACTCGACTCAGCATACACAAAACAGTTCCAGTTTCTTGTTCAACATAATTGTAATTTCAGTTTGTTGTTGAATTGTAATTTCAGTTTTTCTATTACTTAGCAGTTACTTGTAATTTCTGTTTCCTGCACCTTTGTAACCAACAAGTTTAAGACAATATTTGCTTACTGTAACTGCTGCAACATGGCTGGAAATATGAACGGTGCTATTGCTACTGCTGCTGCCTCTCAAGGCAACAATGCTGCCTTCCCCGCTACTGCCGCTACTGGCCAAGGCAGTAACTATGTTGTCTTCACTGCTGCTGCCGCTAATGTTCAAGGAAGCAACTCCGCTTTCTTCCCGACTGCTGGTGCTCCACCTTCTGCCTCACACCACCATGATCGCCCTGAAAAATTCATGGGATCAGAATTTAAGAGATGAGAGCAAAATATGCTCTTCTACTTAACTGTCATGGGCATGGTTTGGTTCCTAACGAAAGATCCTCCACGTGCTGGAGATGAAATGGACTCTTCTCCTAATGAAACGGGTGAAGGGGTCCTTGGTATCCATGTCGTTAACGGCATGAAGATGGTTCTTGATACGTGGAATCATAACGATTTCATGTGTAAGAATTACATACTGAACTGCTTGGCAGACCCTCTCTACACGGTCTATTGCACCGTTGGCACTGCCAAAGAGCTGTGGGAAAAACTGTAAAAGAAGTACAACGCACAAGATGCGGGTACTAAGAAGTTCATCGTTGGGAAATTTCTAAAATTCCAAATGGTGGATAGTAAGACAGTGATGTCCGAAGTCCAGGAGTTCCAAATGATTTTACATCACCTGGATTTGGAAGGAATGAAACCAAACGAGTAGTTTTTGGTTGCATCGCTAATTGAAAAGTTACCTCCTTTGTGGAATGAGTTTATGAGTTACTTAAAACTCAAGACAAAGAAGATGACCTTTGAAGAGCTTATTATCAAACTCCAAATCCAGGAAGATAATAAGAAGACCTTGCCAAGGGGTGGACAACCTGCTAAGGCAAAGACGAATCTGACTGAGGCCAAAGGGAACTCAAGCAAGAAGCGAAAGTTCCAGAAAGACGGCAAGTTCCACGCAACGAAGATGTTCAGCGGTAACTAACACCACTGTGGGAAACCTGGTCATAGGATCAAGGAATGCCGCAAACTCCAGATTGAGCAACAACAGAAAGCCAAGTCTAAAGGCAAGTTGCATGCTAACGTCGTCAAGGAAACGCTCCTGGATGACATGATTGAAGAGTTCTCAGCAGTGGTGCTAGAAGCCAACTTGGTTGAGAATCCGATGCAGTAGTGGATGGACACAGGTGCTACTAGACACATCTGTTCCAACAATGATGCCTTCTCCACGTACACACGGGTCACCGACAAAAAGTTGTTCATGGGAAACAACGCTTCCTCTGACGTGCTGGGCGTAAGAAAGGTGGTCCTGAAGATGACTTCCGGTAAGGAGCTCACACTGAAGGAAGTGATGCACGTCCCAGAGATTAGAAGAAACTTAATTTCTGGACCTTTATTGGTTAATGCTGGTTTTAGGCTAGTGTTTGAATCCAATAAGTTTGTACTCACTAAGAATGGCACATTTGTGGGGAGAGGTTTCATCTGTGAAGGCCTCTTCAAAGTGAATGCCATGTATGTAATGCGTCCAAGTAATAAATTTGAACCTTCTTCTTATTTGCTTGAGTCTTCTAATTTATGGCATCATAGATTAGGACACGTTAACTATAAGTTTATCCAAAGACTGGTAAAGATGGAGTTGTTGCCGTCTATCGACGTAAACCCTCAACATAAGTGTGAGGTGTGCGTAGAGGCAAAACTCACCAAGCTTTCTGTTTGATCCGTCGAAAGGAATACCGCTCCTTTGGAACTTATTCACACAGATATATGTGATTTGAAGTTCGCACAAACTAGAGGGGGGAACAAGTACTTGGTGACATTCATTGATGATAGCACAAGGTATTGTTACCTTTACTTGTTGAAAAGTAAGGATGAAGCCTTTGAAGCGTTCCGACGTTACAAAGAAGAAGTTGAAAACCAACTAAGCCTACGGATTAAATCCATTCGTAGCGATAGAGGGGGAGAATACGTAGCACCATTTGAGGAATACTGTGCCCAAGAAGGCATTGTTCATCAAACGACGGCTCCATACTCACCTCAATCAAACGGTGTGGCAGAACGTAAGAACCGCACATTGAAGGAAATGATGAATGCCTTGCTTATCAATTCCGGTCTTCCACAAAACATGTGGGGAGAAGCCTTCCTTACCGCTAATACGATTCTTAATAGAGTCCCACATAAGGGTAAGGACAAAACTCCATATGAATCATGGAAGGGAAAGAAACCCACCTACAAATATTTTAAGGTGTGGGGTTGTTTGGCAAAGGTTGAAGTACCCAAGCCAAAGCATGTCAAGATTGGGCCTAAGACTGTAGATTGCATATTCATCGGATATACAAATAACGGTAGTGCTTATCGCTTCTTAGTGCATAAGTCTGATATTTCAGATATCCACCAGGGTACAATCATGGAATTAAGGAATGCTCTATTCTTTGAAGGCACCTTTCCTAGAAAGGAAAAAGACATAACCTCTCGCAAACGAAGTTATGCACAAAGCTCTCAAGAACTGGGAGTCGTTGAAGGCCCGGATCTAGATGATCCAGATCTAGCGGATCTCGAGGTGGCTGAACATCCGGAATCTAGTGTTCCAGATTCTCAGAACTTGGAGACTCCAGAGATGGATCTAAGGCAAAGTAAAAGGGCCAGGAAGGATAAATCCTTCGGTCCTGACTTTGTAGCTTATATTTTTAATGATGAACCAAGGACAATTGCTAAGGCGTTGTCAACTCCAGAAGCACCGCTCTGGAAAGAAGCTATTGAGAGTGAAATAGGCTCCGTTCTGCATAACCATACTTGGGAGTTGGTTGATCTTCCTCCGGGAAATAAACCGTTGGGTTGTAAATGGATACTCAAACCGAAATACAAAGCAGATGGGTCTATAGACAAGTACAATGCCAGGTTGGTAGTCAAGGGCTATCGGCTGACAGAGGGCTTTGACTACTTTGACACATACTCCCCAGTATCCCGGATGACATCCATACGGGTATTCATTGCGATCGCAGCTTTGCGTGACCTTGAGATACATCAAATGGATGTCAAGACAGCCTTCCTAAACGGTGATTTGGAAGAAGAAATTTATATGGACCAACCCTAGGGGTATGTGGTTCAAGGGCAAGAGAAGAAAGTCTGTCGACTTGTCAAATCTCTGTACGGGCTGAAACAAGCCCCGAAGCAATGACACGAAAAATTTGATAGTACTCTACTATCAAAGGGTTTTGCCATTAATGAGTGTGATAAATGTGTCTACATGAAAGGTAACTCTAACTCGTTTGTTATGATATGCCTGTATGTAGACGACATGCTGATCACAGGAAGCAGTCTTAGGGTAATCCTAGAGACTAAGAACATGTTGAAACAATGCTTCGACATGAAGGATATGGGTATCGCAGATGTCATCTTAGGGATTAAAATCTCTAAGACGTCTGACGGACTGGTCTTATCTCAGTCTCACTACATCGAGAATGTTTTGAGAAAGTTCGGGATGTTAGACAGTTCACCGATAAAGTCACCAATGGATACAAATCAAAAGCTTGATAAAAATCTTGGTGCACATGTATACCAGGAGCGATATGCACAAGTGATCGGTAGTTTGATGTATATAACAAACTGCACCCGACCTGATATTGCTTATGCAGTCAATAAGTTGGCTAGGTTCACCCGTAATCCGAGTGATAATCACTGAAAGGCGTTGAATCGGGTATTACAATACTTGAAATACATGTTAAATTTCGGGTTACACTATTCGAGATATCCAGCTGTACTAGAGGGGTACAATGATGCAAACTGGATATCTGATATAGAGAACACCAAGTCCACCAGTGGGTATGTATTTACAATTGGTGGTGGGGTTGTGTCTTAGAAATACTCTAAGAAAACTTGCATCGCCCGATCCACAATGGAATCGGAGTTTATCGCTTTAGAAAAAACATGAGAAGAAGCCGAGTGGCTTCATGACTTCTTAGAGGATGTTCCATGTTGGAACAAACCCGTACCTTCGATAATGATCCACTGCGACAGTCAGTCGGCTCTAGAAAGGGCACGAAATTCTATGTACAACGGCAAGTCTCGTCATATTCGACGGAGGCATAAGACCGTTAGGCAACTGATCACCACGGGTATAATATCCATTGATTACATTAAGTCAAAGGATAATATAGCAGATCCATTGACAAAGGGCTTACCCAAGGATCAGATGGCTTGCCTGTCTACATGAATGGGCTTAAAACCCAAAATATAAGGACCAATACAGTGGTAACCCAACCTTACTAACTTGAGATCCCAGTAATTTGGTTCAATGGGAAAACTAAGCTGTAAAGGTTCAGTTGATCGCTTCAGTGGAAGAATGAGCACTTTGGATAGTGATTTCTGTAAAGAAACACCAAATCCAAAACCGTTCCCGCGATAGACGTTAAGTGTTATCTGCAGTATGGGTAAAGGTTAAGTTTTCAAAACCTTTAATGATCCTCAAACAGTTGAGGTTAGGTTTTGGGAAACTTTTAATGGTTCCTAACACTTGTGAAGTGGGGTATAGCAGGATACCTTGTAGGAGACCACCTTTTTAAGTGTGAGGACGGGCCGTCTCAAATGAACGCACTTAAGAATCCAAGAAGTTGTCCATGGCCAAAATGGACAAAATATTACGAAGAAGAGAGTAAGAGAATTTGTTGTGTTGGTACTATTAACTTGGCTTACACTAAACACTGACAATTCAAGACATCACGTTCACCGCGCAGTAAGTAAGTCTAATGATATTTAACTATGGAAGGTTCAAAGCTGAAGCTACCTCTCCTTATGCAACATCGGTCCGCTGAAATATTGCTGGAAATGAAAAGGCACCATGTGAGTGCGCCAAAATCTCTTTCAAGAGGGGATTGTTGGAAATTTTCCTTTGGCGGGAGTTGCGTCCGACCAACTTTAATGGCTTAAACACTAGTGTTACGCAAGTTGGAGAATCTGGTTCTTCACACGTGCATGATCTACTAAGTACGTAGGGCCAAGAATCGTCAAATTTCATTGAGAAATGAAAGAGATATTGGTCCACGAAGTGAGGTGTTTGAAACATGAAAAAGTGTGGTATGGGATCAATTCTCCCTCATCGGTGGAGGAAGAAAGAATTGTTTTGTTTATAAGACTCAAAGTTGGCTTGGGGTTTGGAATGGGATATCCCATGTGTTTAAAGGAGAGAGGACGTAGATGTGCTTCGGTTCGAGGAAAGCCCACACGTGCACCGCCGCCGCCCGCCCATCCCGTCCCGTCCGGTTCCGGGTTCCGGGTTACGGGTTCTCGGGTTCACGGGTCACGGGTCGTGGGATGTGCTTCTTCTAATATTATCTTTTTGGACCAGAATTCTTTCATATGTACAGTTTGGTCCCTTAAGTTTCCAGAAAGTCAGAATTGGGCAGAGAGATCAGAAACGTCAATAACACTCAATTCAGCCATTTATTTTGGCTGAATTACTCTTCCTAAATGGTCAATCCATTGCACATCTTCACCATTTATTTTGGTGGTATTACTACCTCCATAATGGTCATTACTTGGCCAATAGTGGCACTTATGGAGGCAGTTCATCATCCCCTCCTTCTACTATATAAAGACCCATTGTCACCATTGTTGAGGTACACGAAAATACTCAAACAGAAACATATTTCAGTTCTTCCTACATCTTCCAGCATCATTTCATTACTCAAAATTTTTCACGGTAGCACTTGAGTTTCCTTTGCTCAATTGTTCCATTGTTGTTTTATCTTGGGAGACAATTGTCCAGGACGTATAAAGGATACATACGGGGCAATATTGTCTTAAAGACAGAATGCAACACTCGACTCAGCATACACAAAACAGTTCCAATTTCTTGTTCAACATAATTGTAATTTCAGTTTGTTGTTAAATTGTAATTCCAGTTTTTCTATTACTTAACAGTTACTTGTAATTTCTGTTTCCTGCACCTTGGTAACCAACAACAACAAACATAATCTCAACCCATCAAACTCATTCGTAAGAACTAGAAAAACATATTATCCAAGACGAATTTGCAGAAATAGAAATAGAAAAAAAACACTATTGCACCATCATATACCAAAGTCAAACAAGCAAAACCAGTAGAATAATACATATTTCGAGAAAACACAGGATATAGTTCCAAAAATTTGAAGAAAAAAAAACCAAGAACTTTATCACGAGGAATGGAGTTCTGAAAAAAAAATTGAACTAATTTTCTCAACCCATGAGAATGTGGAACTTCTAAAAGCAATGGTTGCAAGCAAACTACAAGTTTATCGATAAAAATGAAAACTATGAAGTATGTATCGAACAACGACGGGAGAGAAACTTGAGATCAAGCAACCACTGGAGAGCTTGAGAGAGACGAGGGTGGGAATGGTTTGATCAGCAATGACTAGAGAGAAAGGAGTTTGATCGAGCAACGGCTAGAGGGAAAGGAACTTAAGTGTATTTTATTAAATTTAAAACCTAAGCCCTAAACTTTTATTTATGAAATATAAGATGGACCTCGAGAAATATTTAATAGACTGTCAAATATTTATTGAGCTGAAAATAAATGAAAAGTTAAATACTGATGTACTTGTTGGAATATGTAAAACAACAACGAGAATAGTAAATAACTATTACAGTGATCGAAAGGATAAACAACAATGAGTACAACAACAAGTTGTCAATTTCTTGATCTAGAATGAAACTTCAAATATAGAACTTGTATTCGGAAATACAAGACCATGAACTGCTACACTTATGGCTTGTAGATCCGCTGAGAATAAAAACGGTTAGAGTCTTTCGTCTGTTAAGATAACACTTGAAACACTTAGCAACCAATTAAATAAACACAACACCACCGGCTGCGTCGAGAGATGGCTCTCTGTCTTTAAGACAAGATTGCCCCCGTATATAGGCTTTACAGAAGTGTGGACAATAGTCTCCCAAGATGAAATAACAAACTATCAAGTGTGCAAAGCCTACACAAATGATCTCAACGAAGAACACGAATAATGAAGATTGCTAAGAGAATGATTACTATCAGAAAAATCTGATCTCTTTGTGATGTTGTGAACTTGTTTTTTTGTTCATATGTCTTCTCATGTTCAACTATGTATATTCTTCTATAGAATTGAGCCAAAGCTTCAATTTATAGGTATGCAAGATGGCCTCTTCAAGTACTCCACAATAGCAATCAATTGTCAAGTAATGGATGACAATTAACCCCCAAGTAATGCAACAACATAATGGTCCAAGTAATGACCATTATTGGGTGGTTTCAATGCCATTGAAGCCACCTCAACAACCAAACCTTTGGGATTCTGTCGAGCAAACACTGTCTGGGAAGTACGGCGGCACTGCAGCATTTAGCGACGCGACTCCAGTAACCAAAGTTTGAATTTGCACCGCGGCGCTACAAGGGGGGCGTTGTGGCCCTTCTCGGCTCCGCAACCCTTTTTCGACCCGTTCCATCTTACACCTCGCACAATCCTTCCTTCGTTTACCAATGTGGAACACTTGTCATTTAGCAAAATAACCATCCATCAATCTATGTCTCAAATATTTCACTTACGTATCAATATCTCTTTCATTAATAAAATTTGCGATACTTGACACTAAGATTGCACGTGTGTGAAAACGATATTTCCGACGTGCGATGCCTAATTATTCGAGTCATATATAACGTGATAAACTTAATTCCACATTAGTAAATTTCCAACAATCCCCTCTTGAAAGAGATTTTGGAGCACACAATATGCCTACTTTTAGCAATCTTTCAGCGAAAAGATATTGCATCAGGAGAGGTAGCTTACGCTTTGAACCTTCCCTAGTTGAATACCATCGGACTTACTTACTGCGCGGTGAACGTGATGTCTTGAACCGTCAGTGTTTAATGTAATCCAAGACAACGGTACCAACACAATACCTCCCATTTATTCGTTTCTCCTTTCGTTTTGTCCATTGTGGCCATGGACACACTTGAATTCTTAAGTGCATTCATTTGAGACGGCATGTCCTCGCACTTAAATAGGTGATATCCTATAAGGCATCCTACTATACCCCACTTCACAAGTGTTAGGAATCATTAAAAGTTTCTCCAACCTTAACCTCAACCGTTTGAGGATCGTTACAGGTTTGGAAGCTTAATCTTTACCCACCATGCATGCAGCACTTTAATGTCTATCGCGGGAACGACTTTGGATTCATATTTTCTTTACAGAAACCATCATCCGAAGTGCTCTTGCTTCCACCAAAACGCTCAACTGAACCTTTTCCAGCTTAGTTTTCTCATTGAACTAAATTCTTGGGATCTTCAGTCAGTATGGTTGGGTTACCACTGCAAAGGTTCGTATTATTTGGGTTTTTAAGCCCATTCCCCTAGACAAGCAGAACCCTTGATCTTTGGGTAGTCCCTTAGTTAAAGGGCCCGCTATATCCTTTGATTAATAATCAAGAAAGTGACACCCGTGGTGATCAACTGCCATACGGTCTCATGTCTCCGACAGATCTGACAGATATGTCCAGATACCGTCATACGTGCCCTTCCTAAAGCCGACTGGCTAGCCACAGTGGATAACTGTTGAAGGCACGGGGTTTTTCCAATAAGAGACATCCTCTAAGGAGTTGTGAAGTTACTCAACTTCTTTCATGCTTTGTTTAAAGAGATAAACTCCGATTTCATCATGAATCGGTCGATGCAAGTTTTCTTAGAGGATTTTTCAAGACCCACCATACATATTTACTTGTGGTTTTGGTGTTCTTCATATCTAATGTCCAGTTTGCATCTATGTATTCTCCTAGAACCGCTGGACATCCAGAATACCATAATCAGTAGATAAGCAAATATTTCAGATATCATCATATCCGACTTAACGCCTTCTATCGATCATTTTCAGAATCACGAGTGAACCTTAGTTCAACTGATCTATTGTGTAGGCCGATACCAAGTCGATTGCAATGTGTACAATACATTGAACTACATGTGACTTGTGCATATCACTATTTGTATATGGGTGCACCATGATTCCAATCAGTTCTATGATTCATATCCATTGGTGGCTTCAACGAGACTGTCACAATTGAGTTTGGAGTTAGACCAGTCCGTTAAATGTCTTAGAAATCACAATTCCTAAGATGTCATCTTTGATACCCATATCTTTCTTATCGAGACTTTTATTTTGATATAACTTCCACTTTCAGACTGTTGATTTTTCCAACTGTTGACTTTCTAACTTCAGATTTAATGTTTCTGTTGTCAGATTTATTATTTTTGTTTTAACTGAAACTTCCAGGACCAAAATGTAAACATTTCAGGGACCAAGATGAAAGTTCAGGAAGAAGCCTAACAGTCCAACAAACCAACTCTGATCCTCCCCTTCCAACTCTCCAGTTAGGAAGGTTGTTTCAACCTCCATGTCACGCAAGACTGCAATGGCCCTGGATGTTAAGCTATTCACAGGGGAGCACATGTACAAGTAGCCGAGGCATTATACTCGTCAGTAGATCCATCTACTTGGTACTCACTTTTGAGTCTCCACTTTCACAACCCAAAGGTTCTTTTTCCGGAGGAAGATCAACCATTACACAAATATGGTTCTATATGATGAAATCTATTTCTCCTTCTGTAGCTTCTTTCCAAAGCAGCGCTTCTGGAGATGATAATTCTATGTTAATTGTCCATGGTTCATTCTCAACCATACAAGCTAGAAGGCCTAGAACAAGTCTTTGTCTCCTCTTTGCTCCATCTCGGTTCAACATCTAGAATCCATGAGTTCTGTAGATCTAGAATGTTAAGTTCTAGATAGTCAGCAACTTCCGAGTCCTATAGATACGGAATGTTTTGTTCCGGACAGTCAGACCCTCGTGGGTTCTTGTTAACCTCGAGCAATTACTTATTTTTCCTTCTCAATGAGAGTTATCTTCAAAGAATTCAGCATTCTTTGACACCAAGATGTGATAAGCACCACTGTTATTCGTAGATCCAGTGGATATGCAATCTACAGTCTTAAGTCTAACTTGACCTGTTTCGGTATTCCAACTTCTACTAAGCCACCCCACATCATAACATTTGTATGTGAGATCCTTTTCATGTTTCACACGGAGGGTTATCCTTATCCTTATGCGTATTTCTGTTGAGAATCACATTAACGGTAAGGATTGCCTTGCCCCACATAATTTGGGCGTACAGCTTTGCGCTTGGCTAGCATCGTTCGACTGAGGTGAGTAATGAGCAGTCATTTATTGAACGATGCTTCACATCCTCCCCCTCTATCACTACGAATTCATCAATCCGTAGGCTTAGTTGATTTTTAACTTCCGCTTTTTAGCGTTAATCCGCTTCAACAGCTTCATCTTTGCTTTTAACAAACAAATGATACACTACGTTGTACCATCATCTACGATGGTCACAAAGTATTTGTCTCCCCCCTCTATTTTGTACAAAGTTCGAATCACCCATGTAGGTGTGACTAAGTTTTAGAGGAGCGGTGCTTCTTTCGCTATTCCTTTGAAGGAATGGAAAGGCGATTTTGCCTCTTCGCCTACCTCACATTCATTTTGAGGGTTTATGTCGATGGAAGACAACAATCTCAACTTTGTTAGCTTTTGAATGACTTTCTATTTAACATGTCTTAATATATGATGGCAGAGATGCACGGATTACAAATATATCATTCATTTAGCTACAGACATACTATACCTTTCTTAGTTATTACAGACTTGTCGGACTAGTCTCAAACCATCTTGTCCAACAGCGACTGTGAAACCAAGTTTAGGACATATATCACCTCCTTTTGGAGTGATCCCATTCCCTGAAGTCCTACTGAAGACAACATCTCCAACCCCTTCTACTTTAGAGGTGGCGTTGCTTCACATGAACAACCTCTTGCCCGTGGTTAGGGCGTAACTGGATCATATGTGATCTGGATACTCTGGCCCACTCCAGTTGCTTTGGCAGACTGAGTGTCCAATTTCTTTTCTGCCTTTCTTTTGGCCTTCAGATCATTTAAGACCTGGCAACTCTGGCCACCACACTGGGTGTCCATTAATTTTCCTATCAAATGAATTCTGGCCCCACTCCAGTCGCCCGTAGGCTTTGTACGACTGAATGTCCAACATCATCCTATCAAATGAAGGATCTTCTGTCAAATAGTGTGACAGGTTCAATGTCTTAAGATAAGTCATTATCTTTTAGTCTTCTTCCTTTTAGATTGGTGCCCAGACACTTCCTGGCACTTGCTTAAGAGTGGTAACAGTTTTCGCACAGTCGGTGGATCTCTATCCTTCATATGTGCGAACATACTTTACACATTTTTAATAATTACACCCAAAAGAACAGATCTTTTAAGTTTTATCTACAATAGTCCAATCTTTATACGTGAAGGAAGAAGGTTCAATATCTGATTTTAGAGTGTAGGGAATATAAGTTTTTAATGAAAACACTTTCATATTCCCAACCTTGCTTTACACACTTTTATTCAGATATTAACTAAACATATTATTGATAAGGAAATATTATTAACTTAGACCTTTTGGATTCTGGCCCACTTCAGTCAGACTGAGTGTCCACGTCCTCCTTACCATAATTTGGATCCTTTGTCTGGGATAGATATAGGCCTTTTGCTACATGATAGAACATCATCTTTAACCTTCTCCTCTTGTCCCAGTTGACATCATCAGCCTCTCATGGGCGCTTGTGTCCACCACCCTCGGGAGCGGTGACACCAACTCGTCCTTGATCTTTAGCCGTACTAGCATGACTATCAGCAGTATCTTAAAGCTCAGCATTAGATCCGTAGATCCTACCTTTGACAGAAACAAATTTGTAATTATCGTCAATGAGAGAACCAAACTAGGACTAGATTTGAAATCACGATTGTCAAGAAGAAAACCACATCCAATTTGGTCACACACTTGTCGGCCAACATCTTTCGAAGCACTAATACAAATCTTGTCTTAAAATTGTTGGAATATGTAAAACAACAATGGAAATAGTAAATAACTATTACAGTGATCGAAAGGATAAACAACAATGAGGACAACAACAAGTTGTCAATTTCTTGACCTAGAATGAAACTTCAAATATAGACTTGTATTCGGAAATACAAGAACATGAACTGCTACACTTGTGGCTTGTAGATCCGCTGAGAATAAAAATGGTTAGAGTCCTTCGTCTGTTAAGATAACACTTGAAACACTTAGCAACCAATTAAATAAACACAACACCACTGACTGAGTCGAGAGATGGCTCTCTGTCTTTAAGACAAGATTGCCCCCATATATAGGCTTTACGGAAGTGTGGACAATAGTCTCCCAAGATGAAACAACAAACTATCAAGTGTGCAAAGCCTACCCAAATGATCTTAACGAAGAACACGAATAATGAAGATTGCTAAGAGAAGGATTGCTATGAGAAAAATCTGATCTCTTTGTGGTGTTGTGAACTTGTTTTTCTGTTCATATGTCTTCTCATGTTCAACTATGTATATTCTTCTATAGAATTGAGCCAAAGCTTCAATTTATAGGTATGCAAGATGGCCTCTTCAAGTGCTCCACAATGGCAATCAATTGCCAAGTAATGGATGACAATTAACCCCCAAGTAATGCAGCAACATAATAGTCCAAGTAATGGCCATTATTAGGTGGTTTCAATGCCATTGAAGCCACCTCAACATCCAAACCTTTGGGATTCTGTCGAGCAAACACTGCCTGGGAAGCACCGCGGCACTGCAGCATTTAGTGCAGCGGCTCCAGTAACCAAAGTTGGAATTTGCGCCGCGACGCTACAAGGGGGGCGCCGCGGTGCTCCGGCGCCGCGGTCCAATCCGGGAGGCGCCGTGGCCCTTCTCGGCTCCGCGGCCCTTTTTCGACCCGTTCCATCTTACACCTCACACAATACTTCCTTCGTTTACCAACGTGGAACACTTTTCATTTAGCAAATAACCGTCCATTAATTTATGTTTCAAACATTTCACTTACGTACCAATATCTCTTTCATTAACGAAATTTACGATACTTGACACTAAGATTGCACGTGTGTGGAAACGATATTTTCGACGTGCGGGGCTCAATTGTTCGAGTCATAAATAACGGGATAAACTTAATTCTATATTAGTAAATTTCCAACAGTAATTGCTCAGTTAAAAAATTAAGGAGGCCTTTCTGCCAGTACTTCTCTAATTTTCTGCCGAAACTAATTGGATACTATATTAATTCATCACTCTTCCAGTAAAAATATATACTACTAAATATCGTATTTCTTTTTAGTCTAATTCGCAGTAAATTTCATTAATTTTGTTCTGATAGTAACATTATGCCGAAAACGAATGGCACAATTAATTCACCGGTCTTCCGGCTTAAAAAAGATATTTTTTATATATAAAAAAAAACTGTCATTGTTATCTTTTTCATGGACAATGAAATATGCAACTGTCAATTGATTAATTCTTTAATACCATATAAAGTAAGCTTTCCCCAAAATAACAATTGTAATGTAAAAATGCAAAAGATGAAATTAAAGTGCAACGAATAAGAAAATAAAGTTTGAGAAAGTAGAGAAACAAAGCATCCTTTCGGACGTGAAAGTTTTCCCTTTTAAAAAATTTAAAATATTCTTTGCTTATATTTTACAAGAATAACAACGTATCAGTATAATTTCATAAGTGGAGTTTGAGAATGACAGTATGTACGCAAACATTATCCTCTCTAGAAAGGCTATTTCAATATACCATTGACTCAAGAAAAAAGTATATCAAAGTAGTTCGGAAAGAGAAATAACGAAAGGGAAGAAGCGGCGATAAAATATTAAAAATAGCATAACAAAGCATTCTAAAAAAAGGGAACAATAACTACAACAAACTTATACTATAATCTAAGTACAAGAACCAACAGAATGTAATATAAATCGAAGAACAAGAAACTACAAGAATAATCCTACGACTATTAGTATGGAAGAATAAACGATTCAACACTCAACTACCTACTAACTTTCTACCCAAATCCATGTCCTCCATAGCCATCATATCCTTATTTGGTTATATTTTGGAATAATGTTTTAGTTAGTTTTTATGATAAAATTTTCAAATCAGTGTTACAAATAAAAATCTAATTTTTTTACTAATAAAACTTCAATTTTCTTTCAAGTGAAATGCATATTTAAACGAAACTTCAACTTATAATGTCAATTTTTAACTTCAACTTTAATAATTTTCTTTTAGTTTTAACTAAATCTACATCCGAACCTAAAAATATCAACATATAATTTTTTTTCTACGTGAAAGAAAACATATGTGGATCCAACGTCATACAAAGTTCTAAAGAAGCCCTAAAGACCAAAAAAATATTAAAATAATACTAGAAATAGGAACAACTAAAAAAACTGCAAAGAAGAGACAGGATTGAAAAACGGAGAGAACATATTGAAAAAGAGAGAGGATCTTGGACTTTTAAGTGCTAAGAGAACCATCTCTTCTCAGCCTTTTTGAATTTGCTAACCATTTATTTCGTTAAAAAGAAAAAAATATATCAAGTTGGCTATGCTCAATACAAACTACAAAGTACCCAACCACAAACAATTTGAAGCAAATAATCCACTTCTGTTTAAGGCATTAAACTATTCCATTCTTTAGAAGACAATCTTTTTGTTTTGTTTTGTTTTTCTATTTGGTGTTCGATATCTGTATTGAAGCTTGACTAATTCGGATTTGCGTAGGGCCCATTCGGAGGAAGCTCTCCTTACTAAAAAAATTTCATACCCAAAACTCGAAATTTAAACCTCTAGTTAAGGAAGGAGGAGCCTCATCCGCTGCACCGCATCCTTTGATTGTGAATGTATAGGGGAAAATTCGTATAAGACAGTTGTACAAATTATAGGGTGACACATGGCGCACAGTGCTGAGTCATGATCACGTCAGCCCAAGGCACTATCGACTAGATGTGTGTGACACCAGGAGCGACACGACCACGACCGATACCAATAATACAGAAGGTTGAGAGCCGTTTGAGTTGTAATGGGCGGCTGTTACCAAACCGGTTATACGTCTTCCATGAGGCTTTAGTAGCGTTTAATGAGATATTGATTATCCAATTATTACAACATTCATTCTCTTGTATTAATGATGGCATATTTCGTGGGTTGAGTACCCGTGTAACTATGTATAAATAGAACACACCATTTCATTGTAACACATCATATTTTGATTATTACAAGATAGTTGCTCATATTCTCTCGATTTATGTGCTTTCATACAAGTTATCAAAGTTCTGCCTAGAAGATGTCACAAGGCTCAGGCTAATTATTACTTTACTTTATTTTACTGTTAACTATTTTCAGTATAATTTATCTCAAATTCTTATATAACGTGTCACTCGAGATCCACGTGTCATTGACCACGTATACAAATTCAACAGTAACGTTTTACAGGTAAATATTTTGGCACCCACCGTGGGACCTGGACAATTGTGATGCCACTAGTGACCTGTCTACTAATCTAATTTTTCCTTTAAGTCTTATTCATTGTTCAGATCAAACAAATAGCAAGAATAGGAGAATGCAGTCGCGACGTCTGGGACAACACAAACAATCTTAGGACGGATGGTTTGCCGGTAGTAGCCATGAGACCCGAAGATCCGATATTTGCAGACGGAATCACTTTCGAAGACGGACAAACTCAGCATGAGGATATTTCCACTAATGAAACACCCGAAGAACCTATACAGAATTTCTGGGCACAGAACACCGCAATGAGCGAGAAGTTGGAATATCTTAAGCGGTTTCAAGAGGAGTTCATGTCCAAAAATGCTGGCAGTACTCCAACAGGGAAACTGGTGCCTCCACCAAATGCAGATAAAGAAATCGGTAATGATCAAGGCAGATTAGGAAATAATAGTTCAGAGAGAGAAGCTAACCCTGAAAATGCATTTTAGGAACAAGTTTTGAAATTCATGAAATATATGACTAGCAAAGTCGATTCCAACGCTGAGAAGGCGGAAAAAATTGCCTAGGAGTTCCGGCGCCAGTTCAGCCATATACTAGGGGCTCCTCATGTGGTTGACGGTCCAGACACAGAAATATATTCAATTGACGCCAGAGGCTGTGCCCGAACTAATCCCAAAAGGTTCAAAATGCCTTTTGTAGCCAAATATGACGAAACTACTGATCCCCAGGAGCATATTATGGCCTATACTATAGCCGTGAAAGGAAATGATCTACGCGAACAAGAAATAAAATCGGTTCTGATAAAAAAATTTGCTGAAACACTTGGTAAGGGAGCTCTGACATGGTATTCACAACTCCCCGAACATTAGATTGATTCATTCGCCCAACTCGCTGACATGTTCATAAAGGCTCATGCGGGGTCCCGGAAGGTGAAGACACACAAAGTGGATATCTTTCGCATTGCGCAAGGAGATTCAGAACTCCTTAGGGACTTTGTTACACGATTTTAGAAGGAGCGAATATTGTTACTAGCGAAATCGAACGAATGAGTTGTAGAGGATTTCGCGAAAGGGTTGAACCCAGCAAATTCGAAACCTCCCAAAAGCTCAAGGAAAATCTCTTGGAGTTCCAGGCTACAATTTGGAAAGATGTGCACAACCGGTATGAGTCCAAGATCCGGATTGAAGATGATATGTTTGGAACAAAAGTCTGGAGTATCTTTGAAAAGCCTGACAAATGAGCCAAAAATAACCAGAATTCTTGGAAGAACCATTATCAACCTATCTTATTCCAAGAAAGCAGGGAGATGGACAAAATTTTCACTCATTTGAAAAATCAAATAACAAGGGAGATTCCGAACGAAACAATCAAAGATTGGTGAATTCTTATAAACAGAATTCATCTAACTCTAATATAGGTACCGGGTACCCGAAGTTATCTGAGTACAACTTCAGTCTAGATGAAGATCAAATGGTAGAGGTGCTAAGAACACATCCGGCATCCCAACCACCGAAACCACTTCAGTCAGATCCTAGGAAAAGAGACCAATCCATTTGGTGTGACTTCCATGGCACACACGGGCATAAAACTGCATAATGTATACATCTACGAGAAGAGGTGGCAGAAATGCTAAGTAGGGGCTATCTCCGGTAATATTTGAGCGAGAGAGATCGCAACAATTATGAGCAGGGACTACCCGCAAAAAATAACTCAAATTTGGCTGCACTACCCCATGTTATAAACATGATTTATAGTGGGTTAATAATTGCCGCTACATCATTCATCGCGGCTAAGAAGACAAAAATTTCAATAACCTGAGAGAAGAGGTTTCGAGAGATACCTGATAAGCACACCATCACGTTCACAGAAAAAGATGTTGCTAGTGTTATCATCTCTCACAACGATGCACTGGTAGTCACTGTACCTATTGAATGCTTCTAGGTGAAGATAGTTCTAATTGATCTAGGAAGTCCAGCCAATATAATCCAGCTGAAGGTGGCGGAAGAAATAAATATGGCAGACAAGAGAGTTCCGGCTGCTAGAACTCTCTCGGGCTTTAATATGTCAAATGAAACCACAAAATGGGAAGTAAATCTATCGGTGGACGCAATGGGAGTTATTAAGTTGATAAAATTTTATGTCCTTGACGAATACATAAGGTATAATGCAATATTTGAAAGGCCATGGATACATGATATGAAGATGGTCCCATCAACATTGCATATATTGGTGAAATTCCCTACAACAGAGGGGATTCAACAAATCCGGGGTGAACAACCCTCTGTAAGGGAAATGTATGCCATAAAAGAACCAGAGAAGGTGGCTAACACCAAATAGCAATTACAGGAAGCGAGGTCAGTGCCAAAAAATGTTCACCAGGTTCCGCCGGTTGAGGCAGAATCAACATATCCAGAGAAACAGTTTTCGGATCAGTACCAAGTGCCCAAATACGTTCAGGTACTAGATGAATCAGATGCCACCAAGTCCACTATAGAAGAATTAGAGCAGATTGTATTACATCCGGAAACCCCCGAAAGATAGGCATACCTAGGCACCGGGTTAACCCCGATGCTCAGTGATTCAATTCTTAAATATCTTATATCTAACGGTGATTACTTTGCATGGTCTCATGAAGATATAACATACATCCCTCCAGAAGTTATAACTCATAAGTTGGGTCTGGATCTTAGTTTCCCTCCAGTGCGGCAGAAGAAGCGGTCGATCGCCGAACTTCGCAATAGGTTTGTTAAAGAAGATGTAGCTAGACTACTTAATATACGTCCACTAGGAAAGTAAAATACCCGGATTGGTTATCAAACATAGTCGTAGTGCCTAAAAAGGGAAATAAATTTAGAATGTGCATTGACTATAAGGATTTGAATAAAGCATGTCCTAAGGACTCGTTTCCACTATTGAACATAGATCAAATGATCGATGCTATGACCGGACATGAGATCATGAGTTTTCTCGATGCATACTCCGGGTATAACCAAATAAGGATGCACCCAGAGGATCAAGAAAAAACTTCTTTTCTAACTACTTTCGGTACTTATTAATATAACGTTATGCCTTTTAGATTAAAAAATGTCGGGGCCACGTATCAAAGGTTAGTAAATAAATTATTTGAAAAATAAATAGGAAAAATAATGGAACTAAATAGATGATATGCTTGTTAAGAGTCTTCGTGCAGAAGACCATTTAAGTTACTTGCAGGAAACCTTTGAGGTGCTGAGGAAGTACAACATGAAGCTGAACCCCGAGAAATGTGCTTTGAAGGTAGGCTCCGGGTAATTCTTGGGTTTCTTGGTTTCCTAGAGAGGAATCGAGATAAATCCTGACAAGATAAAGTCTATCAAAGATATACCGAATACACTTGAAGACGTGAAAGCAGTACAACGACTGACCGGTCATGTGGCGACATTAAGCAAGTTTATTTCCCGGTCTTCGAAATATATCATAGGTTCTTTTCACTTTTGAAAAAGAACAACAATTTTAGTTGGACGTCCGAATGCCAGCAAACCATACGGGACCTGAAGAGATACCTATACAGTCCTTCACTCATGTCAAAATCTAAGGATAGAGAACAACTATTGATCTATTTGGCTGTATCAGAGGTAGCGGTAAGTGTAGTACTGGTACATGAGGAAAAAGGTACATAATTTTCTATCTATTATGTAAGTAGAGTAATGACACATGCCAAAACTTGGTACCCGTTACTCGAAAGACTGGTGTTTGCCTTAGTAATGTCATCGTGGAAGCTTCGACCATATTTCCAATGCCACCCAATTGCCGTAGTAACTATATTCCCTCTTAAGAATGTGTTGCATAAGCCAGAACTTTTTGGGTGCTTGGATAAATAAGCGGTAGAATTAAGTGAATTTGTCATTACATATAGACCCCCGATTGCAATAAATTCACAAGTCCTTGTAGACTTTGTGGAAGATTTCAGTCTGAGAGTAGCTACAACATCAAGGGGACTGGTCTTAGTAATGGACACTTTATACATATGGTGTCTACAACATCAAGGGGACTGGTCTGTGAGTAGCATTGCAAACTCCCACCGGTGAAACTTTAAGACAAGCAATACACAGTCCTCCGTTGACTAACAACGAACCAGAATATGAGGCTTTGGTTGCAGGTTTAGAATTGGCCCGAGGATTAGGCTCACAAATTATTGAAGTCAAATATGACTCACCGTTGGTAGTGAACCAAATTCAATGAGTGTTCGAAGCCAAGGAAGAACACATGTCAAGATACCTTGAAAAGGCCTTAAAACTTTTATCTCGTTTCCAAGAATGAACGGTGGTTCACATACCCCAGGAAGAAAATATAAAGGCAGATGCACTCGCAAACTTATGCTCCAGCATGGAGGCTAAATGTTCTAAAACCGAGTCGGTTGTTCAGTTGTTGCATTCAGCACTAGATCCCATCGGATATGATGAAATCAATTTAACCAGCCTAACATGGAACTGGAGAAATGAGTTATTGGACTATCTTGTACATGAAAAGCTCCCTGAGGACCCGAAAGCATCCATAGCTTTGAGGACTAAAGTTGTCTGGTATTGTATCATAGACGGAAAACTCTACCGTAGGTATTTTTATGGTCTCTTAGCTCAATGCATAGGCCCCAACGAAGCTGATTACGTGATGAAGGAAGTCCATAAAGACATTTGTGGAAATTATTCAGAAGCAGAATCCCTAATGACGAAGCTTATGAGTGTCGGTTACTATTGACCCCAGATCGAAGAAGATACGAAAATGTTTGTACGGATATGTGATAAGAAGTGGGGAATGAACATTATCGGACCCTTTCTAGCAGCACCAGGACATATATGTCAAATTATATTTATGACTGACTATTTATCTAAATCGGTTAAAGCTATATGTTACACAAAGATACGGGAGAAACATGTGAAGGAATTCATATGGCAACACATTATTTGTTGTTTTGGCATCCCGAAGGAGATAGCTTGTAACAATGGCCAGAATTTCAGCGGAGCCAAGGTCACAAAGTTTCTTGATGACTTGAATATCAAGCGAATCATATCTACTCCCTATAATCCCAGTGCAAATTGACAAGAGGAGTCGACAAACAAGCTTATAATCCAGAACTTGAAGAAGAAACTAGAAACTGAACATCTATACTACCAGAGATATTATAGGTGTACCGAACCACGGTAAAAATGAGTACCGAAGAAACTTATTTTCCCTAATTTACTGTGCAGAGGACTTGTTCTCGGTAGAAGTAGGAACTCCCAGCTTGAGGTACCTCCGGGCTGATGACAAATCAAATGCATAATTAATTTTCGTGCACCTGAATTTGCTCGAAGAGCGTCGAGACTTAGCGTACATCCGTATGGTAGACCAAAAACAAAGAATGAAGTGATATTACAACCGGCGCACAAATCTACGACATTTCAAACTCGGAGACTTGGTGCTCCGGAGGGTGACTTAGAGTACCCGAGAGCATAATCCCAGAAAGCTAGGCGCAAACTAGTAAGGACCATATATGGTCACTGATATTGCTGGTAAATGAGCTTATCAGCTAACATATCAATGAGGAAATAAACTTCCAAGTAATTGGAATGTAAGTCATTTGAAGAAGTACTATGTGTAGTAAGATAGAACATGTGCTTAGGGGTGGCAGGTGGGTACAATTTTGCGGATTTTGCACCTCACCCGCACCAGTTGGGGAGGATATGGGTATAACTTTGGCGGGTAGTAGGCGAGTATGAGTATTAAAAATGTATCCGCCACCCATGGCGGGTAGGTGGTAGATTTGCAGTTATACCCGCCTCCCCCGCCCCACATCCAACCGCTCGCCTACCCGCCCTATAAGCCCAGTAATAGTTGTAGCAGTCCTTAAGCCCATAAGCCCAATGCCAATAATAAGTGAGTAGGCAAAACCCTACCCACTTACACTTAGTCCTTACTCAAGTTCAGCAACCTTCACACCTCCCTCTCTCGTTCACTCTTTAGTCTATGCCGACTGTCGTCTCTCATCACTCTCTCATTCTCCGTCACGCCGCCATTAGCCTTCCCGCCTCCCTATCCATGAGACCTTGACAATAGGTATTGATTAAGAAGATCTACTACTCTAAGAACAAAATATTTGATTTTGTTTTCATTTGTGATAAAATTTTGAAAAACATTTTTGGTTTACAAACTATATGTTCTGGTTTTATAACTGTGAACCAAATCAACTACTCTAAGCTAGTTGATTTTTTCAAACTGAACATGCCTTTGGATTCTTTTAAGAACACAAATAATCAATTATATTTTGGTAGTTATTTTCAAAGGAAAAAAGTTCATATTTTGTTAAAACCAGCGTGCTTAGCCCACTACTAAAGATATGTCAACAGCCTTCTAAAAAGCTCTCCCTTTTATTTTTCTTGGTGCAAGTTTATCATGAATTTGTGTTTTGTATTATCTGAATATATTTAGGGCATAAGTGATAGTTGTATTATTATCTGAAAATGTTTAGTATGGTGCTTTGGACATGCCTAACTTTTTAAAAATATGATTGGATTTTCTGATGTTTTCTTCTAAACGACACCCATCACTAATTACTGACTGGAAAAGCACACCGTCGTCAAGATGGTAACATTAATTTGATTAAATTATTTATGTTGTATTAAATTGAAGTTAGACTCTAATTACTTTGAGTATACATTATGCAGGTGGTGGTGATGTCAAGGAGATGGAAATATGTGATCTTGAGGAATATGATACTCAAGTCCTCTGTTGAATAATGAATTACCTAAAATATCTCATTGTTCACTGGGGTCCTTGGAGAGCAATGATTGGGTTTATTCAGCACATTGTTCTTTCAAGATGTTCTCAAATGAAGAAGCATGTATTGCTTTAAGTATTTATAGAGACATTAGTATTTTTTTATGTAGTTAGTCATGTTTATATAATGTACTAATTTAATTTATAAGACTATTTTATTTTGGGTTTGATCACTATTTTGTATTGATCACTAATTGATTATAAAATATGGCTGGCGGGTATTGGCGGGTGGCGGATATCCACTTGGGTGGTGGATCGGGTGTGGATTTAGGAATATACCCACCTAGGCGGGTATGAATGTTGAAATTGTACTTTCTGGCGGGTACGGGTGCGGGGGAGGGGGTACCCACACCCGCCCCGCCCAATTGTCATCCCGACATATGCTGCACTCTTTTTCCATTCGTCCGGTTTTTGTCCCAATTGGGTTTTTCCGATAAGGTTTTTAATTTTGCAGCATCACAAATTGAGTGTGTTTGTCTTGCTACCGAAGAGAATTATCCAATATCCAAGTCTTCACGACATGAACTCTTAGATACTGAGGGACCATATACATTCGGAATGGACTGAAGAATTGTTTTTTGAAATTTTAATGCTTCTAAGGAAAGCACCCGATATCGCGGACTTCCCGGATATTCAAACTATATGTAATCGGACTGATAACACTAGATGACAACCGGATTAGTCTTGTACTTGTCTTCACATTTGCAAGTCCAAAAGAATCAACGAAAATTTCCTTTTATGATTAATAAATATTTGCCATCACAAGCATAAAGAACGTGTGTTATTATCTTTAACATATCGAAAAATTATGTGCCATAATGAACATGAGATGTCCTCTTATACAACATCATTAAAAATAAGGGTCCTCTCTTATTAAAACCTTAACAAAAAAATTAAGGCTCTAGATATAAGAAGTAGCGAGGGTTTAAGTTGTTCAGAACCAAGTTAAGTCTGGAACAAACTTTGACGGACACGAGAAACCCTAATTTGAAGATTAAAAGAAAAATACATCTTTTGAACTAAAGTAAAAATATAGGAAAGTTCTTAAACTTCTAAAGTGTAGCCTATTTCGGTAAATTGAACCTCAAAGTTAGGTTCTGGTTCATAAAGCAAAGTAATAAAGTTTGTAACTAATGCTTGTTTATGAAAATAGATAAGGAATGAAAACTTTACGCAGAATTGCAAAGGAAAGGAAAAGTTCATTCATTCATAGTTTCCAAACTCAAACAACTCGGATATAAAAAATACTAAATCAGGCCCAAAAGTGACCCGATAACAAAAAACAAAAATATTGAAATAAGAACCAGCACGAAAGGTTACGACTTGTCTGCTCCATGGTCTGTTGGGGGTGTTCCTGGTGTTTCCAATAGGTTATGAGAAATAGGGGCTGAAAGAGGTAATTCTGAGGTTGATGCTTTGAGAGCGTTATCTGAGGCAAGAGGCACATGCTCTTGAGGATGAGAAGCCTCGGGTCTCGGGGGGACTTCATCCTCCCCGGTCCCCAAAGATAAAGCATTGTCTTCTTCCTTTAGGAGGGAGCCATCGGGACTGTCAGCAGAAGCCAATTCCAATTTCCGAGCCTTAATGATTTTTTCTTCAATATCAACAAGCCTGATCTTCGCTGCTTCCAAGGCTTTACAATGCATCATATAGCCATTCCTAATCATGGACATAGTATAACTATCAATGGTGGCTTGGACCTCTTCTTGTACAACTTAAACGACTTGAGTGAGCTCGGTGCTCTTAGCATGGAGGAGTTGGTTGGCTTGGGTCAACTCAACAATCTCTTCCCATTGTCTCTCATTCAAAACAGTCAAAGTTGAAACACGGGACCTCAGGCACTCAATCTCTTTCTTCAGGTCTTCCCTCTCTGTTTCTTTATTTTGAAAATGCTCGGAAAAGGTACCCACATCAGCCTCGAGACCGGAGAGACGTATCATAAGATCAGACACGGTGTCCGATGCTTTATTCCACTTTTTCTACCAATCTCCGGCCTGGTCCTCATGCAAAGTGGCATGTGCCTATAGGCTTTTTTCTCTTCTTCTAGCTGCTTAAGTTTGCCATGTAGTTCATCAACCTAGGCAAGCTTCGCCTCTGCAACTAACAGGCAGTGAACAACGTTGTCCCGTTCGGTTGTCAAGGTGCCTTTTTCTTTAATCATTCATTGGAGCCCTTCGTAGCATAGAAAGTTGGCCTGGATGATAATCGTGTTTATCAGAAGAGAATATGCGAAAATATTAAAGTATAAGCAGATCGGAAAAGGGATAATACCTCGGCTGCAACATGCATTCCTTCGTTAATGACACATTCAGAGGACACCCGGTGAGCCTTGATTTTGTCTGAAGCCACGTGCTTCATGTAGTTAGCCACTCCAATGGGATTAGAACAAAGGTGACAGTCAGCAGGGAGTTGAAAGGTTATGTTTCAGAATTCTACAAGCTGAGCTATTGGGGTCGGGTACTCATTTACCAACTCATCCTTATGCGAAGAGGAAACCTGGTCGAGGGAATATGGAATGCCATGGTCTTCTTCTTAGACCATGGTCGGCATAACTGGAGACTCGGGATCCTCAGTAACTGGTAGTAGAGTGGTGATTGTTGGTGCATGCAGGGGTTGACGTACAACAGTGATTACCGGGGCGAAAGAGGCATTGGTATAACCGGCACGATGACTGGCAACTTTTATCTCTGCAAAAAGCAGAGTGGCTTCATTTCTCCTTCTCTCTAGAGGATGTTCTTCCTCGGGACCTTCATCATCCAGGTCCACCATGGGGAAAGAACAAACTGTTAAATTGGCATTACCGGAAGCGTTAGGAGAAGTTCGGTCAGAATGATCGAGGAATTTCTTTTTCAAACGTTTCTATCCCGTATGGGGGCTAGCGAAAGATTCACTTCATAACTTTTTATGCTCACGGGCTTGTAGAATAATAAGGGTGGCCACCTCCGGATCTTCGATTTCCTTTTCTAGTGGAGCGGTATCAGTTGCTTTAGAAAGACCTAACAAGAAGGAGAATAATTTTGTCGGCAGGTTGAAGAATAAGCGGAAGAATTTGAGGTTAAAATCATAATATGTACCGTGGTGGTGAGGTACCCAGTTCTTCTGTTTTTCCATGTTTGGAGTTCTGGGGTGGACACATCGAGAATCTTTTGAAACCAAGTTTCGAGGTCATCAATATCCGCAGACTCCTATACGATGGCTAAAGGGAAGAATAAAATCCGATCAAGAATAAAGTGACTTGCTTAAAAGAGGCGTTAGAACAAGTATAGTATTGAAATAAAATTACGGTGGAAGTTTCATCATTTCGGGATTGCGCGGCTGTCAGGGGGAAGGAGGTCGACGGTGGGAAGGATGATGTATCTCTCCGTCCATCCTCTATCTCGGTCATCATCAAGACTGGTCAGAATGGTTTTGCTTCCACAACGGTGCAAGTTGATGACTCCATCACAGAAAGTGCGCGGAGAGTAAATGAGAATCAGGTGGTCTAGAGTAACGCTAACACCAGCCTCCCGAGAAAAGTGCCAGAGGCACGCAACTGCCCTCCAAATATGAGGGCCCGCTTGAGCTATGCAAACTTTGTACCGGCGATAAAATTCTAGAATGACATCATCAATAACTTTCTAGAGTTTCATGAAAAAAGGGTAAATGTAAACATAAGAATACCCTTCCTTGTAAGAGGTTATCCTTTCCTCACTGGTAGGAATCAGGACTTCGATTAATTCTCAGCCGCAATCGGCCTTCATAGTTGGTAGAATATTGGCGGTAATCTGGGTTTTGAACTTACCGGCGGGGATATTCCTGCCACCGGTAAAACCTTTGAGACTATTTTTTCCCAAATATCATGAGTAAAACACCATGTCTTTTGAAAATAGGAAGAATCCAAAGGGTTTCGTCTAGAAGGAGCCCCACTTTGGGAGTCGGTTTTCTTTTTGCTCGAAGAGACATTGCTGCTAGTTGTAGGATTGGTCATGATTGCTATGAGAAGACGAAGATGATAATCAGTGGTTCAGCAAAAAATGTATTTGTTTAAATAAGGAGTGAATGGACAAACCCTCAATTTGGTGGAGTATTTATAAGGAAAGAAGTGATGACGACGCTTGAAAAGTATGTGTCGAATGCCAATCGATGGCACCACGTGCGTGTCAGATCATGAGTGATTAGATGGAACGCCTCATCATTACTATGCATTCATCCGTTAATCGAGGGAAGTAAGAAAGTTGTCATCATTTCATCAAGATGACGATTAATGTGGCAAAATATGTGGATGGAATTCTCCGTCGTTTCCTACCAAAGCGCATAGCGTCGATTGGGTGTTATTTCAAATCCACTTTCTGGTTGCACAAGAGTCACACCCGAAAAGTGCGGGGACTATCTATATAGGGAAAAAATTATAAAATAATTATACGAATTATAGAATGACACGTGGTATACCGTGCTGAGTAAAGATCACGTCAGTCCAAGGCACTATCGACTAGATGCGCGTGACACCAGAAGCGACACGAGCTCGACCGATATCGGTAATACAGAAGGTTGATAGCCGTTTGAGTTGTAACGGGCAGCCATTACAAAATCAGTCATATGTCTTCCATGAGGCTTTAATAGCATTTAATGAGATATTGATTATCCAATTATTACAACATTCATTCTCTTATATTAATGAAGATATATTTCGTGGGTTGTGTACCCATGTAGCTCATGTATTAATAAGACACACTATTTCATTGTAACACATCATATTTTGATTATTACAAGATACTTGCTCATATTCTCTCGATTTCTGTGCTTTCATACAAGTTATCAAAGTTTTGCTCAGAAGCTGTCACAAGGCTCAGGCTAATTATTGTTTTACTTTATTTTACTGTTATCTGTTTTCAGTATAATTTATCTCAAATTCTTATACAATGTGTCACTTGAAATTCACGTGTCCTTGACAATGTATACAAATTCAACTGTACCGTTTTACGGGTAAACAGTGAAGAGAAACGTTCTTCAATATTCCATATTTAGTTTTGGGGTTTCTTCATGATTACCCAAGTGAATCAAGTATTTGCTCGCTTGTATTCATTTATAAAATTTGTCTTGTAAAATATTACATTGCACAATTATGAATGTTGTATACCTTGAGATATACAGTTCACATTTTATATATTTTAATAGTATATAATAATAAAAATAGTTGAACTACATTGTAGTATAGCGTAGGTATACAACAAGTGAATTGTATGTCCTGAAAATGTATATACGTGTTGGATATTTTATAAATATTTTTTTGCTAAACATGTATGGACGTTTTCACGTAATTTAATTAGTTGTTTGTGCACACTGTGTAAATGTCCCATTATTTTCGGCTAAGTGCACAAATAATCGATTTTGGGACCGCTATTTATCCCATATCGATAATGTATTAAATTTTGCAAATTTATCTACTCCTGAGACAACTTCAAACATATGGGCGTAAAGCTGTAAAAATCTACTCGGACGTTGGAAGGTGGTATACATAACTAAACTTCACACACATATGACTGAAGCTCAACTATTTTTGCATGAACTTAAGGCACAGAAGACTGAAGTTCAGACATTGTTGCATGAACTTAAAGCATGTAGTTGGAGTTTAGGTGAACAAAATCTCGCCCAACAACAACTTATTATTCGAGTTTCAACAATCCAATTGGTTCAACCCCAAAATCTACTCTAAATGAGCTTAAATTTTAAAATATAAGTTTCAAATATCATAATGAACAACTCTCAATCATGAATTTGTCAAAATAACAAAAAATCTAACAAACTCATTTTGTGATTTGCCAATATTTAAAAAAAAATCAACAACATCCACTCGATTTACACTCACTTTTTATATTAAAAATTCAGGACACACTTCATCAAGCTTATCAAAGCATTATACTTAACTCGCTATAGATTCAAAAATATTACTTTGTAAGTGCTTTTTTTTTGTGTTTGCCAAAATTGGATCTAAATTAAATAATTTTATCAAACTCGAGTACAAATTAACTAATTAGGTACATATATATTCAGGGGAGAATCTAGGAGGGGGTGAGGGTGTTCATCCAAACCCCCTCGACAAAGAATTACAATATATATATAAGATACTTTTTAATTTTTTATGTGTATATATAAATTTTGAATCCTCTAGACACAAGACTAGACGTTGGCTCAGTGGTTAAGGAGTTCAAAATTCACCTTAAGGTTCTAAATTTAAACCACATTACATTTTTATTTTTTAAACACACTTAGTAAAAAATCTGAATTCGCCACTATATATACTGAGTACGCCATAAAAAATTTACCATTACTTTTTTCCTTTAATTTAGTTGCAACTGCCGGCCACCATTATTATCATTATTATTCATTTTGCTTAGGCCGACACGACTTTAAAATGTGTTACTAAAATCTAATACTTGCTTCTTTATATAGTTAACACCTCTTTCATGGATGTGAATTTGTTTTAAGGTGTTACGCTAGTAGTCTAGTACCAAAGAGTAGAATAGGTAGAGATAAATCATATAGGAAATCTCAATTATTTGGAGTAAGCACATGCAGTTGATCGATTAAATTTATCATTAAATGTTAAATAAATGTTCAAGTATGGAAATATGTTATTGTTTGTCATTATTACTTAAAATAGTTATCTCAAATTATTTAGCATTTTAAAAGTTTAAGACACAATTAATTACTTCTTCCATATTTTACTCTTAGTAGAATTTCGTCATTAATTAAGATACAACACAAATACAGTAAATATTTTAATAGAGAGAGAATATAACTTAAATATAAATAAGGATAAAAATAATCAAATGTCTTTTTAATTAATATTTTTTAAGAAACACGTAAAATAACAAAATTACAGATAATTTGGGACGGATGGAGTATCTTTTATCTAACTAAGTTAATGTGTGACATGGTTACATTAGCTAATAAGTTCAGACCATTATCTGTTGTGCCTACTAATTTTTTTTTATTTTACTTTTTTTGTCTCTATTGGTCAAAGAGTCAGTGATTGGAATAGTCAAACTAATCTTCTTTTTCCCTCTCTTTTGAAGATTTATTTTCTTGTGGGGATATTGTGGATTCCAGTCCCTTTTCACTCTTTTCTTTCAAACCAAACAAAATTTTATAAATAATTGAAAGAGAAAGCAATCTTTGATTACAGTCAGCAAATGCTTAACTGCTTCTGCAATTGCAGCACTTTGTCCCTTTCTTATTACAACTTGTTGCTTATTGTACTAGTTGATTAACTTTAGGCCATTGATTAATTTATTCTCTAGTGTTAAACCGCCGGGACTGAATGACTTTTTTAGGGAGTCGGAGACGATTGAAGATGCTCGGGTACCTTTGTCGATTCTCAACAGTAAGATCTCGAGGCTTACTAGACGGGAATTACTTCGTATAAGATACAAATTACATACTTTTTTGGATTCTTATAAAATTTGTTGGTTGAATTATAGTAAAGATAATGATGGTTTTCGCGCGGTGGAAATGATGGCTTGTTGTGTTAGTGATGTCCATTTCAATGTTGTCTACTACAATTATAGCTTCTAAATTATGATTTCAAACAATTGCCTCTGTGTTTTTTCAAGTTTTGGTATACTGTACTGTGAACCTTCTTTTCTCAAAGTAATTTTGCTTTAAATGACTATTTATCTTCAATTGAATTCTAGAAGAAACGTAGCTAAAAGTTGAGATAGCAGTAAAAGAAAATGACTTCCATCTAAAACAAGAAATAATTATTTCCTCTCACTTTTGAGGAATTCTTTTTTAAAATCATTACCAAACACCAAAAGATAAAATATTATTCAGAAACATTCTTCAAAAAATTATTATTCGCCTTTATCAAATACACATATTGAATGTTAGCAATATTAAAAATTATGAAAGACTTGCATGACAAAAAATATTAAATAGTAGTGAGATGAATGAGATCGCTCCACAGTTCACATTGTAATCACCTCTATTGTATATAAGTTTTTCGATGAAAAAATTATTATCCTACGATATTCTTACCAGAGATCTTGGCTTTGAGCAATAAAAATGGAGAAATATTTTATATGAAGTGTCTTTCCCTCAAATAGGTCTTGAATCCGGATCGATCCAACCTGTGAGTTTCGAGTATTAGATGATTAAAAAATAAAATAAAAATTGGTGGAATTTGAAATTAGAAAATATTAAGGGGACCATGTTGAAAATTATTGACATGGTCACGTGTTGTGCATGTATGTGTGTTTAATGGGTTAGTTAGAATGTAGTTAGATAGGGTGATTAGAAGAGTGACTCCGCTCACATTAATTAAATAGACGGTTAGTTTCTTAGCACAATGTATGTATATATAATCTTGTACTCATTGTTTCTCTCTCAGTTGAATGAATACGATCAGAAAATTCCCAACTCTCTCAATTTGTAATTATACTTGATATCAGAGCGGGTTACGAAATTCTAGATATTGACGGTTACCGAAATTCGGAGATTGAATATTCTCGAAGAACAATCGAGAAACAATGAATGATAATCAAAATCAAGTCGCCGATAATTTGCAATCACAATCATCAAGTGGAGCAGTGACGATAGATCATAGTCAACCTTTGTATTGCATCCGTCGGACACATTGTGATGTGTATTAGCGCCGGTGAAACTCACCGGATTGGAGAACTATGGAATTTGGAGTCGAGCTATGAGAATTTATATTTTAGCTAAGAAGAAACTAGGTTTTGTGACTCGAACATGCACAAAGGAGTCATTTGATGAATCTATTCATGAACAATGGGAGACAGTTAATGCCATTGTCCTCTCATGGATCATGAACACAATATCGAAGAATCTATTAAGTGGTATTGTGTACACATTGGATGTGCATTTGGTTTGGGAGGATTTGAAGGAGAGTTTTGATAAGGTGAATCGTGTGAGAATTTTTCAAGTGCACACAACAATTACAACCCTAAAATGGGAAACTAATCCAGTATCAGTGTATTTCTCGAGGCTAAAAAAATTGTGGAGTGAATCTGATGTGTTGGCACCATCTCCAAATTGTGATTGTGCGAAGTCAAATGATTATATTAAATATCTACATCAACATATATGGATGAAGTTTCTGAGTGGTCTGAATGAATCGTATGACCAAGCTAAGAGGGAGATTTGATGAAATCTAATACACTAACCATAAACCAGGCCTATGCGTTGATTGTGCAAGATGAGAGTCAATAAGCCAATGTTGAGAAATCAAAGCTGGTGGCAATGTAAGTTAAGATAAATACTAAGCACAAAGGATGAGGTTCCATGTATTGTGAGAAATATCACATGAGAAATCATACGAAGTAAAAATACTATAGCATCATAGGATATCCATCAGACAGGGATAACAAACCTAATAAGAAGGGAGAGGGTAACTATAAAGGATGGAGGAAAGATAATCAACGTGAAGGTTAGGGAAAGAATAGGTACAGAAGAGATAATCATAAGTGTAGGAGAAGAGAGTCATATGTTGTGGTTAACAATGCAGATATGGAGGCAAGGAAGTATACTGATGAAATTGACACTAGAGGTCAATATGTTGAGGATGATAGAATAGGTGACAACTGTAATGGTCATCACACTTCAGATGATCAATGCAAGCAGTACACCAACAAGTTTGGAAAGGATTCTAAAGAATACCAGGCTCACATGACGGGTATTGTGACTTGTTTGATGTCTCAATTAGCCAATTGTGAATGGATAGTTAACATTGGCACATCACATCATGTGTCTGCAAATGAGGAGTTGTCAAAGAACATACTAAGCATACCTTCAAGTAAATGATTAAAAATGCATTTACCAAATGAAAGTGCAATTCCAATCACACATACAGGAAGTACTGGACTCTTTGGGAGGGTAAGGATAACAAATTTGTTGTTTGTTCCTGATTTCAAGTATAACTTATTGTCAGTGTCAAAACTGACCAAGGAACTATGTTGTTCAGTTAATTATTTTCCTGATCACCGTGTATTTCAGGATCTATACAGTGGCAGGGTGAATGGGATTGACAAACTACAATGAGGACTGTATATTTTTCAAGGAGCAAATGAAGACATTAAAGAACAAGTAGAAGAATTGAAGCAAGTTTACTTGGCAGATGCTGAAGAAAGATGCAGTTTGTGGCATAGAAGACTGGGACATCCTTCTCTTTCCACTATGAAGAACATGGTAAAATTCAAGAATAATATTGATAATAATGTCCATAATAATTGTAGGATTTGCCCACTGGCAAAGCAGACTAGAATGCAGTTTTCATTTAAGTGTTTCTAGAGCTGATAAGCCTTTTTAAATTGATACATCTAGATCTATGAGGTCCCTATAAGACTTCTACATTTGATAAGAAGAACTACTTTCTCACTATTATTGATGATCACACAAGATACACTTGAATTTGTTTGTTGCAATTGAAAATAGAAGTGATTGTAGTTCTCAAACAGTTTATTGCATATGTTGGCACTCAACTTAATTGCAACATTAAAAATTTCATATCTGACAATGGAACTGAATTTTTTAATTCACAATGTAATGAGTTATTACATACTTTAGGCATAGTGCACCAGAGTAGTTACCCTTACACACCCCAACAAAATGTGCTGGTTGAAAGAAAACATAGACATATCCTAGAGATAGATAGGGCTCTCAAGTTTTAGGTTAACATTCCCACAAAATACTGGGGGTTTTGTGTGAAATCAGCAATGTACCTTATGAATAGACTTCCCTCAACTATTTTGAGAGGAAAGGCTCCTTATGAATTGTTATTTCACATGAAGGTCGCACTAGATCATTTGAGAGTAATTGGTTGCTTATGTTTTGTCACCACTTTATCTAGAACAGACATATATTTGTTGTTAGAGCTAATGCATTTGTGTTCATGGATTTCTCAAAGACACAAAAGGGTTATATTGTCCTTGATTTATCTACTAATCAATTTCTTGTGAGCAGAGATGTGTTCAGAGAAACTGAGTTTCCTTTCAGCAATAACTCACACTAAAGTGTTGACACCTTCCTTCAACTCTCACCAGCACAAGATTCTTGTACTTCACAGACTCCTGCATCTTTTGTGCACATTCCTCGATCACCAACAGTTGGAATAGGGGAGCCACGCTGACATGCACCTGGACTAGAGGATGAGCCTATAGTTATTCCCATGCATGCAGTAGAGGTTCAAAAAGTGATGGTTGAACCACCTGAACCACTTGCAGATGTTCAAGAAGCAATAGTTGAACCACTTGAATTTTTTTCCTGATCCTGAAGTATTAGAAATGATGGAGCCAGTGCCAGTGCAGGATATTCCTCCTTCTGTTGATATTGATGAAAGGACAGTTAGGATAATCAGGACCTGATTGGTTGAATGACTATATCACTAATGCCAGTTATGATAGTAGTAGTTTTTATCTCATGACCAAGTATTTGTCAGATGTTGCAACATCAAAATAATGCAGAAGTTAAGTTCTCTACTTCAGTTGAGCCCAAGAGTTTTAAGGATGCCTCAAAGGATGAAAAGTGGATAGAATCCATGAAACTAGAAGGCAAGGCACTAAAGGATATCACACATGGAATATTGTGGATCTACCTAATGGGAAGAATGCAGTGGATTCCAAGTGGGTGTACAAGATCAAATACAAAGCTAATGATAATGTAGAAAGATTTAAGGCAATATTGGTAGTAAACGAATATAGTCAAAGGAGGGTCTTGACTATCATAAGACATTTTGTCCAGTACCCAAGATGATTACTGTGAGATCAGTCATAGCACTAGCAGCCTCAAAATAATGGAATTTGCATCAAATGAATGTGTGCATTCCTACAAGAAGATCTTTATGAAGAAGTGTATATGAAATTGCCAGAAGGGTTCAAGAGACAAGGGGAGAGAAAAGTATGCAAGCTACTCAAATCCTTATATGGTTTGAAACATGCATCAAGGCAGTGGAACATAGAGCTAACTGATGCCTTGGTAGCTGCAGGATTCACAGAGTCTACATAGTTACTCACTGTTTATAAAGAAACGTGGTGTCAATATTGTGATAGTATTAGTGTATGTAGATGACTTGCTTATTACTGGGAATAACAGTACTCTTATAGAAGAAGCAAAGAAAATCATGCATCATGAGTTCAAAGTCAAGGACTTGGGAGAACTTAAATATTTTCTTGGGATAGAAGTGTTGATGTCACAAGGCATTATTCTTAATCCAAGAAAATGCATCTTAGAGGTTATATCCGAGATGGGATTGACTGGCACAAGTCCAGCTGCTACACCATTAGAAGCTGGAGAAAAATTAACTACTATGGAGTATGATAGAATTGTTGGAGTCAAAGGTGATGAGCTCTTGGAAGATGTTTCAAAGTATCAAAGGTTGGTAAACAAGCTCTTGTATGTTACTATCACCAGACCAGATGTTAGCTATGCAGTTCAGACACTGAGTCAGTTCATGCAAGAGCCCAAAGTATCACATTGGGAAGCAGCTATTAGAGTAGTCAAGTATCTCAAGAATTCACCAGGTCAAGGTCTCATATTCATAGCACAACTTACACAAGTGTTAACTTGCTGGTATGACTCTACTGGGCAACATGTCCTAATACTATGAGGTCCATTACAGGCTATGCAGTGAAATTTGGTGGTTTCTTGATCTCCTGGAAATCAAAAAAGCAACAAATAATGTCTAAGAGCTTAGCTGAGGATGAATATAGGAGTATGGCTGCAGTTGTAGCAGAGGCCACTTGGTTAGTTGGGTTGTTCAAGGAGCTGGGGGTACAAATACACCAACCAGTGACAGTATGGAGTGATAGTAAAACATACATTCAGCCTGCAGCAAATCCAGTTTACCATGAATGTACTAAGCACATAGAAATTGATTGTCACTTCATAAGAAACAAGATTAATGATGGTACAATCAAGACTGAGTTCGTAGGCACATGTGATCAACAAGCAGACTTGTTAACAAAAGGAGTGAGCAGACAACAACATTTGCATTTGATGAACAAGTTGGGAGTGCTTGATGTTTTTCACCTTCCAACTTGAGGGGGAGTATTGACATGGTCACGTGTTGTGCATGTCTGTGTTTAATGGTTAGTTAGAATGTAGTTAGATAGAGTGGTTAGAAGAGTGACTCCACTCACATAATTAAATAGGCGGTTAGTTTGTTAGCACAATATATGTATATATAATCTTGTACTCATTGTTTCTCTCTCAGTTGAATGAATACGATTAGAAAATTCCCAACTCTCTTCTCAATTCCTAATTGTACAAAAATTACGAGAGCCTTGCGCGACAAAAATAAGAGACACAATCGGGTTAAGTTATGCTTGTAATGTAACTGAAATATTCAAAGACAAGAACCTAACTAAAATTGACTTACCTAACACACGAAACTTTTATATCTTTCTTTATAATTATCATTCCTTCTGTATTTTTTCTTATAATTATTTTATGTCTCTTATATCTCCTTTCTTTTCTTTTATCATCACATCCAAATACTAATCTTCTTTCCGTAAATTCACATATTTCTCTTAATCCTTGTTTCTTATTTTTTTTTGACTTTCTATTGTATTATATATTCTTCACATTTCCTCATTAAATAGGCTCTTATTACTCTTATTATTTCTCCTAGGGTATTTTCTTTTGGTTCTAATTAACTATATTCTTTAGAAACTTCAATATTATATGGTACTGATAAATGATCGTAATAAAGTTGTTGATATATTAAGGCTTCTTGTGGAAAGAATCTTGCTTCATAGAAGAATTTACTAAAACTTATTGTATATTCTGGCAGTTTATTAATTTTACAACATTTCATATTATTTAAATTCATTATGATTTCAGTTTTTCTTTCTGCGAATACTATTTCTCTTGCTACAAACCATTTTTCTCCTAAGAATTCTCTTTTTAATATAATATCAAATATTGTTAGCATAGTCTTCCAATTTCTTGCATGACTAAATACTTCTCCTCTTAGTTGATATGATATAGACTCGATCTAAAATGCTACTTTTTCAGTTAATGTCTTAGATATTAGATTATACATATAGTCTAAATTATCAGTATGTGTAGAATTCATTAATGTTATGTACATTCCAAGGTTCTAATCATTTATTCTTCGGCTTACTTTTTGTTCATCATAAACATTATCTAAATCTAAAAAGTATATGTTAAGGCTTACTCCTTGTGACATTGATCATATAAATTCTTTAAATTCTGCGTGTTGTCCTATTGGTATGTGTTCTGGTAATTTATTACGTCTTCTTGCTATTATTTCTAGGTTTGGGTCTAGTAGTTCTTCTCCAGGATAATCATTTGCATCTTCGTTTATAACATCTTCTGTTTCTATTTCTGTTTCTACATTTCTATTAAATTCTTCTTCTGTATCACTTTCTGGTTCTTCTTCTATGATTGCATTAATATTTTTTATTTTTTCTAGGGCTTCTATTATTTGATTATTTTCTTTCACAATCTCAATGTTTTCTTCATCTTCTACTACTTCTATGAATCCTGTTAGTTTTATTCCTTGATGTATTTGAGTTTCTATAGATAATTCATCTTCTCCTACAAGGTTAGTAGTTTCTTTTTCAGTTCTGCTAACTGAACTTTCATCACTTGTTTCATATATTTTCTTTACTTTTTATTTTCCTTTCAAATTTGTTACCGTTGTTCGTAGTATATATAATTCTTCTTTTAATTCTTTGATTTCTTGTTAAACTTGGTTTAGTTCGTGCTTTGTTTTTTTTAGTTCTATTTTATGATTTTTTTTAGTTCTTTCTTAGTGTGTTTAAAACTATGTTTGTATTTTTTATATTTGCTTAACCATTCTTCATTCTCATGTGATATTAATTTTGCATTTTCTTTCTTTAATTCTAATAGTTGTTGCTCTTGTTTGTCTAGTTTTAATTGTAAAAATTCTATTTTTTCAGTATCTTTTAAGTAAGTATTTTCACCTTTTGAAATGTTATCATTCTTATTTGGTGTATCTTTAGAGTCTTTCTTTCTTATGGGTTCATACTTACATCATTCTCGTTCTATTATATTTTGTCCACGATATACTAAACCATACTATAAAAATTATAGAAAAAGGAGATTTAGAAAATATAGAAATACTCCAGAGACCAGGAAAAAATTTAAGCATAAAAGAAAATTTAGAAAAAGAAAATCATATACGACCCTTAGTAGAAAAACCTAGTGAATGTAAATGCTGGAACTGTAATGAAAAGGGACATTATGCTAATAAATACTCAAAACTAAATAAAAAATGTGTCAAATATATAAATACAACACAACTTATCATGAATCTACAACATATAAAAGAAGATAATAATAAATGATATGAAGATGAAGAATTTTATGTTAGCCAAATTGAAGAAGAAAGTGAAACAGAACCAGAAAATATTAACTTTAGCAATAAAAACTCAGATAGTGAAAGTAGATCAGAATAAAATGAAATTACAAGAAGCAAAAATAAAATTGGATGAAGAAAAAACTTACTGGAGACAACGTGAAAGAGAATACGTCAACAGACTTAGTGCAGTTACTAGTGAAACAAGATATAAATATTACCACGATAGATATAAAAAAGTTGCTAAGAACCTTAGTAGAATAAGAAGAAGAGAATTAGAAATAATAGGACAGGAAATCCAAAGAATACATATCTACTAATAACTTGATTAAATAGACTAATTAAATGGTAGCAATTTATATAGAGGCTCACATAGAATATAAGCCTAATAAAATAATAAAATAAAAAATCTTTATAGATAGTGGAGCAAATATATGCTTAGCAAAGAAAGAAGTGTTAGCATTACATAGATGGAAAAAATCTAAGACACATAGAATAAAAGTAACAGGATTCAATGAACATATCAAAGAATTAGACATAACAGCAGAAAATATGAGATTAATATTAGATAAAATAATATTTAGATTACCCATGATATATCAAGAGGATAATATGAGACAACAAGTATTATTAGGAAATAATTTCTTAGACTTCTTTAAAACACAAGTCATAAATAATAATACTTTAAGATTACAAACACCTTGTAATAAATGGATAATACTAAAAAGAATATTATCAGTACAAACACTAAGAATGTGTAACCTAAAGCTAGATAGGAATAACAACCTAGAATTATTAAAAGAAAAATATCTTAATATATTAAAAATATTTTTTGGAGAAAATCCTGTACAATTATGGGAAAAAGAAAAAGTTTATGCAGAAATAAAATTGATAAACCCTAATGATACAGTAAGATGTACACCTATTAGATATAACTCAATGGACCAAAAAGAATTTGAGACTCATATAAAAGAATTGTTAGATCTAAAGATAATACAAGAAAGTAAAAGCCCACATAGTAGCTCGGCCTTTTTAGTTAGAAAACACAGTGAAAGAAAAAAAAAAGAAAGGCTAGAATGGTAATAGACTATAGGGAACTAAATAAAAAGACTATATTTGATGGATACTTTCTACCATATAAAAGAAATCGTATTAACATATTAAGAGGTAAAAATGGTTTAGCAAATTTGACTGTAAAAGAGGATTTTGGCAAATAAAGTTAACAAAGGAATCAAGACCTTTAACAGCCTTTAGTGCACCCCAAGGACACTATGAGTGGAATGTACAACCATTTGGATTAAAAAATGTACCTCAAATATTCCAAAGAAGAATGTATCAAGTATTTAGAAAATTAAAAGAATTATGTATAGTATATGTAGACGACATATTAATATATAGTGATAATTTGGAAGATCATATAAAACACCTAGAAGAATTTGTAAAAAATGTAAGACAACATGGACTATTATTATTTGAAAAGAAATCTGAAATCTTTAAAAATTGTATAGAATATTTAGGATACGTCATAGATAAAGAAGGATTACAACTACAAGAACATGTTGTGACAAACATAAAAAACTTTAAAGATAAATTAGAAAATAAAAAGAAGTACAACAATTTTTGGGAATAGTAAATTATGCCTCAGACCATATAACGAATTTACCAACTTTGAGGAAACCATTACAAGAACTGATTAAAAAACATAAAACATTCGAATGGAAAGAAGAACATGATGAATCTATTAAGAAAATAAAAGAAAAAGTAAAAGCTTTACCAAAACATAGAATACCAACTGAAAATGATCAATTAGAACTCTATACTGATGCTAGTGACATAAGATGGGGAGCAGTCCTAACAACTTATGATAAAAATGACATAGTTAAAGAAAAACCATTAATATGCGGCTATGGAGGAGGAATATGGAAACCAAATGAGAAAAATTATCATATTAATGGAAAAAAATTATTAGCTGTAAAATTGGGAATAAAAAATTTTCATTATCACTTATTACCAGTAGAATTTGTGGTTAGAACTGATAATACTTAAGTGAAATCATTTATAACTAATAAAATAAATCATTTACCAGAACTTAATAAAAGAAGAAAATGACAATCATTCTTTTGTTATTACAATTTTACTGTTACGAATATATCTAGAACTAAGAATATTTTAGCTGATTTTCTTAGCATGTACAACAATGTCAACTAATGATAACTTTGAAGAATATATTACCAATGTCATGGAAGATATTACTCAAACCCATGAGATCATAACAACAAAAATACAAGAATGTACCCATCTTGTAAACCAACTAAGAGAAGCCTTACAAGACCAAAAAACCCTGAAAACCCTACAAACCAATGAGATCCAATCAAAATCACCTATAATTACCCCTGAAAAAAAAAATAATCCTACTAAACCTTCAACACCTATTACACCCAAACTTGCTACTATACCATCTGCAACAGCATCTTCTTCCCAGATATCAACAACAATATCAATGAGTGATAAACGGAAATACACACCAGATTATATCAACGCGTATGAAAAGATAAATAAGTTTTATGACTATAAATCTAACCCTTATATTTTAAGAAGTGCTGAGCTTAGTAAATATTCCAGATTCTTATGCTGTGAAAATGTAATCCATATATAGTACAAAATTATTTACTTACAGTATTATTGATAAAATAATAGTGAATGAAACCATGTATAATATTGCTAAACTACCTAGTATCATTGTTGAATCTGCAAAGGCCATGATGGACTCTTTTGGAAAAGGTATTTATGGGATACAAATGTTCGACGCCTCAACTGATTTGACAGGAAAATCCATAGTAATATGTCAATTATTTAAAACTGGAAAAAACAGTAATATCAGCGGAGATGATGAAAATCTGAAAATGAAAATACCATGTACTCTGGAAAAATTTCAAGAATGACTCAGTGTAAAAAGAGTTATTGAATTATTAACCCTGAAATCCAAGTTAGAGGACATGTTACGAGCCAGAAAGGCATGTATCATTGGAACAACAAAAGGAGGAGAAGTAGAAGAACTGATAACTCTGTATTACAATAATGATATAGTATCTCAAGATACTATTGACCTTACAAACCTGCATGACCGAATTATGAACATGAAACACAGGCATGCAAAAGAAACTGTGGAACAATATCAGATGTTGACTGGCCAGAAGAAAAGGCATGTGATAAATACTAAACATGTTACTAATACTAGTAATACCATAAAAAGAAGGATCTTCTGATCCTTTTGCCTAAATCATAATACACCCCAATGTAGTTTAACTACAGTAAGCCACAATGTAACACGACCCAATGTAGTCTGACTACAGTAAGCCCACATATTACAATACATACCACTCTGATGAAAACCATGAAATTATGATGACAATATCACTAGAAGAAAAGTCCAAGACAGCTGGCAAGACACTTTTGGCAAAGTAAGAAGAATCCAAGAACGTGACAGACAAAGAAGATGAAAAGCTGCAACAACTTTTGACAAAGCTGCAACAAGACAATCAACTTTAGAAAAAATTGAAATTATGGCAGACAAGATACTGTACACTTTTAGACTTCTAAGAAAGTAGTACCTATCTCTTTAGACTTTTGTAACGTAGCAATAACGTAATCAGCCGAGGTTATCTATATAAGGAGCCTCTTGTAAACATTTGAAAGAGACAATCTTTGAATAAAATCTTCCTTTGAAAAAATTTCATGTCTAGCTAAACACTCTCTCGTTCTATAACCTTTTGCCAAGAAAAATATCATAAGAACAGAGAAATCACTTTGAAAGGTTATAATTAGAACCATACTAGTCTATAAAATCAAATCTCAAAAAGAATTTTAGAAAGAGTCTGTCGAGTAACTCCTAGCACCTAAGCCATTTATCCCGTTGATGTTCAGTGTGAAAAAAAGGGAGTCAGTGTCAGGGTGAGTTGAGTATTCCGGTGATCTAAAAATTCTGCTAGAGGTATGATTTTTAGACTATATATTTTTAATTATAATTTTGATACGTGAATATCTCTATGATTATGATCTTATTGGTTAATGGTTATAGATATATTAAAATTCAAAATGAATCGCCTTTTTATAATAATTGCTTTAATACTACTTACTTGCTATCTTTGTATATTATGTTTTATATGAAATTACCATCTATTATTCTACCATCTTTAGGTCTTTAGATGAGAAAAAGATCCCCCACACAAATTGGTTGTTTGTTCAGTCAATTAAAATAAGGTCCAATAAAGTGGTCTTGTACCATACAGCATTAATTTCCAAAGTCAAAGTCAGAAAGATTTTACAGCCTTTATTTGCTTAAGCAATGAAAGTTATGGTTGTTATAATGGAGTCACAAAGAGCTAGTCTTGCACCCACCTTACTTACTTTGAAAGAACAAGTTTGGTCCATATTAGCCTCTGTATTAAGTTGCATTAAGTTTGGTTTTATTTAGTCGCGTACACAAAACTTTACGTAAATAGAATCAACTTATTGTCATAATTTAACTTGTAGGCGAGTTTGGATATGAAGGTGTTGTGCGTAGTTTTACAACTTCAATTCTTATTCCAGATTGATGTTTACTCTCTCTGGAGACTTCTTATGAAGTGGTATCGGTTGACGCTCCTATATTGGCTTCTTGGATGACTCATCAAAAGGGGCGAATATATAGTCGTCGTAGTTTATTTATACATATTGTTTTAAAAAAATATGTTATTTTCTTATTTGACCTAATTTTCAAGAGATTATAACGATTTACGTTATTCCTCCCTGGTGAAGAAGGTTGGAATGATAAATGAGTGTCACACAATGAATTTTTTTTCCTTTTTTGGTTTTCATCCAATAGCTCTCCCTTTTGGGTCACAACTAATTTGAATTCACCTCACCTAAAGTTCACTAAAACGAAAGTGCTCCCAATTAAGATATTTTTTTATTTTCAGTGCTCCAATCTGATTATACCTCTAATTAAAGGTGAAAAATCTTAAGGGAAAGATCCCCTATATCCCATGAAATCAAACTATTTACCCGCCTCTACCTCTATTACTTTTCATGCCCCCTAAAAAAATTAAAACTATTTATCCGAGATGCCCCCTCCCTCCCAGTTATGATACCAACATGGTATATAATATATTCAGATGGTATCATGAAAGACTGCTTCAGTCCTTCTCTTAGTCATGCATGATAAAATCGTGGTATATAAAATATACTAAAATGGTATATCATGGATAGTCATGTTCGTTTATTCAAAAAAAGACACTTTTCTAAAAAAAAAAACTCTATGATACTATTGTCTTATATACATATATTGTGATGGTATCATGAAGGGCTGCTTCAGCCCTTCAGTGAGACACTCCTCAGGACCATGATACCATCATGGTATATAAATATACTAAGATGGTATCATGAAAGACTACTTCAGTCCTTCTCTTGGTCCTTCATGATACCATCTTGGTATATAAATATACCATAAATATACTGGAATGATATCACAAAGGAAGAAGTTTGGGCGAGGAGGTGAATCGGATAAATAGTTTTGAGCGAGGGGGTAGGGCGGATAATTAGTTTAAAATGGCATGGGGTGGCCGATAATCAATTGTTTTGGGGGTATTTCAATTAATTTTCCAAAATCTTAGTCATCTCACCATAATTTTTTATGGCATCATGCAACGGGTTATAGTTAGCGATCAGTTACTTGACGAAATATATCTCTTCCGAGATCATGACCCCATTGTTAATATGATTGTTTCTTATGCAATATCTAATTATGAAAAATTATGGCATAACAGTAATAAAAACGCTTGGGCTCTTGGACCTTAGCGATTTTTCTCTCCCCCCTAATTTCCTATCTATCTCTTACTTTTCTGCATTAAAGAACTTGAGTCAAATAACAATATTAGCAATGGTTCTGAAACCGCCAAATTGTGATTTACAACTCCATATTAGCAATCTTGTGAGATCATGACCCATTGACTGAATATTTTAGCTAGTTAGGTCCACCAAATTATACTTCTTTGACACTGATAGTCCTATTAAATTTTGAGAAGCAAAAGTTTTGGCTAATAAACTTGAGAGGTCAAGTTCGTTTTGACAAAAAGCCAATCCCAACTTTTACTGATATTTTCATGTGAGATTTTATTAGCTAATTTGAACAAAATAAATGATATGGCCCTCAACGTTAAACAAATAAAATTTGTGGTCACTAGTAGCTAGACACATCGTTATTTGGATGTGACATTACTCTTACCAAGTCGACCAATGTTTATGTTTTATAGACTGATAATATAAAAAATATTTAAATAATCAGATTACTTATAAGATAATTACAAGTAAATTTTTATAATGGTGTTGATTGGTAACCCGATCAAAATTATAATTAACTTATTATCACGTTCTTGATTCACTCTATGTTGTGTTGCATTTTTTCATCTTCCGCTTCAATCAGTGTTTTCATATGGTTCATTTCGACCCGAATATGTGAAATCGTTTTGCTCCATATGTACTAAGATTGTTCAAGAGACATGGTCAGCACAAGCAGTAGCACGTTTATAATAGTACTTCAATTATACTACATTGATGGGTCGATTGGTATGAGTATAAGAAAAATAATCATGGTATAAAATTTGATATAATTTTATCCAATGTTTGATTGTAATTTGAATCATGTGTTGTTGGTATTCTATGGTACTTTATAGAGCAGTACGGAAAGTAATAACTATTACAAATGTTCGAAAGGATAAATAAATGGTCAATCTTCAAAACTGCCGCATGTGTGTTGTGTCTTGAATCTTGATCACCTTGCAAAGCCAATGTTGAGAACTGCCGCAAGTTTGTTGTGTCTTGAATGTTGATATCCTGAAATCAAGAAACAACTAAATCTGGATGGTTATAACGTTGTGTGTTGAGTCGAGGATAGCCCTCTATCCTTAAGACAAGATTGCCCCGTATATATATTTTTACGTTAGCGGGAAATAGTCTCCCAAGATAAAACAACACTTTAATCTCAACACTACAAAGCCAATAGGTTGAGCCTGTCGAAGAAAACAAATATGACTCGACTTGCTGAAGATATGGAATAGGAAGGAAGAGTTTCTTTCTACTCTTCTCTTTTGTCTCTGTGTATACAGTGTGTCTCTGTAGTGTATATCTTATGTATACGTGAGGGTTTGGTCACTGTTTTTCAGTCGAAAATTGCACTGATTTTCGCTGAATTTCACTCACTGTTTTGTGCTATTTTGTGGCTGTTTTTCTGACCTGTTTTCGGCCTGTTTGCTGCCTGTTTTTCGTCTATATTTCTGCCCTGTTTCTTGCTGTTTTTCGTATGTTTTTCTGACCTGTTTCTTACTACTGTTTTGAGCCAAATGAAGCTCAATATATAGCATGAGGAGGGGATGTCCAACAGCCACAAACAAGGTTGTAATAGCCATTAAGGGAGGCCATTAAAACAGCCAAATAATGGCTATTAAGGCCATTGAAAGAGGCTGCCCATATGCCCAAGTAATGGGCTGTTAATGGAGAGTTAATCAGCCAAGTAATGGCTGATTAATGCCTCAAAAACAGTCCTAGCGGTAGGCTTTCTGCCTTCCGTCACCCTCCCAGAAACTCTGGGGACCAAACTGTAAATATTGAAACTTCAGGGACCAAACTGTACATATGAAAGAATTCTGGTCCAAACTGTACATCTGAAACTTCAGGGATCAAACTGTACATCTGGCAGAGTTCTCTGGTCCAAAAAGATAATATCAGAAAGGCCCACAGCCCGTGACCCGTGACCCGTGACCCGTGACCCGTGACCCGTGACCCGTGACCCGTGACCCGTGACCCGTGACCCGAGAGCCCGGAACCGGACGGGACGGGCGGGCGGCGGCGGCGCGCGTGTGGGCTTAGCCTTGAACCCAAGCACATCTAGGTCTTCCCTCCTTTAAACACATGAGATACCCCTTGGGGTCCCAAACCCTTTACCAATTAGAGACTTATATAGAGAGCAATTCTTTCTATTCCCACCGATGTGGTAGATTTGTCCCACACCACATTTCCATGTCTCAAACACCTTACTTCGTGGACCAATATCTCTTTCATTTCTCAACGAAATTAGACGATTCTTGGCCCTACGGTCATCTACTCACTTCGTAGATCATGCATGTGCGAAGAGACAAGGTCTCCAACATGCGTAACACTAGTGTTTAATTCATCAAAGATGGGTGGACGCATCTCCTCGCCAAAGGCTAATTTCCAACATGTATAACTTAATCCTTGTATAAATTAGTGTTGGAAATTTGCCTTTGGTGGGGAGGTGCGTCCACCCATATTTAATGACTTAAATACTAGGGTTCCGCATGTTGGAGGCTATGTCTTTTCACACGTGCATAATCTACTAAGTGAGTAGATGAACGTAGGGCAAGGATAGTCAAATTTCGTTGAGAAATGAAAGAGATATTGGTCCACGAAGCAAGGTGTTTGAGGCATGAAAATGTGGTGTGGGATAAATCTACCACATCGGTGGGAAAAGGAAGAATTGTTCTCTTTATAAGTCTCAAAACTGGCTAAGGGTTTGGGACCCCAAGGGGTAACCCATGTGTTTGAAGGAGGGAGGACCTAGATGTGCTTGGGTTCAAGGCTAAGCCCACAAGCGCGCCGCCGTCGCCCGCCCGTCCCGTCCGGTCACGGGTCGTGGGTCTTGGGCTTCTTCTAATATTATCTCTTTGGACCCCAAATTGCTTAATATATACAGTTTAGTCCCTGGAGTTTCTGAAAAGATGAAATTGGGAACGACGGAAATCTGCACCTTAACTCCTCCCTAACAGCTCCTTTATATTGCACATTAAATCAGCCATTATTTGGTTGATTAACTCCCTCACTAATGGCCATAAATTGTCATTACTTGGCAGTTGAGGAGTCCATCCCCTTATGCTATATATTGGAGCCTTTTGGCTCAATTGCAGAGACCAACAATATAATACACAGACAAAAACAGAAGAGAGCACAACTGAAATTCTGTCCAAAAACGTAGCAGAAACGTGTGGACAAACAAAAAACTCTTCCTTCCTTTTCCATTCTTCAACAAGTCGTTTCGTGTTTGTTTTCTTCGTCGGAATCAACCTATTTGCTTTGTAGTGTTGATTAGTTGATGTTTTATCTTGGGAGACTATTGCCCATTAACGTAAAAGCATATATACGGGGCAATCTTGTCTTAAAGACAGAGAGACGTCTCTCGACTCAGCCCACAGTTGTAACAATCCAGATTTAGTGTTTCTTGATTTCAGGTGGGTTATCAAGATTCAAGACTCAACAAGCTTGCGACAGTTCTGAATATTGTCTTGTTTGTTTATCTTTTCGAACACTTATAATATTTATTTACTTTTCGTATTGCTTTACATATCCAACAATTAGTATATCAATTGGTGTATTATTTTATACCACCAATAATATAGAATAAGATGGTGTTTGAATTGGCTTATTTTAAGTATTTTTTGGGGTTTAAGCTCTTTTCTACTTTTTGAGGTGTTTTGGTGAAATAAGAAGTATTTTTAAGCACTTATTTTTAGGCTAAAAAGGTACAAAAAGAAAAAGTAAAAAGACAAAAGTTGGATGCTTTTAACTTTTAGCTTATAAGTCACTTTTCAGAAGTCAATCCAAATACCCTCTAACTAATCCATGTATGACTTATACATGGTTAAAGTAGAAAAAGGACAAAACTACATTTATTTTCTTCCTGGACTAGAAGTTAATAAAGGTCAAACATCCAAGGTAAAATTGTAAATTCATTAATTTTTAGTTTAAAAATAAACAAATATTATAAATGATATACTGTATATTCAATTTAGTGCAAGGAACCAAATACCAACAAGAAATAATCCATATATTACTAATTCCTATATAACTTTTCTACATAACTAATCCATATATTATAATTCATATATAATTATACATCATGCCAAACGACCCTGATACTATAACAATCTCTAGCCCGGAACCTAAGTCTTTTTCCTAAATTAAAGAAAATCTTATTTAATCACCAAATCCGATTTGCCAAATGTATAATTGAGCACAATTGAAAGTAGCATAAGGTCCAGTAATTTGACTAACTGGTAATAATGAAGTTAATTAAATATTCTAGACAGATAGCGATGTGCATCAAGGACGAAGACGACAAAGTACTGGTGTAGGAACCGCAGACTAGGCGGAGGTGGCAGTCTTACTTTTACAAACTCTTGAACGAAAAAAGAGATGTAGACATTGTGCTGGGAGATCTGGAGCATTCTGGTAGGCACAGGGATTTTTGGTATTGTAGAAGAATTAAGGTTGAGGAGGTTATGGGTGTTACTCACAGGATACGCAGGGGACGAGTGACCGAGCCTGATGAGATCCCAGTTGAATTTTGGAAGAGCGCAGGCAGGGCTGGTTTGGAGTGGCTGGCTGAGTTGTTTAAAGTCATTTTTAAGACGGCAAGAATGCTCAAAGAATGGAGGTGGAGTACAATGATTCCCTTATATAAAATCAAAGGTGATATCCAGAGTTACAACAACTATAGGGGTATCAAGCTGCTGAGCCACTCTATGAAAGTTTGGGAAAGAGTTGTGGAGACGAAGGTGAGGAGAGGCGTGTCTATTTCTGAGAACCAGTTTGGATTCATGCCGGGGCGTTCGACTACCGAAGTCATTCATCTTATTAGGAGGTTGGTGGAGCAGTATAGAGAGAGGAATAAAAACTTACATATGGTTTTCATCGACCTCGAGAAGGCATACGAAAAAGTCCCTATGGAGGTTCTATGGGGATGTTTGGAGGTTAGAGATGCACCTATGACATATACTAGGGCGATCAAGGATATGTATGATGGAGCCAAGACTAGAGCACGGATAGGAGGAGAAGACTCGGAGTACTTCCCAGTGATAATGGGGCTGTACCAGGGATCAGCTCTTAGCCCATTGCTATTTGCCTTGGTGATGGATGGACTGACGCGACAAATCCAATGGGAGGTACCATGGTGTATGTTATTCGCATACGGCATAGTCCTGATTGATGAGAGTCGCAGCGGAGTGAACGCTAAGCTGAAGGTTTGGAGACAGACTTTAGAGTGTAAGGGTTCAGGTTGAGTAGGACCAAGACAGAATATTTGGAGTGCAAGTTCAGCAATGGGAGCGACCCTGAGACAGGCGTGAAGGTAAGGCTTGGTACTCAGGTCATTCTTAAAAAAGGAAGCTTCAAGTACATAGGCTCTATTATCCAAGGGAATGGGGAAATTGATGACGATGTCACACATCGTATTGGGGCAGGGTAGATGAAATGGAGGCTTGCATCTGGAGTCTTATGCGACAAAAAGGTACCATCAAAACTTAAAGGCAAGTTCTATAGGGTGGTGGTTAGACCGACTATACTGTATGGGCCAGAGTGTTGGCCAATCAAGACTTCGCATATACAAAAATTGAAAGTTGCGGAGATGAGGATGTTGAGATGGATATGTGGGCATACAAGGAGATATAGGATTAGAAATGATGATATCCGGGAGAAAGTGAGAGTGGCCTAGGTGGATGACAAGATGCGGGAAGTGAAGTTGAGATGGTTCGGGCATGTGCAAAGGAGCGACACAGATGCCCCAGTGCGGAGATGTGAGAGGTTGGCTATGGACGGGTTCAGGAGGGGTAAAGGTAGGCCGAAGAAGTATTGGGGAGAGATAATTAGACGGGATATGGCGCAGGTGCAACTTACTGAGTACATGACCTTAGATATGAGGTTGTAGAGGACACGGATTAGGGTGGAAGAGTAGTAGGTACTCGAGCGTAATCCTACTTATGCTTACAAATTAATAGTTGTAGTGTTATTACTGTAGGCCCGATTAGTCTATCACACTTATATGCACATTATTGCTTTATAATCTATTGTAGTTTAATTTCTGCTGCTATGTGTTCTTTAGGGTATTTTGTTTAGCTTATTTCATTGTGTTAGCTACTGCTCCCTTTTGTTCGAATGCACTTTATACTGCTTTAATTCCTTATCTGAGTCTAACCGTTTCTCTTGCTTTACTCTTTCCTCTTTCCTTTTGCTCTACTCTTGCTTTGTTTTGATTGCATTGCTTGTGATTATGCTTTGTCTTGAGCCGAGGGTCTCCCAGAAACAACCGCTCTACCTACCAAGGTGGAGATAAAGTCTGTGTACACTCTATCCTCCCCAGACACACGGTGTAGGATTTCACTGGATATGTTATTGTTGTATATATGACATCGGAGGATATCTTATGTAACATAAGTTACGCTGACCTAAAACTTTTGAACAAATCTAACCTAATCTTAGCTCAGGTCCAATCTTTGAATTCAAACATATATATGCTCTCATTATTCTTAAATGATTCATAGGATAAAAATTCAAACGATTTGACCAATTTATTGTTTTGATATTCATGCTTGCATTATTTTCCTCAATCAGTATCTTGTACTTGAAAATAGGCAGAGCGGTGCACAAAACATTCAACGTTAGCAGGTTCAGAAGGGTCACATCTCAAAGGATGTGATGTAGATAGTCAACCTCAATGTAAGCATTAGTGGCTACTTCCACGATTCAAACCCGTGACGTGTAGGTCACACGGAGACAACTTCACTGTTGCTCCAAAACTCCCTTTTTGCCCTTGAAAATTCAAATTTAAATGACATATATTTGTGTTAGAAAATTTATTTATTTTAAAATTGTTTCCATTAAATGACTCATAGGGGAAAAAATCAAATGATTTGATCAAGTAATTGTTTTTATATTCATGCTTGCATTATTTTCTTCAATCAGTATCTTGTACTTGAAAATTCAAATTAAATTAACACATATTTGTATTAGATTTTTTATTAAAAAAAATGTTTTCATTAAATGATTATAGGAAAAAAATTCAAACGATTTGACCATCTTAATGTTTTAATATTCATGCTTGCATTATTTTCTTCAATCAGTATATTGTACTAGAAAATTCAAATTAATTTACTATATATTCATAATAGAAATTTTAAAAAAAACTGGTTTCTTAATTGTGCAATTTCTTTCTCGTTGCTCTCGCATAACATAATTTTTGTTTATTTTTTTTTAACTTTTGAACAAGAGGGATTTATTTTCATTTTTGGACATTAGCTTCTAATCATGAAACGAAATATCAGATACAATTTTGGAGATAAAAGAATAATTAAGTTCTTATTGTATTTTATTTTTCCGGTTGTAGATTTTCTAATAGCTTCTTAGTTCCTTTTTTTCCCGCATTTCTCTAGCTTCTTAGACAATATATTAGTAACACGTTCAAATAAGTCTAGATTTTATTGAGGTCTTTTATTGTGATAATTGAAAAACCTCACAATCTATTTGGAAGTTGAAAACTTATTCAAAATAATATCAGTAGTAAGTGATCACCTATTTTGAAGTTTAAACTTCAAACTAGTACGAGGCTATTTTTGGAAAAAGTGGTCAGTTTTTAAATATAAATCTACATAAATGACCGCCTGAATGATACTGCTAGAATTTGTTTCTAATTGTGATGTACACTTTCTAACTCTCATGATAATGACCAATAGGTTAATTTTATTTTTGCAATGAGGTAAAATAAATATTACCAGTAAAACAATTATAAAAATATTTCACAACACTATCCTTCATTTCAGATGATTTTTTTCTAATTTGTCTTCTTAAAACTTTTACGTAATTTTCTTTATATTACTTTTTTCTTCCTCTAAAAAGTTATAAAAAGATGTAATTGGCTAATTGATGTTCTTGAGTCATTTTGTGACAACACAAATAAAGTTGTCAATTTAGGCTATAGCCATAGGTGGATTAATAATTTAAATTTTATAGATTCAAATTCATTATGTTTTAAAAATTATTGGTTCAGACATGTTATTTGTTGCAATTGTAATCGATTTTTACACATAAATTTATTCTCCCTATTGAAAGGACTGATTAGATGAATCATGCTTGAACTAGGGATGGCAATTGGGCGGGGCGGGTGCGGGTACCCCCTCCCCCGCACCCGTACCCGCCAAAAAAAATTATACCCGTCACCTACCCGCCACCCGTGGCGGGTACAATTTTCAACATCCATACCCGCCTAGGCGGGTATATTCCTATACCCGCCACCTACCCGCCACCTACCTACCCGTCCGCCTACCCGCCACCTACCCGCCCGCCTACCCGTCCGCCTACCCGCCACCCATTTTTTTCACCTCTTCCCCATTGCACAACAAAGAATCAAGAAAATAAAATTTCTAAGAAACCCAAAAAATTATCCACCCAAATAACTATATATTACAAATGTAGACAAAACTCAGATATTATTTTAGCTATATAAGCTAGGCGGGTAGGCGGGCGGGCGGGGGGGCGGGCGGGGGGGCGGGTAGGCGGGCGGGTAGGCGGATATGACTGCAAATCCACCACCTACCCGCCTACCCGTGACGGTACATTTTCAATACCCATACCCGCCTACTACCCGCCTACCCGTGACGGGTACATTTTCAATACCCATACCCGCCTACTACCCGCCAAAGTTATACCCATACCCGCCCCAATTGGGGCGGGTGCGGTGCGGAATCCGCAAAATTATACCCACCTGCCATCCCTAGCTTGAACACTCCATCCGCCATCGGCTATAGTAACCCCTTTATTTTTGGGGTTAAGTCAAGAGGCCTTCACGACTTTGAAATGGGTAAAACCCAAAAGGTGTGTAAGTCCATAAAATGCCCATTAATGGGCTTTTCTACATTCGCAGCCCATTGAATGGACTACTTGTGAGAAGAAATAGAACCCAACCAAGTGGGGCAGAATGCCTCTCCCGACAAAATACATAAATTGCACCTTGAACTGTATCCGTAAAGTCGAGTTCCTACATCAACTAATCTGGCGACGTACTACACCTGACTATCTTAAAAGTTAATTTATTACTACCTCATAAGACACAAATATAAAAAATAATAAAAGATGCGTGTTTGGATAAATAAATATTTCTTTTTCTTTTTTTTCTTAATTGTAAAATACTTATTTTTGTACACTTCCACCCACCCCCACTATCCCTTTCTTTTTCACCTGCAAACCTCAATCGCGCCGCCACCCACCCTCTTCTTCTTCTTGAGACATAATCCCCCACCTCTTTCTTCTCATTTGCACACCCATTCACACGAATTCACCAAGAAATTATTTGGGTTTTCTAGTATGATTTCTGTTGCTTTCACTAGTTGGCAAAACAGTGCACGAAGTAAAATGTTCCATTAAAAATTGCGAAAAAATTGACCCAATTGAGTGATTAGCAGTTTGAATCAAGAAACTTGTAATAAAATTGAGCCAATTGAGTGATTAGTAGATTGAATCAAGAATTTTATTTTTTTGGGTGTGTGAATTGTTGTGAGTTTCTTGAAGAAATGTGTATGTGTGTATGAATGGATGTTTATATATATATATATATATATATATATAAAGAAAAGTTGGAAGGAGGTGGTGTGATTTATCATAATTTATCAGTCACCGGAGGAAAATGGTGGTGTTTCCGGCAATGGTGGTGGTTTCATGGTGGATTTGATGGTGTATAATGAAGAAGAAGCAATTGGAGTGACATGAATTTTTTTAAAAAAAAACTGACATAGTATCTGATGTGCCAGTGACATGGCGATGATGTGGCGTGACTATAAAACATCTTTCTTTGTGTGACCGGTTATATGTGCACTAAGGTCATAATAAATTTACTTTTAAAATGTAATAGGTAGCACGATTAATTGAAGTGTTAACTCAACTTTTCGAATATAGTTCAAGTGCCGTGTATGTATCTTGCCCCCTCTCCCTACCCTTTTTTTCCCTTTCTTCATCTACTTTTAACATGTGAAATTAACTTTAGTAGACTTTCAGCATAATATAAAAATTGCGAAAATTTATGTGTTCTTTCGTACCTAATAGACTATAGAATATTAATCTGTGTATTAACAATACATGTTTAAAAAATGAGATTACGCTGCATAAAGCATTTTATTACATTTTAGGGTTGTCTGATAGTTCATAAGCATGGACTCAATTATAAGTATAATAATTGAATATTAGATGGTGCATTTTATGTGTTTGATCAGTCTAGTGAGATGATAAGTGTAGGTTTAGCCTAATGAGACACATAATGGGAAGATTCATTGGGATTGCGACAATAATTGTAGCTAGGTCTACTCTCTAACATATCATTACCACCATACGATAAATATATGCAAAAAGTGACATAAATGTATGGTAGCTAATCCATTACAATCATACGATAAATATATGCAAAGAGTGGCAGATAAATGTGTGGTAGCTGATCCATTGATGCTAATTCTACGACCTAACATGACTCAAATGGGTACGTGATTCAACCCTATTAATTTTTAAAATATTATTCTGTGTGATATTATATATCTTGTCCGATCTAAAAAACTATTATGTTAAATTCATACAATACACATACAAAAATAACTAAAGACTAAAAATGATCTTAAAGCGAATGGTCCAGTTATAACGATTCTTATATTAGTAATCATCGTTAATAATTCTCACATTACTTAGTTACCGCATAAACAACTCTTATCGAATTGACTAGGGATGACAAAATTAGTCCAAACCAAAAATGACCCGCCCAAATCGTTCAAGGTTTCATGAATTTGGGCAAGAGTGATTTTGATGACGGGTTATTTTAGTCTAGTCCAAGTTGACCCATCATAAATAAGCAGCCCAAATGAACTCATGATGATGTCCAAACTTGACCCACGAAAATGCTCAATTTTAACGATTAGAACTTCACTCTAGACTAAGATTTTTGTTTATAAATAATTATTTTAAATAATTCTTTATTATTTCGGAACAATAAAAATACACTAACGCACCTCAACCACCCACCACACTATCCATCCACCCTACCCCTCCCCTACATCAACCCCACCCAAGCACCGAACCACCCTCACATCTCTGCCCCTACCTTGCCTACTCCACCCCACCCCTACCTCCCTACCACCCCTACCCCCATCTACCCCACCTCCCGCCCTACCCCCTTGCCCTATCCCATTCTCAAATTTCTATTTCATATTTTTACTTTTATAAACAATTTATAAAAAATATGAATTTTTTTCTTACGTCCCCCCTCCATACCCACACCTACCCCCTTCCACCCCACCCCATTGCCCTATCCCGTCCTCAAATTTCTATTTCATATTTTTACTTTTATAAAAATATGAATTTTTCTTACCTCCCCTATCCCCCTCCACCCCCACCGCATCCTCAAATTTCTATTTCATATTTTTATTACTTTTATAAAAAAAAAAATTATTAAAAATATGAATTTTGTTCTTACCTCCCTCTTACCCCCCCCCCCCTCACCCTATGCCCTACCCCATCCTCAAATTTCTATCTCATATTCTTTTTACTTTTATAAAAAAATAAAATTTCTTACCCACCCAACCCCAACCCCCTTGCCCTCCCACACCACCCCCGAAATTTTTATTTTATATATTTATTTTACTTATATATAAAATTTTATTAAAAATGAGAATTTTTTCGTACCCCATCACTCAACCCCCCGCCCTCCCAACTCACCCCCAAATTTTCTATTTTATATATTTATTTTTCTTTTATAAATTTTTTATAAAAAATGAGAAAAATTTGCTTACCCCAGCCCCAGCCCCACCCGAAGTTTTTACTTTATATATTTATTTTACTTATTCAATTTTTTTATAAAAAATGAGAAACTTTTCTTACCCCACCATCCAGCCCCCCTCCCCTCTCACCCCACCCCCTCACTAACCCCCTCTGCCCTCCCACCCCATTATTTATATATTTATTTTGCTTTTATAAAAATGAAAAAAAAAATTAAAATATATTTTTATTTTAAAAATAAAGATATGGAAAAATTAAATATCATACAAAATAAAACATCATAAAAGGTATGTTTGAAATTTGTAAAAGTAATGGGTCAAGTTGGGTTATGACCCATCTTGACCCGCCTATGTTAGCTCATGTAAGTTTTGGGCGGGTTGGGCATTGACTCATCTATTGATTCAGTCCATCTTGACCCGCCCAATTTCAGCCCAAACGGCTCATCTGTCACCCCTAGAATTGACCTTGAACCAACCCAGCCTAAGATTATACTAAGGGTAGAATGTGATATTTCGTCTCATATCATCGGAAGGTACGTTGAATAAATTCACATGGTTTTAATTTCCTATTACTAACAGCTAGTATTTTGTCTTAAGCACTTAATTAGTCGAACAAGAACCAATTAATAAAAATTTACTACGGTGAATTACTTGTACCATCTCTCTAGTTCAGTTAGAATTAATGAGTCTTATATCTACTTCGACAAATTATATGATAAAACTAAATCTTAAAAGTGTAAAACACCTTGGTCAGACTTTTACCATGTTTTTACTACAATGCCGTGATTACTTTTCCTATTTGTTTCAATGAAAAAGTGAAGCACATTTCACTCTCTTATTTTTACTACTCTTAGGTAAACAAAATGATACTAGAGGGAAAAATTAGAACACTTTTTTTATATCGTTGCTTCTAATTTTCGTGATAGTTAAAGGAGATATATTTCTGAATAACTTTAAATTATACCTATACCAACATGAGTTGCGGTAAAATGACAATATTCTTCATCTTTAACTAGATGTTTCGAGTTCGAATTCGATTATGAAGTCGTCTTTGTTATGAAGCAGCTTATCCAATGTGAAATTCATTTCTCTTTGCAAATTTGAATTTTATCGTGCCCCTATATAAATATTGACACCAGGTGAGACTTTAAATTATAGTATTTCTAATTTCTTTTCCTTCAAATCCTTTTCTTTTCTGTTCTTTTTAGCCGAAGATCCACCGAAAATAACATCTTTACCCAAGATAGAAATAAGATATGCATATATTTTAGCCTCTTCAAACCTCACTTGTCAAAATATACTGGGTATGTTATTGTTGTTATACTTATTTTTGAAGTTAGATGTAGGATGAGTACCTTGTAATTTTACCCAAATATTTAAGAATGGCAAATCTCATTCCAACTTTTCATTGGGTAGATTTCAAATCAGTGGGACCTAGTTTGAAAATTTTGATTGATCCATCAGAAAGAAAAAGTTTAAGTCAGTCAAAGAGACACTATTCTTGTACCAAGTCACATCGTTGTATATTATGTTATATTTCAAAAGTAAATACTCCTAGTCCTAAATGATACTACTCCTGCAGTATATAATATATTGTGGCACCTATTAATAATGATAGATCCCCACACCCCTCACTTTGAAAGATCATTCACATGACCTTGTTTGGCCCAGCATATCCCCCAAATAGGACCTTGGATTCAATGAAAATGGTACACTGAAGTTACATTGAGCTAGTGTAATTATTAGTGAGTGGTAATTTTGTTGGAACTTCTATATAAGTATAACATATAGAACTTTTATAAACCACTAAAATTTGTTTGCCCTAGTTATGCACGAATTAATCCATACAATATAATATGAGATTATTGTGTATGAGATTATTGTGTATGTTATTTACTGATACTATATTAAATTATGAAACTAGCGAGGATGTCAATAAAAAATTTGAAATATGGAGAGATATTTAAGAGAATGAAGGTTTTAGGATAAGTAGAAGTAAGACTAAATACATGCATTGTAGTTTTAGTCAACAAAAGCATAGAGAAAATGAGGTGAAACTAGATGAGATTGTGGTGTCAAAATAAAAACAGTTGAGATATCTAAGCTCGTTATTTCAAGAGAATGAAATGATAGATGAAAATGTTAGTCAAAGACTAAAACGGATGGTTGAAATGGAGAAGTGCTATCAGAGTGTTATGTGATAGAAGGATGCCTAAAAAATGAAAGTTCAGATCTATAGAGAAAGTATAAAACCGGCTATGTTATATAATAGTTGCTTAAGTCCAATATATCTACAACATGAGTGTTGTAGAGATCATGCAAATGATATAATGGAGTCGATTAAATATACTCCTAAGCAGTTTTAGTTCTTCAAATTTGTCAAAAGTGAGCACTTTTTGTCTTCAACAAATCAATATATATAATAAAGTTGCATAGATAATGTGATGTAACTCTTAAACAAAGCAATATACATGTGATATACACTGCTCAGTGTATATCACATGTATATTGATGGACTAAAGCGATAGCAGCGGTGCAAAGAACGGCCCGATGCAACAAAGGACCCATTCTTTGTTGGGCCTCTCGGAGAGGCCAGGCGACCCATCACGGAAGCGACCGGTCAGGCCCATCACGGGAGTGAGGGCAGAAAATCAGTGGACAAATCTTGTATATTAAGGAAAGTATATTGTGTGTATATTGTAGTATATTTGTTACCTAGATTGGGATATACACTTACCATAATTAGGATATACACTTACCATATTGTATTTTTAGAATTATGGTAGAAGAAGGTTTGTAACTTGTATATATATCTATTCAATCAATGAAAATAATCAAGGAGATTATTTCTTTCATGGTATCAAGAGACTAGGTCTAAACAAAAGTTTTTTCTCTCAAACTTTTGCCTCCCTTTGGCCGAGACCCCCCCCCTCCTCGGGTTTCTCTTCCAAAATTCGTCTTCCGCTCTCACAAACACCTCTCTTAAATTTCCCTTTCCTCTTTGTTCTTTCAATATGTCTAAGAACAATTTTCACCCTGCCCTCACAGTTTCCAATATCAAGAGCAGTATCCCTATTGTCCTTGAGATGGAAAACGTCCAATATGCGACGTGGGCGGAGTTATTTAAAATTCACGCTATCTCTTATCAAGTTCTTCATCACATCATTCCTCCCGCTAGACCCCTTCCTGCGGAGGATCCTGAGTTATGGATTACACTTGATGTTACCGTTCTTCGGTGGATATACGCCACTATTTCAGTAGACCTTCTACAGACGATTATTGAGTCAGATACCACGGCTATGGCTGCATGGAATAGATTGCGTGACATATTCCAAGACAACCAACATTCACGTGTCGTCACACTCGAGCAGGAATTCTCTCTCGTTCGAATGGATGAATTTCCAAACGTTTCTGCATATTGCCAGAAACTAAAGGAGTTGGCGGATCAACTCCGTAATGTTGGCGCACCAATAACAAACAATCGTCTAGTTCTACAGTTGGTTGTCGGTCATTCGGAGGCCTATAATGGGGTTGGAACTCTCATTCGCCAAAGCAACCCTCTTCCCGACTTCTATCAAGCCTGCTCCATGCTTACGTTGGAAGAAGTCGGTTTTGCAAAAAAGGCGGCTACCGGAGCAAGCCAAGTCGCCATGCTGACTTCATCTCCTAGTCCGTCGGGTTTTGTTAATAATTCGGGCCAAAACCATAACAATGGTGGCGGCAAGAATAATCGAAAGAATAATAACAAAAACCGCGGGGGCAAACGCGGTGGTTCTAGTGGCGGTTCCGGTGGTCAGCAAGCAGGCGGTGGGTCACATCCAGTGAACAGTGGCCCACCACCCCCCTGGGCCCAGCAGTGGGGCCCATGGTAGTAGGGCTGGGACAGTGGGTCGTGGGCCAACAGTCCATACAACGCAGGAAATTCCAGCTGGTCAAGCACACCCAGGCCCAACGCCCAGCCAGCGGCGCCATCGTCATCGCCCAACGCCCAGAGTGGCGCCCACCGTCATTGGCTCAACAAAGACTAACTCCAGCTGCCACGGCCAAAGACCAAAGACGCATGTGAGGGCCCCGCTTTCAGAAGCCCATCATGCAAAGAGCCCACTCGCATCGATATCGAGGCCGCGATGTACACGTTGGGGTTGACTCAACTGGACCCAAATTGGTACATAGACACTGGGGCAACTACTCACATGACTTCTGAATCAGGTACTCTCTCCTCTTATTCCAATTTGAGCACCCCTCGGGGTATAATTATTGGTAATGGCAACTCTATTCCAATTCAGGGTTATGGTCAGAAAATGTTGTCTCCTCCCAATCCACCCCTTCTCTTGAAAAATACTTTACATGCGCCTAAATTAAAAATTTAGTGTCAGTCCGGAAGTTCACTACTGACAATTCCGTTTCCATTGAATTTGATCCTTTTTGTTTTTCTGTGAAGGATTTCAAGACGGGGAGTCATCTCATGAGGTGTGATAGTAGGGGGGATCTGTATCCTATCATGCCTGGTTTCAGTCCATCGAGTCAAACCTTGCCGTCAGCTTTTACAGCCATCTCTCCTTCCATGTGGCATGCTTGTCTGGGTCATCCGGGATCTTCTATTTTATCCGTTTTAGATAAAAATAGTTTTATTTCTTGTAAGGGTACGAGTCGTACTCCAATGTGTCGGTCTTGTTCATTAGAAAAAATTGTTAAGTTACCATTTGTAGACTCCAATTCTCATACTTCTATGTCATTTGACATTATTCATAGTGACTTATGGACGTCTCATGTTCTAAGTTCAGTGGGTCATCGATATTATGTTCTCTTTTTTGATGATTATACTAGATTTTTGTGGACGTTTCCAATTGCAAATAAATCTCAAGTATTTTCCATCTTCATCAAATTTAGAGCGTTCATTCGTACTCAGTTCGAAAGAGACATAAAAAATATTCAATGTGATAATGGGAAAGAATATGACAATAGGAAGTTTCGGAATTTCTGTGCTAATAATGGGATCAATTTTAGGTTTTTGTGTCCTCATACATCTCCACAAAATGGTAAGGCCGAACGCAAAATTCGTTCCATCAATAACATTATCCGAACTCTCTTAATTCATGCCTCCATACCTCCATATTTTTGGCATCATGCTCTACAAATGGCCATATATCTTCTTAACATACTCCCTTCTAAAGGTCTGACATATTCCTCCCCCCTCAAAATCCTATATAATAAGGACCCTTCGTATTCTCATCTTCGGATTTTTGGATGCTTGTGTTATCCATTATACCCATCCACCACAAACTTCAGGCTCAGTCTACCCCGTGTGTGTTTTTGGGTTATCCATCGAATCATCGTGGCTATAAGTGTTTTGATTTATCCTCCAAGAAAATCATAATCAATCGCCATGTCATTTTTGATGAAACTCAATTCCCATTTACGAAAGTTCATACTCCCGAACCTAAGTCATATAATTTTTTGGATGACCAAATATCCCCGTATATTATTCGGAATTTTTCGGACATCTCCCGTACCCAAAATCCTCCAGCGGGCCCACTGCCCGCTGGCCCAACAGTACCGCCACGCCCAGCCAATACAGCCACTGGAACAGTTCCAGCTATTGGGCCAGTCCAGCCCAATTCTGGAACTGGTCCAGAAGCTGAATCCAGTATGTACCGATTTGGGCCAGCAGGCCCACTGCCTGCTGGCCAGTCCGTCCCGAGCCCAGAAAATTCCCTCAATTCTTCCTCGAGTCATAGACCGGTCACTCGTAGTCAGCGGGGTATTTTTACACCTAAGAGACATTTTAATTTACATTCGGATGTCTCTAAATCCCCCTTGCCCCGCAATCATATGTCCGCTTTAAATGACCCTAATTGAAAATTTGCTATGACTGATGAATATAATGCTCTTATTGCAAATAAGACGTGGGAGTTGGTGCCCCGTCCATCTAGTATTAATGTTATCAGGTCTATGTGGATTTTTGCTCATAAAGAGAATTCAGATGGGTCATTTGCTCGACATAAGGCACGACTGGTTGGTGATGGTAAGACTCAGCAGGTTGGAATTGATTGTGGTGAGATGTTTAGTCCGGTGGTCAAACCGGCTACCATTCGCACTGTGCTTAGCTTGGCTCATTCAAAGACTTGGTCAATTCATTAGTTGGATGTCAAGAATGTTTTTCTACATCGTGATCTCAAGGAAACAGTCTATATGCATCAGCCGTTGGGTTTCAGGGATCCCAACCGCCCTAATCATGTCTGTTTGTTGAAGAAATCATTATATGGGCTTAAGCAGTCTCCACAGGCCTGGTATACACGATTTGTTGTCTTTGTTTCGACTATTGGGTTCACTTACAGCAGGTCAGATGATTCTTTGTTCATCTACCGTCGTGGTTCGTCATTGGCATATATTCTGTTGTATGTGGATGATATAATCTTGACTTCCTCCTCCGTTGCTTTGCGCCAGTCTATCATAGCCATACTCAGTTCTGAATTTGCTATGAAAGACTTGGGGCCCTTGAGTTATTTTTTGGGAATTGCTGTCAAACGTCATTCAGGTGGGTTGTTTCTGTCTCAACGGAAGTATGCTGCTGAGATCATCGAGAGGGCTGGGATGTCATCCTGTAAGTCCACTTCCACGCCAGTTGATGCAAACCCAAAGCTAAGTGCCGCAGCAGGTGCACCATACGAGGACCCGACCCGGTATCGCAGTCTTGCATGGGCTCTCCAGTATCTTACCTTTACCAGACCGGATATTACGTATGCGGTTCAGCATGTGTGTTTATTCATGCATGATCCCAGAGTTGAGCATATGAATGCAATAAAACGCATCATTCGGTATATCCAGGGGACACTGGACTATGGGTTGCATTTGTATCCTTCATTTACATCCACACTTGTCTCTTACACGGATGCTGATTGGGGTGGTTGTCCCGACACCAGACGGTCGACTTCTGGCTACTGTATGTTCCTTGACAACAACTTGGTCTCACGGTCGGCAAAACATCAAGCAACTCTATCACGCTCCAGTGCAGAGGCAGAATATCGAGGGGTAGCGAATGTGGTCTCCGAGTCATGCTGGCTACGTAATTTGCTTTTGGAGCTTCATTGTCCCATTCAGAAGGCAACCTTGGTATATTGCGATAACATTAGTGCCATCTACCTTTCAGGTAACCCAGTTCAACACCAGCGCACCAAGCATATCGAAATGGACATTCACTTTGTCCGTGAAAAGGTTGCAAAGGGTCAAGTTCGCATATGCCATGTCCTGTCTCGTTATCAAATTGCAGACATCTTTACAAAGGGTCTACCAGCGGTTCTCTTTGAAGATTTTAGGGACAGTCTCAGCGTTCAAAAACCGTCCGCTATGACTGCGGGGGTGTGTTAAACAAAGCAATATACATGTGATGTACACTGAATATACAACAGTGTATATCACATGTATATTGATGGACTAAAGCAATCAGCAAGCGGCAAAGACAACGGCCCGATCACGACAAAGGACCATTCTTTGTTGGGCCTCTCGGCAGAGGCCAGGGCAGCCCATCACGGGAGCAGCCAGTGCAGCCCATCACGGGAGTGAGGGCAGAACATCAGTGGACAAATCTTGTATATTAAGGAAAGTATATTGTGTGTATATTGTAGTATATTTGTTATCATAATTAGGATATACACTTATCATAATTAGGATATACACTTACCATATTGTATAGTTAGAATTATGGTAGAAGAATGTTTGTAACTTGTATATATATCTATTCAATCAATGAAAATAATCAAGAGGATTATTTATTTCAGTAACACCTTTCTATGATGTAAAATTGTATTTATCTTTTTCGTGGTTTTTCACCTTTTTCTTCTAATTTTTCTGTTCAACTTATTCTTAAAAAATAAACAATGGCTAAATAATTATTTAGTTAATGAGGAAGACGTTTTAAAGATGACAGATGAAAGACTTTAGTCCTCTAGGTTTCTTCCCTAAATTATAACGGCATATTATTTATATCATGAAATAATTTTCTATAATGATCTCATCAGTTACTTAAGTAAATGAAGACACGTTTAGGAAATGCATAATGATAAGACTTTAGTCTTCTCCATTCTCTTCCCTGACATTGTAATGGTAGAAAGCTACTTATTTATATCATGAAATAACTTTCAAAACTAATCTCATCATATCAAATCACTTTGAAAGAGATAATCTCTTGATTATTTTCATTAATTGAAAGACTATATATAGAAGTTACATATTTTTATAATAGAAGAATCATATTCTTATTCTACTCCTAAAACCTTATTCTACTTGGATACTAAATATATATTTATAATAATACAAATATTATGGTAAGTGTACAATACTAATTACATTACAACATTACCTAAACTAGGATACTAAATATTACCTACATATACACAGTACAAGGTAGATTTTCGAGAGCCACATATACACAATATACACGTGTATATCATGTGTATATTGTGTATATTTAACACACCCCAACAGTCATAGCGGGCGGTCTTAGAACGCTAAGACTGTCCCTAAAATCTCAAAAAGGACTGAGGGAAGAACCTTTGTAAAGATGTCGGCAATTTGATACCTTGACGGGACATGACAGACGCGTACCTGACCATGAGCAACCTTTTTGCGGGCAAAGTGAATGTCCATCTCGAAATGCTTAGTGCGCTGGTGCTGAACCGGATTACCAGAAAGGTAGATGGCACTAAATTATTGCAATAAACCAAGGTTGCTTTCTGAATGGGACAATGAAGCTCTAACAGCAAATTACGTAACCAACATGATTCCGAGACCACATTAGTTACCCCTCGATATTTGGCCTCGGCACTGGATCGGGACAATGTCGACTGACGTTTCGCAAACCATGAGACCAGGTTATTGCCAAGAAATATACAATAGCAAGACGTAGACCGTCTGGTGCCCGAACAGCCACCCCAATCAGCATCTGTATACGAGACAAGTGTGGATGTCGATGAGGGATATAAATGCAAACCATAGTCTAGTGTACCCTGAATATACCGAATGATGCATTTAAGGGCATTCATGTGCTCAACTCTGGGATCATGCATAAGCAAACACATCTGCTGGACAGCATACGTAATATATAGCCTCGTGAATGTAAGATACTGATGGGCCCCTGCAACACTGCTATAGCGGGTCGGATCCTCGTAAGGTACGTCGGCTGCGGCACTAAGCTTGGGCTTAGTATCAACTGGAGTGGAAGTGGACTTACAGGATGACATCCCAGCCCTCTCAATGATCTCGGTTGTATACTTCCTATGAGATAAGAACAATCCACCTGCATAATGAGTGACAGCAATCCCCAAAAAATAGTTCAAGGGCCCCCAGTCTTTCATAGCAAACTCAGAGCTGAGCATTGTCATGATAGACTAGCGTAAGGCATCAGAAGAGGCAGTCAAAATAATATCATCCACATATAACATAATATAGGTCAAGGACGAACCATGATGGTAGATGAACAAAGAATTATCCGACCTGCTGTAATTGAACCCAATAGTCGAAACATAGTCTGCAAATCGCATATACCACGCCCGTGGAGACTACTTAAGCCCATATAAGGACTTCTTCAACAAACAAACATAATGAGGATGTTAGGGATCCCGGAATCCCAACGGCTGATGCATATAGACTGTTTCTTTCAGATCACCATGTAGGAAAACATTCTTTACATCTAATTGATGAATAGACCATGCTTTCGAAAGAGTCAAGCTAAGCACAGTGTAAATGGTAGCTAGCTTGACCACCGTACTAAATATCTCACCACAATCTACACCAACCTGCTGAGTCTTACCATCACTCACAAGCCGCGCCTTATGTCGGGCAAATGAACCATCTGAATTTTCCTTATGAGCAAAAATCCACATAAACCTGATAATATTAATACCAGATGGATGGGGCACCAACTCCCACGTCTTATTATCAATAAGAGTATCATATTCATCGGTCATAGCAATTTTCTAATTTGGGTCATTTAAGGCAGACACAGAATTACGGGGTAAGGGTGATTTAGGAATATTAGAATGTAAATTAAAATGTCTTTTCGGTTTAAATACACCCCGTTGACTACGAGTGACCGGTCTATGACTCGACGAAGAATTGGGTGAATTTTGGGAATTTTTTAGGCTCGGGACGGACTGGCCATTAGGCAGTGAGCCTACTGGCCCATCTCGGTAAACAGACGCAAGAACTGCACTGGCCTGAAATCCCGGATCGACCCAATCGACAAGTCGCCCGGACTGCATCGGGAATTGCAGTGGATGTGACCAATGAGCAAAGAGGCCCGCTGGAGAATTTTGGGTGCGGAATACATCCGAAAAATGGTGAATAATATACGGAGATATACTATCATACAAAAATTATACGAACTAGGCACGAGAGTCTTAACCTTAGCAAACGAAAATTGGGCTTCATAAAAAATTACATGACGATTAATGATGATTTTATTAGAGGATAAATCAAAGCATTTGTAACCACGATGATTAGACGAAAAACCCCAAAACACACACGGAGTAGACCAGGCCTGAAGTTTGTTAATTGTGGTGGACGAGAATAACGATGACACAAACACCCAAAAACTCAAAGATGTGAATACGAAGGAGTTTTATTATATAAAATTTGAAGGGGGAGAATATGTCAAACCTTTGGAATGAATTATATTAAGGAGATATGTAGCCATTTATAGAGCATGATGCCAAAGAGACGGGGGTACGGAAGCATGAATTAATAAAGTTCGGACAATCTTATTTATGGAACGAATTTTGCGTTCGGCTTTCCCATTTTGTGAAGACGTATGAGGACAAGAAAACCAAAAATTGATCTCATTATTAGCACAGAACTCCCGAAACACCACATTGTCATATTCTTTGTCATTATCACACTGAATATTTTTGATTTCTCGTTCGAATTGGGTTCTAATGAATGCTCTAAATTTTAAGAAGACGGAAAAAACTTGAGATTTTTTCGCTTTTGGAAACGTCTATAAAAAATTAGAATAATCATCCAAAAAGAAAACATAATACCGATGACCCAAAGAACTAAGAACAGGAGACGTCCATAAGTCGCTATGAATAATATCAAATGACATTAAAGTTTGAGAATTTGAGTCTACAAATGGCAACCTAACAATTTTTCCTAAAGAACAAGACTGACAATTTGGAGTATTATTCGTACCCTTACATGAAATCAAATTATTTTTATCTAATGACGACAAAATAGATGATCCTGGAAGACCAAGACGAGCATGCCACAAGGAAGGAGAAAGGGCTGCAAATACGGATGTCAAGGCTTGACTCGATGGATCGGAACTGGGTGTGATAGGATAAAGATCTCTCATACTATCACACCTCATGAGAGGACTCCCCATCTTGAAATCCTTCACAAAGAAATCAAATGGATCAAATTCAATAGAAACGGAATTGTCAATAGTGAATTTACGGACAGAGACTAAATTTTTAATCAATTTGGGGGCATGTAAGGTATTTTTCAAGATAAGAGGAGGATGAGGGGGAGATAAAGTTTTATGACCATAACCACTAATTGGAACAAAATTACCATTACCCACAATTATGCTGCGAGGGTTGCTCAAATTGGAATAAGACGATAGCGTACCTGAATCGGATGTCATGTGGGTAGTGGCACCGGTGTCCATATACCAATTTGGGTCCGGAGGATTTAAACCAAGTGTGTGTATTGCGGCTTCGATGTCGGTAGACATGGGTCAAGAACCCCTGCTTGGTACCTCGGCCCAGAAGACTGATTGTAGGTGGACCAGGTAGAATTGGGCCTGGACTGTTGCTGGGTAGCCCACTGCCAGTTGGGCGAAAATTGTCTGGGCCCAGACTACGGTTGTAGGCCCACTTCCACTATATAGGGGCCCACTGTGGAGCCTAGAACTTCTGCTGCTACTGACGACTGCGAGGACCCCCTCCGCCACCACTATTCTGCCGGCTGCCACCGTTGTTGCCGCAACGGTTCTTGCCATTATTTTTCTTATTTCCTCCCTTTTTGCCGCCACCGTTGTTGCGGTTTTGGCCAAGTTGTTGGAACCGGGAGGATGGACAGTGGATTCGGTCATCATAACTACAGGACTAGTACCGGTAGCCTCCTTTTTAGCCATGCCCGCTTCTTCAGGTGTAAGCATAGAACGAGCTTGATAAAATTGCGGAAGTGGATTGCTTTGACGAATAAGCGTGTCAACACCACTATAGTCCTCGGAGAGGCCTGAAACCATTTAGAGGACCAAACGGTCATTCGAAACCGGCGCACCAATGTTGCGGAGTTGGTCCGCCAATTCCTTCAATCTTTTGCAGTAGGCCAAAACGTTAGGGAAATCTTCCATATTGACGTGGGAGAAATCCTGCTCAAGAGTAACAGCTCTAGAATTCTGATTATCTTTGGAATATATCACGTAATTTATCCCAAGTCGCCTGCGCCGTAACGTCATCGTTCGATAATCGGTTGCAAAAGGTCGGTAGAAATTGTAGAATATATCCACTGAAGGACGGTAGCATCAAGAGTCGTCCACAACTTAGGATCATCCTCGTGTTTTGGCACCTCCGTATCCTTAGGAGTCGCGGGGATTATGTGATGGATGACTTGATGCGATCGTGCGTGAATTTTGAACAGTTTGGCCCACGTCGCATATTGGACGTTTTCTATTTCAAGAACAAGAGGGATGTTATTCTTGATGTTAGAAACTGTAAGGGCATGATGAAACATGTTCCGGGATGTAGACATATTGATATAACGATATGTGATTGAGGAATTAGGGAGAAAAATTGGGAAGAGGAAGGCTCTCGTCGGCACGAAAAATCGAGAGCAAAGGTCTCGAAATTTCAAGGGAGGTCGACGGAATTGGAGGAAGTGAGAGAGAGGATTTTAAGACCTAGACTTCTGATACCATAAAAGAAATAATCTCTTGATTATTTTCATTGATTGAAAGGCTATATATACAAGTTACATATTTTCATAATAGGAGAATCTTATTCAGATTCTACTCCTAAAACCTTATTCTACTTGGATACTAAATATACATTTATGGTAATACAAATATTATTGTAAGTGTACAATACTAATTACATTACAACATTACCTAAATTATGATACTAAATATTACCTACATATACACGTTACAAGGCGAATTTCCGAGAGCCACATATACACAATATACACGTGTATATTTAACAAACTTGATGGAACAATTACTTTAAGGGGATAATTAAGGAGTTATCAACGTAACCCAAGATCACTGTTTTCTGCGGTGAAAAAGGACTACTTGCTATGGTTTGGGCTATCTCTATGTCAAAGGATATGACATAGAGATAATTTTATTTTATTGTTGCTTTTTTGGACAAGGTAAATTCACAAAAATCTTTTCTACTTTTAGTCTTAGGTTCACAATTATATCGTTCTTAGTTCAATGGTTTGATGTTCATTTTCATGTGCTTGCCAATTGCCACTCATATCTAATGATTCTTTTAGCTAACTAATTTTGTTGTTTAAGCTTCATTATTTACATTCCTATTCTGGGCTCTATTAAAAGATTGTTTAGGATTTAATTTATTAACGGGTAGTTCTCTATTGCAGATAAAAGAGCATTTCGTGAAGGTTATAGATAACGGAGGGACATAAAGAACGAGGAAAATGATAATAGCATGCAAATATTTAATAGCTTTTGATGCCAATCAACCAAAAGCATGTTGTGAACGAAAATGTTACATATCGGTGTATGTCTTGAGATATAAGAATACTATGGAGAGGATCTACCAAAAAAAGTGACAATGATCGAAAAAAAAGTGTCTTTCTCAATTTGTCTTCCAAGCCCAACCAAATCCTAAATTAAAGGAGAGTAACTGTGTGTGAATAGTTGAGTCTGTCAGAAAACAGCAAGTAAACAAAATCTATGTCCTTTGCATCAAAATCAGTACGTTATACCTTCGGACTTTTCTCCCATAACCCTATTAATTATTTATAGAGTAGTATTATTTTTCTATCTAGCTCTATGGCCACTGTTTTCTTCTTCTCTATTTAAGATATCTGTCAACTACTGCCCACCATCAAAGTCTGGTCTCTAATGATTACACTTATTAAGAGTATAACAATTTATAGGTTTGGAAAAGAAACATTCACAATTAAGATTGAGGAGTAGTTTGGTAGGATGTGCATTAGCTTTGATATTATTAATTATTTAATACATGTATTAGATATATATAACAAATCATGATATTAAAAATATAAGGTTATTAATATATCGATAAATATGGTTAAAGATGGAACTGCCTTCAAGAAATAATGTCAGCATAACTAATCATTGTATAACTAATCTATGCATTACTTACGCTAGCATTAATAATCTCAGCATGATTAATACATTATATTTAGTACCATTCTTATACATGTTACCCAGCTATCCTTTAGAGTTGAAATCTTTGCTTTGAAGAACTTATTAGTGGTTGCCACTTAATCAAATCCAAAAAGGAGAAGGAGACACACCTTTTGATAAGTAAAAGATAAAAAAATGTCGATTTTAGTATCTCCTTGGAGGTGCCATGCATCGAGTAAAGATTTTTTGGAACGTGCTACTACTATATCTTAACTTCTAACATTTAATTTGTTTAATTTCTGTATATTATAAAAATCAAATTATTGCTTAAATTTAATATCCATTTCATATACGCTACATTATATATTATATAAGAGAAATGAAACTATTTCTAATATGGTTTTAACATTTTTATTCTGAAAACAATCAACAAACAGGTGTATAATGTCATAGTCGAGTATTAGGTAGCTTGACCATCATATATACTCTTAAATTTATTTTTGGAACGATTGTAAGGAAGTTTTTTAAGAGGCTCTGTAATTAATAGAGGAAAAAGTACTACATTAATTAATTATATGAAAGAAAAAACAAGAATATTTATAAGCTGCTATTCTTGATGAAGGGCTGATGCCCTGATCAGAAGTTAATTTGCAGTCCTTGTTTTTTGTTTCTCCGATATTTATTACACACATTGTGGCGTTAACTAATTTGAATTCGCATCGCGTAAAGTTTATTAAAAGGTCGCGGAAGCGCTACCCACTTGAATTGTTTTCATATTTAGGATTCGAACCTTTTGTCCTCGAGAATCTACTGGGTATAGCAGGAAATAATTTGACGATCTAATTACATATCACATAAATCGGAAATATCTAATTGAGGATTAAGAGATCGTATGTATTGTACCACAACTCGGTGATTGCAGTCTTACTACACAGAAATAACTTCTGGGATTAATATTGAAAGAGAAATTCGTATAACCGTGTTCCACGACCCACGAGCATCGATATCTTTAAACTACATTAATTATATTTAATCTTGTAATGGGTGACCTTTCTTTTTCCAAACTGATTGTCTTGTTTCGTTTACGTACTGAGTGCAGCTTTGGTTTGATGTTAAATTAGAGAGTACAATAACAATAATATTAATATTAATATTTAGTACTATTTAACTTGCTTAAAGCTAGTGAAGCCTAAAAGGACAAGGTAAGTTTGAAGCCTCTATTCATTTTTAAGGGGTTTTAAAGTTTTTGAGCCACAAGTTACATGTTCAAAATTGAGTTGAAGAATGTACGTTCTGGGTATTGACTATTATAGTATTATTTGAGCAAACTGTATTATATATAGGGAAAAAAGGTCAAAAATATCATCTATTTTTTTGATTAGCTAAGTTTGTCCTCCGTCACAAGTTAGGGCTATTTATATCCGTGTCGTTACCAAAGCTAACAAGATTATTCCTCAATTGAATGGAATCTTCCAAATCAACTTCAATTCCCCAATTTCATTTAAAATTACTCGATTTTCCCTTTTTAACCCGACCCGGCCCGACTCGACCCACATAATTAAAATAACTCACAAATATACATTGAGCCTGAGGGTTGAGTCGGGCAGTGTCAATTAAGCGAACTTTCTAGTGAGTCACACGAATTCTTTTAGTGGAAGGTGATGTGTTATGTTTCCCGTTGCTTTAAGAGTTGAGACATGAGTTGTATGTTCAAAACTCTAGAGTTTGAAGGTGATATCAAAGTTTTTTTTATTACAGTATTATAATTGGCTTGTTGCACCGAGAAATGAAAGTAATAGAATTAGATTTCTCGTGTAATTAGGATGGATTAGATACCTAGTTTGTAATAAGGTAAATATTTTTGTACAATTATATATAGTGTAAATCATTAATGAAATAATCAAAGAAGAATATTTCCTACATAGTATCAGTAGTCTAGGAAAAGTTTCTGAAACCCTAACCCTGCTTCATTGTGTACGACCCCCCCCCCCGGTTCTTCTTTTTGCCACCGACCACCCTTCTCCTCGTCAGCCATGTCTGACTCAAAATCTTCTTTTCATCCAGCCCTCACAATTTTCAACATCAAATCTCATATTTCCATCACTCTTCAGATGGAAAACATTCATTATGCAACGTGGGCGGAGCTCTTCAAGATTCGCTGCCGCTCCCACCAGGTCATTCATCACATAATTCTGCCTTAAAAAAGCAAAGAGAATGTGCCAAAAACCGACGACGAAAGAGAATTATGGTTAACCCTTGATGCGACAGTTCTTCAGTGCATTTATGCCACTATTTCTAGCGATTGCTACATACAATTATTGAACCTGACTCCACGGCGATGGAGGCTTGGGATCTCTTACGTGATATATTCCAAGACAACAAAAATTCCCGGGCCGTTACTTTTGAACAAGAATTCTCCACCACCGACATGGCGGACTTTCCTAATGCTTCTGCATATTGTCAATGACTCAAGGTGTTGTCGGACCAACTCTCGGACCAACTCAAGAACGTCGGCGTGTCGATCACTGACAATCGGCTTGTTTTACAACTAGTGGTCGGCCGCACCGACACATATAGTATAGTGGGTACGCTCATCCGTAAAAGCAATCCACTTCCACCATTTTACCAAGCCAGCTCTATGCTCATTCTCGAAGAAGTGGATTTTGCCAAGAAGACAGCCACCCGCTCTGTCCGATGAAAGTTTGTCACAATTTAAAAATTTGCCGCCAAATCGTGGCCAGAAGGGCTAAAATAGCGGTAATGGGAGCAAAAACCACGGTGGCCGCGGTGGTGGTAAAGGCAGCGGCAATCACCGCGGAGGAGGTGACGGCAGGGGCGGGGGCCAGCAGCAACCGCCAACCTAGTGGCAGTCGAGGGCACCCTGGGGCAGTGGGCCGACAATGGGCCTGGTAGTGGCCTTGGGTCGTGCCACCCTGCCCTTATCCAGCCGACAGTAACTGGGCCAGGCCTAGGTCACATCCAGCAACCTAGCAGGCAACAACCCAGGAATTCTTGGGCCACTGCCGAGCCAGTAGCAACAGGCCTACTCGGCAGTGGCGACCCCGACAGATATCGAGGTTGCGATGTATACTCTTAGGCTTATTCCGCCCGATGCAAATTGGTACATGGACACCAGTGCAACGTCTCATATGACGTCCTCACAAAGTAATCTCTCATCCTATTTTAATTTGAGCAATAATTGTGGTATAATTATCGAAAATGGTCATTCAATTCCAATTCGTGGTTATAGTACAACAAACTTGTCTCCCCCGAACCCACCGTTCAAATGTTGAAAAATGTCCTTTACGCACCTAAATTAATTTAAAACTTGATTTCAGTTAGAAAATTTACCACTAATAATTGTGTTTCTGTTGAATTTGGTCCTTTTGGGTTTTCCATGAAGGATTTTTAGACGAGGATGCGTCTAATGAGATGTGATTGTGGGGGCGAGCTTTATCCAATCACCACAACCACATATCAAGCCAAATTACCATGCACTTTTGTAGCTTTAGCTCATTCTTTATGGCATGAACGTTTGGGTCATTCGGGTGCACATGTTTTTGCTTCCCTTAAACAAAAATAAATTTATTGAGTGTACTAGACCTCATAGTTCTCATGTTTGTCGCTCTTGTTCTCTTGGAAAACATGTTAAGCTGCCTTTTGTTGCTTCAAATTCTCATACTGTTATGCCTTTTGATATTATTCATAGTGATATTTGAACATCTCCCGTTTTGAGCTCTTCGGGCCACCGATATTATCTTCTGTTGTTGGATGATTACTCAATTTTTTACGGACGTTTCCTTTGTCTAAAAAGTCACAAGTTTTTTCCATATTTATATCCTTTAGAGCATACATCCGCACTCAATTTGAACGGAACATTAAAAATATTCAGTGTGATAATGGTAGAGAATTTGATAATGAGCCTTTTTGGAATTTTTGCAAAACTAATGGTTCGTCGTTTCGTCTCTCGTGTCCACATACATCATCTCAAAATGGAAAAGCAGAAAGAAAAATTTGAACCATTAACAATATTGTTAGAACCTTACTTGTCCATGCCTCTCTACTATCATCTTTTGGCATCATGCATTACAAATGGCAACCTATATGTTAAACATACTTCAAAACAAACAAGTAGCCTACCAATCCCCACTCAAACTTTTATACCTAAGGGACCCTTCATATTCTCATTTACGAGTTTTTGAGTGCTTATGCTATCCTCTCTTTCCTTCTACTACCATTAATAAACTTCAACCCGGTCAACTCCATGAATTTTTTTGGGATATCCGTCAAATCATCGTGGTTATAAATGTTTCCACTTATCCTCTAATAAAATCATCATAAGTCGTCACATAACTTTTTATGAAACAAATTTCCCTTTTGCCAAATTATATTATTTCGGGCCTCCTACTTATGAATTTCTTGATGATAGGATACCCCCGTATTTGATGCATAAATTAGCCTCCCAAATAGGCCCAATGTTTCCCGGTGTCTCGGCCTAATCACCGAGCCCAGCGGCTACTGGCCCAGCTGAGTCTCTCGCGTGGCAGCCCACTGTCATGAGGCCTAGTGGCTGGTAGTCCGTTGGGTCTAGGCCCACCGTCCGTCTTGAGTAGCTCACTGCCCGCAAGCCCACTGCCTAGCAGTCCAGTCACTTCTAGTCCACTGCCGGGCAGCCCGTCCTTCCCGCCTGGCCCAACTTCAATTTTGGCCCAACGGCCTGTCACTCGTAGTCAACACGGTATTTTTAAGGCAAAGAAAAAATACGATCTTCACACCCATATTTCCAAGTCAACGTTGCCTCGTAGTCATGTGTCTGCCCTTAATGACCCGAATTGGAAAATAGTTATGGATGATGAATTTAATGCTCTTATTAATAATAGGACGTGGGATTTAGTGTCCCGTCCCCTGATGTTAATGTGATTCGGTCTACGTGGATTTTTAGTCATAAAGAATATATGATAGTACATTTGAGAGGCACAAAGCCAGTCTTATAGGTGATGAGAAGACTCAACAGGTTGGTGTGGATTGTGGTGAGACTTTCAGTCCGGTGGTCAAACCAGCAACTATCAGGACGGTCCTCAGTCTAGCTCTTTCGAAGGCATGGCCGCTTTATCAGCTTGATGTCAAAATGCCTTCCTGCATGGAGACCTCAATGAAACAGTGCACATGTATCAGCCCATGGGGTACAGAAACCCTACTTATCCTAATCATGTGCGCCTGCTGAAGAAATCATTATATGGGCTCAAACAAGCTCCTAGGGCCTGGTACAAGAGGTTTGCAGATTACGCTTCACATATTGGGTTTTCTAACAACAGGTCTGATCATTTTCTATTCATCTACCGTCAGGTAATGATATTTCTTACATTTTTTTTGTATGTGGATTATATTATCTTAACTGTCTCATCTGATGTTCTTCGCAAGTCTCATGTCACTGCTTGACTTTGCGTTTGCAATGAAAGATCTAGGGCCACTGAGTTACTTCTTGGGGATAGTTGTGAAACGTCATGCAAGTGGTTTATTTTTATCCCAAAAGAAAAATGCAGCAGAGAGTGTTGAACGAGCTGGCATGTCATCGTATAAGCCGTATGCCACTCCGGTTGACACTAAATCGAATTTGAGTGCTTCTTCCAACAAGACATATGCTGATCCATCATGTTACCGCACCCTTGCATGGGCCCTATAATATCTCACATTCACGAGGCCCGACATCTCTTATGTTGTACAACATATTTGTCTATTCACGCATAACCCGATAGAGGATCACATGCATGCTCTCAAATGCATTGTGCGTTATATTCAGGGTACTCTCGATCATGGCTTGCATTTATATCCGTCTTCGACAACCAGTCTTATTTCATATACAGATACCGATTGGGTGGTTTTTCGGATATCAGATGCTCCACATCTGGTTATTGTGTATTTTTTGGTGATAATTTGATCTCTTGGTCCTCAAATCGGCAAGCAATCTTGTCCAGATCCAATGCCGAAACAGAATATCGAGGAGTTGCCAATGTGGTGTCTGAATCTTATTGGATACAGAACATTCATTTAGAGCTCCACTGTCTGGTTCCAAAGGCGACATTGGTTTATTGTGATAATGTTAATGCTATTTATCTATTAGGGAATCCGGTTCACCACCAACGCACTAAAAATATTAAGCTGGATATTCACTTTATTTGCGAAAAGGTTGCTTGTGGATAAGTACGTGTCTTACATGTCCCGTTACGTTATTAGATTACTGTCATCTTTATAAAAGGTCTTCCGCTAATTTTATTTGAAGACTTTTGGGACAGTCTCAGCATACGCCGACCTTCCGATTCGACTGCGGGGTGTAATAGAATTAGATTGCATTTAAAATTGTACATCTCCTATATTATGTAGAATTAGATTTCTCTTGTAATTACGATTGATTAGTTACCTATTTGTAGCAAGGTAAATATTTTTGTACAATTATATATAGTATAAATCATTAATGAAATAATCAAGGAAGAATATTTTTTACCGAAAGTATGTGATCATAAAAACACAAGAGAAGAGATGTTTAGAAGGGAAACATCAAGTCAAGCTCTTGGTCAATCCGGTCAAATTTCAAAATAAATTACAAGAACGGCTATTTATGAGTCCAATTCTTTAATTAAATGGCCATTTGACTTCCATTACTAGGTTAATCTTAGAAATATCTAATTTAAAATTTAATTAGGTCAATTTTCACCTATTTAGACATTCAAAATTCATGATTTCATGGATGGAAGTACATTATCGAGTATAATTACTAGAAATGGTTAAGGAATCAATACATCAATGGTTCAAGACGATACTCGCACTTTAGATCACCCCCTACGAGCTCCTTCTTTCCAAAAATGGCGAAAATCCTCGTTTGAAATTCATCATTATTTATTTAATACCAGATCCTTTCTTTATCGTGATTGTGGGACAACATAACCCATTGCGTTTGCGGAACACTATCCACCATGACCATAAGGAAAGCAAGAAAGAACTATCTGACTTCTCTATCTTTCTATGAGCTCCTAGAAAAGAGATCCTACCCGGTCGTATAAGTAGAAGTCTCGCGTTCACGTAGAGTCATTTGATGGACTCTAGCATTCACTGTCGAGGGATCTCGACTGCGGAGAATAATTTTCCTATAACCAGTCAACCCTTGTTTTCCTCTTCGTGGTCGCGATGTACCAGACACCAGCAAAAAATCTGCAATTTTGTAAAGGTTCAACATATGCCGGAACACCCCCGAGCTCATATGTTTCCAACCTGACCATTCCGACAAGTCTCAAATAGGTATATAGACTTACTCAAAGCTTTAAATCACAAATTCAATCATTTTTTAGTAAAATTGGGGATCGAGTTGTTACAATGTGTAACAACCATCCAAACAAGTTGTTACTTCTTAGTGGAAGTATGTGTGGTAGTTTTAGTCGGACATTAAATTTAAGAAAGTAAGAAAGATTTTTTAATCTTATAATTTTAAATTTAAATATGTGTATATTAGACCAAAATATTCTTTCAATCGACCTTCTTTTAAACAGATAAATAGCCTGTTTGGCCAAATTTTTTAAATCAGCTTATTTGAAAAGTATTTTTTTTTTCAAAAGTGCTTGTTAAAAAAATATTTTTGACGAAAAATAGTTTGTGTTTGACCAATTAATTTAAAAAGTATTTTTGAACAATAATTAGTGTTTGACCAAACTTTTTAGAAGTGTTTCTAAATGTACACTACTTCTGCTACTCACGAGAATCACTTATTTTCTATCAAAATTTTGACCAAACACTTATTTTTTATTTAAAATAAGTATTTATTAGGAAAAAAATGCGCACTTTTAGAGAAAAATAAACTCAGTCAAACATGGTATAAAAGAGAAGCAAGAAATATGAATTGAAATATACTTCTTTTTTGTAGAGTTTAAAGTTGAAAGCATAGTTTTTGAAGAATATTTCATTACTATTGCACATAAAAAGATGAAAGTATGTGATAAAAACACGAGATTTTATATGTTAAGAAGGAAAGCATCAAATCAAACACTACAAAAAGGAACTGTGAGAAAAGAGGGGACATGACAAGGTGATTAGGGTACAATTACTCTGACGTCGCGGGTTTGAATTCGTGTGGTGACAGTCTTTGCTGAAATATTACAAGAGTTGTTGCTGGGTTTGTGTCCCGTTGGTCCTCTCCCTTACAGGGCTACGACTCGCACATATCCCTCAATTTACATTTCACATGACCAAAAAATCTCGGATACGGAAGATTTCGCTCAGGGACTTTCCCCGTCACAAAGAAAAGAGGGGACATGATTTCTTTGTGGATTCTAAAAAGAACAGTGCCAAAGAGCCTTAGTTGTCCATTAGTATTTTAGTGGGACCAACTACTCACCTAATCCATAAAATGCCATAATCCATCTCTTCTCCTACATACAATCCCCCTTTCACCCCCATCCCCCAAAGAAAAAAAAAACATTGATTTGCTTACACCCTTATAATTTTTTCTTCATTTCTTTTTTTGACTTTCTTTTTTGTTTTTCATCCGGTATCTAGTATATTGAAATCTGATTAAATTTGGATCACACACAAGGCTCATTTTGGGAGGCGGCCCTTCCAACAAAAAAATTTATTTCCAAGAGCTTAAATTTGAAAACTCTAATTAAGGGTGGAGGGATTCCAACCATCTCACCACAATCCATATAGATTTTTCTTGGCATTTGATAAACAAGAAGAAAACACCTTCATTTTTCTCTTCTATCAGTATTATTTTTAGTTTGAGTTTATGTTATATGTATTGAAATTTTCAAGGTAATAGTGGGTACCTATATATAATAAACATTGATTGACAACCTAAAATAAATGTTATCGATTCTCATTTATGTGGTATTTATAGTTTCCAAATTTTTTATTTGATTAGTTTTTGAAGTTAAATTGGACTAGATCAATTTACTATTTTAGAATTAAAATTTAATTATTCAAAAAATATATTAACAATATTATAAGTTACAATTTTTTCATGCCAATATGCTCAAAAGTATACATTTTAAAATTATATAAATTTTAAATCTCAAAAAAGAAAAAGAAAAATACTACATACATTGGAATAGAGAAAATAGCAATTAATTTGCTATAACAAGTTAAATTACACTAATGATATATTTTACATTATCAATACATGTAACTTAAATCCACCTATAACCAAAGGATGTGGAGCATTGGATGAGGTTGCTCATCTCTTAATAAAATATTTTGGTTTCGAGCCTTAAATATGAATTTTTTTTAATAGACGCTTCCCTTGAATTGACCCTATGCAGAGAGAATTCGAATTAGTCGGCTCCAATAGATATACTGAACGGCCGATCAAAACTAAAACAAGAAAAACTTAAATCCTCCTCCTTTCCATTTTCTCCATTTTTTTCCTTTATTCTTTTTTCCGTTTGTTCAATTGCCTATCAAGTCACTACCCTCTGTAACCCAAACCAAATGGCCCCCTTTCAAAAAGCCTTATCAAACTTTTCAAAACTTTCTACTTCTATGTCTTCATTCTTCTTCTTCCTTCCTTCTTTCTAACCTTACTTGCCAGTAGAAGAAGCATCTAATTTTCCAAAATATTCCATATGTTTCTGATCTTTCTGAACTATTTAAGTATTGTCCATAGAGAGTATTTTCAAGAATGATCAGTTTCTTCAGAAGGAAAGTACTATTTTTCTGGATGGTTATTTTTTTAATGTCCATATTTGGGCATTGCCATGGTTCAAGAAGCAGCTCACAAGTATTCAATCAAGTAAATAACCCAAGAAACTCTTACAATCATGGTCATTTTTGGAACTTATTGCCTAAAAGAACTCCAATTCCAGCTTCAGGTCCATCAAGAAAACATAATGACATTGGTTTAAAGAGTACTTGGAGATTACCCTGAAGAAAATGAAGATCAAATGAAGAAATTAAATACAGGGTATTTTTTTTATATTGGGAGGGTACTACTAATTTTATTATCAAGGTGACACATGCATCTTCTTCTTCTTCTTAATTTTTTAGATGAACACTTGTACATTTTGGGTAATTTCAAGAACTTTTTTTTATTTGATGATTTAATACTAGGGCTTGTGTTAGGTTGATTTAGCTCTATGGTTTTCTTTTTTTGGTCATGGTGACTAGAAAGGAAATTAATGAAAATATGAGAAAAAGAATCAAGAACAATTTTTTTGGTTTTGTGGATCAAAATATAATTGATCATATTCTAGTTTGGAGGAAGGGAGGGGTAATGGGATGGGGAGGTTGATTTTGCTCTTAATTAGTATGTTTTGAAGGGCTTTGTGTATGTAATTCTGTATACATAGAAGAGATAATGATAATACAAGAAGAGGAGATGACTTTATTTTTGTAGAAAATCTGCTCTGATTTCTGTTTCTTCTTTTTGCTCAAGTTTTCTTTGAACTATTTCATTTTGTCATTAATTTTACTTTAATTTTCTTTCTTTTTTTTGTTTGTTTCCCACCTTGTATTCGGGACCCGTTTTAAGATCCAACTATAAAAATTCGAGTTATCACAGCATCATGATAAAATGCTCTATCAAAGATGATTATTTTCTAAAATTCAAGTCCGAGGAGGAGCCATTCGTGGTATCACCTCTACAAAAAGTTTACAATATTTTTTTCATCTAAACCATCTTCATTAAGGACATGATCTGTCCAAACCAGATCACATTTAAGATTAATTTGTTTATGGAAAATAAAATGGACACTTCTATAAAATTTACATAATAATCCTGCAAAGGAGATTTTTTTTTTTGTTAATGCAAAGAAGATTCAAATATGTAAGTAAAGCTAAAAAAATCTCAGTCTGAAAGCAGTCATAATCACGATCGACTTTTATTATTAAAATGATAAAACGAAATAAATATTACTCCTATTATTATAATTATTATCCTATTTAGTGTTTTTTTTTTTGGTTTTGTGACTAATAATGTCAACAGGCAATTTCAGTGAAAGCTACTTACTCCTATATATTAGTGTAGTACCGATACCGATATCAATATCTCATGTCATAAATACAGCTGCGCGCACGTAAACTATTTATTTAGTACTCGCTACCGTACTTGGAAATGTATCCATGCCAAATTACTACTAGGAGTACTATATAATGCTGTCAATATCATCATATTTTTATTTTTATTTCATTTACAACAATTATTTTAATTATTCAGGGAAAAATCTCTTTGGCTTCAAATTGTTATAGTACAAGTTTTCAAGTATAAGAAAGGTGAAATGTGCTTTCATAAGTAAAGCAATATGTTACCTGAATTTCATTGATTATTGTATACAATATATATAGTTTTATATAATTATTTACATGACTACAAACTAGGTAACTAATCTTCATAATTACAATCGAAATATAATTTTACATAATATAAAAGATATACAATGATACGGGAATATTCTTGTAATATTCTATCACACCCCCGCAGTCGAAGCGGGAGATTCTCGTACGCTGAGACTAGCTCAGAAATCATCAAAGAATATGTGCGGAAGTCCTTTAGTAAATATATCAGCAATTTGATACCGGGAAGGAACATGAAGCATACGAACTTGTCCACGAGTAGAGATGGCAGTGGATCCTGGACCCGGTGGATCCAGATCCGTTTTATAGGATATGGATCTTCAAAATTTGGACCCGATGGATCTGGATCTGGATCTTGTATTTGAGATCTGTATCCGGTCCAGATTCGACCCGTGGATTCATTTTTTATTAAATATATTCATAACCTAGAATGTTATTTTATAAGTATTTTCTTAAAATTGCTAAGCACATCCTTGCAAGTTTAATTCTCAAAACAAGATTAATTTATCCCCGCGTTAACTCAAAAACCAAAAAATAAAGAGGTAACTTCGATAATAAAATCAATGTTATATTAGTGAATGACTAGCATCTCCATAGACAAGTAGTTAAAATTATATTCACTTCATCATGAAGATTCCAAGCACATGCAAGTTCTGCAAGGTGGAAATACTAATCAACATTTTTCACAACTATTGTCATTGTCTAACATTTTCAATTAATAGCTCACAATCAAAACGTGACAACGAATAAAATATCTCATATGAACATTTCAAAATTGAAACACATTAAACTGTTAGCTAAGTAAAAATCGTTTGTCAGTTCAAAAAAAAATTCTTAGCAAGACAAATTTTTTTACATGTGGATCCAGATCCGATCCGTGGACCCGGTGGATCCGATAGATCCGGATTTGGATCTGATTTTTTTACATGTGGATCCAGATCCGATCCGTGGACCCGGTTGCACCTTATTGATTTGAGTTGAGGGATGAAGGGGGTAGCATGGACATCTGAAAGTTCGTAAATTTTTATATGAAGGATCCCAAAGATAGAGAACTTGAGTGAGTGATTTGTGTTTGAGAGACTTATTTGGGAGAATGTTCAAGAGATAGGTTGCCATTGAGAGGGCGTAAAAATAGGGGGGATAGAGGCGTGGGAAAGGAGGACACAAATTAAGTTGTTTATAGTTTTAATTTTTCTTTCGGCTTTCCCATTTTGTGCAGAGGTCTGTGGACAGGAAAAATGAAAAATAATGCCTTGTTTGGCGTAGAACAGTTTGAATTGTTGATTATCGAATTCTCTCCTATTGTCACATTGAAAATATTTGATATTCTTTTTAAATTGTGTCTTTATTAAAGCACTAAAGAAAGAAAAAATATAATAGACTTGGGACTTATTACCAATGGGAAAGGTTCACAGAAAGTTGAAATAATCATCTAAAAACAACACATAATATATATGCTCGGTCGTGCTTAAATTATGAGAAGTCTATAAATCACTGTGTATGATATCAAATGACATTAAAGTACATGTGGATGAAGAATAAAATGGCAATTTGACATATTTTCCAAAAATGCAAGATTCACAAACAGGAGTAATAGAGACATGTTTGCAATCAATAAATTTATTTTTACTAAGGGAGCGTAAAACAAAATCTCCCGGATGTCCTAATCTATTATGCCATAAAAGAGACGAAAGAGCTGCAAAGGTTGATGGAGAGGAGGTTAGATGGCCGACGGTGGTAGTGATAGGATAAAGGTCTCCGATGCTGTCACATCTCATTATTCGCATCAATGTCATAAGGTCCTTAACAGAAAAACTAAAATGATCAAATTCAAGGAAAACATTATTGTCGGTTGTGAAAAGACGCACAAAGATTAGATTTTTGATAAGTTTTGGGGCATGGAGGACATTATTTAAAATTAATGGTGGATGTGGTGGGGAGAGAGATGATTGTCCGTAACCTCGAATGAAAATGTCTTGTCCAATACCACTAATAATATTACGTTTTAAATTGCTCATATTGAAATAAGGTGAGAGAGTATCTTGGGATGCCGTCATATGAGATGTGGCGCTAGTATCTATGTATCAACTGTCGCCTGGAACGTTGAGAGACATCATGTTCATAGTCGCCTCAATATCCGTTGGTGCGTAGATTGAAGGAGGAGAGACATGTGCATTGTATGTTTGTTGTGGACATGCGCCGAGGATGCCGGGCTGGGGCTGTCGGGACTGAGGTTGGGCCTAAGAAGACGTCGGGTAGGGGCATGGTGGAGCAACCCAAGCCGGCTGGGCCCATACAACCCATGGTGGGTTGGCAGTCCACAACGGAGGTTGTTGCCACTGTGGGTGCCTGCCGGCCGGCGGGGGCTGCCCTCTACCACTGCTGCTACTATTTTCAACTCGGCCACCGCGACTTCAGTCGGAATTTCGCCCTTTGTTATTATTCCAGGATTACGAGCCACGTTTTGGATCATTGGCTTATCGGTGATGCGGGGCAGAGACCGAGCCCCTCGGGTCAGTAAGTGTGCCGCTGATTGTCACGAGGGCGACGTTGGTGGTGTTTGCGTTGGCCGCGGCCTACTTGGTTTTTCAGATTTCTTCAAGGATAAGTCTCGAATGAGCCTCATAGAATGGAGGCAATATCATGCTTTGTTGGAGGATTGTAGCGACGCCGTCATAAGTTTCATTCAAACCCGCAATGAGTTGCATCACCAATCGTTGATTGGTGACTGGTGCACTGATGTTGGAAAGTTGATCGACAATCATCTTAAATTCTTGACAATAGGCGGACGCATTAGAAAAATTATCCTGGTGAATGTTCTTGAATTGATGTTTCAAATATAAGGCACGTTGTGTCTTGTTATTGTGAAAAATGCTTTTCAAGCGCTCCCACATTTGTCGTGCAGTAGCGTCGGTTTTAATCATTATGTGTAATAGATCATTCGAGATCGTACCGTAGATCTATTGTAAGATAACCGCATCTAAGCAGGACCAAAGTTTATCATCAGAATCATTAGGTTATTCCAGGGGCTTTAATTTTGGAGTGATGATATGGTCGAAGACTTTATACACACGGCAATGAATCTTGAATAATTCTGCCCAAGATGAATACTGAACTTTTTCCATCTCAAGAGTTATATGAATGAAATTCTTGATGTTGTTAACTGCAAGAGCATGATGGAATTTGGGTTGTTCAGCCATTGAAAATTGGGGAAGAAGGAGGGATGAGTTTTGTCGAGAAGTAGAAAAGAAAGATGGGGGGGACGTCGGAGGAGGGGGGAGGGGGGCGACCGAGGGGGCTAGGGTATCAAGTTTAGGGTTTAGCCTCTGATATCATAAAGGAATATGTATCCTGAATTTCATTGATTATTGTGTACAACATATACAGTGTTACATAATTATTTACATGACTACAAACTAGGTAACTAATCTTCCTAATTACAATCGGAATATAATTTTACATAATATAAAATATATACAATAATACGGGAATGTCCTTGTAATATTCTATCAATAAGGACACTAGGAAAATGGATGGAGCCAGGTAAGGGTAGGGGAGGTTCATCTGAACCCCTTTCACCAAAAGGAACCAGGTAGGGACAAGAGGTTCTATATATAATAGATGTTGAATCTCTTTAACTGTATGTTTACTTCTTCATATTTTGAACTCTCTTAGTGAAAATCTTGGCTCCGCCACTGACTAGAAAAAATTGGTGAAATGGTAATTATCACCCTTATTTCGTGATTAGCTTACTAATTTATACATCATAAAGAACAATTTTGTCATTTATATTTTCTTTATAACCGTGGTGTCCAGATTAATTTGTGCATACCTCGACTAATTTCATGGGTAATTGTGCTATTTATCGTCAGCACATGTACCAGTTACGATCTCAGATGAGGAAACTCTGGGAGAGCCGTCGATTCCAACTACGATCCATGTACGGTCCATACTATAACTGATCAACTGTCCATCCTACCTCCTCTACGTTCTTGACAGATTTGGTCATTTCCTTATAGTGGTATTCAAGATTTTTCTCCTTTTTCTTCTCATTTTATTTTCCTATATGTTATTTCCTTTCCCTTTTTCGTATATGTATTTGTCCATTAATTATGTACCAAACAATTCTAGATTTGTGTATGATTGCGGCAGATTCTTTCCATTACTTTATAAATCACTACAATGAGCAGTTAAAAGTAAAGTTTTCACCGAATTTTCTCGAATATAATTAGTATAGGCGTTTGTAATGATTTTAAGACAAATGTGTCCCCATTATTGTTCATGATTTTCCCTACAGAAATGTCCTATGATAAGAACCAAAACTTTAAGTTAAAAAGAACTACTAAAAGAGTTCCATTTTAGTAAATTATGTAACACTACTTGCTTTTTTACAGTGTGATAAAGCATGGTATCCGAAGTTTGAAGAAAAAAACTTAAGTAATCAAGGGGATAATAAAATAAGGAAATTCAGAAAATTACTTTTCAGGGAACCTAGTTGAAAAGCAAATTATTTGAGAATTAAAAATTAGGTGTTTATTTCTTTTTGTAGCTAGTACAATCAAATATTGGACCTGCACACATGGGTTATTACTTATTATTGATAAAGTGTATCTGGTAATGGAATTCGAATAATTAACTGTTTATCATACTATATACTAGTATGATATAACATGAATTTCTCCAATATAAAATTGCACTATGTTAATCTGTTATCTCTTTTGTATTCCTTTTTAAAAAAAATGTTTTGGAAAGATATTTCAGTTTATTATATTTAAAAATAAAAGAAGTGAGCTATATATAAATAGCAACTTTCTTTTTTTATCTATGATACGATAATTTTTACGATTTCATCTTAATTATTGTCACAAACCCCAACTCTTTAACCTTTTAATCTTAGTGCTCATTTATGCTTAATTTCAACTAGTTCTCATAAATGTAGCCTTCTATGGTAATGGACAATTCTTTAGGTAGGGCGGGACATAAAATACCGAACAATTATCGAACTGAATCGGGAATTTCGATAATTCGGAATTCGGTAATTCGATATTTGGGAGTAAAATTTTAAAATTACGATATTCGAGTTCGCGTTCGGTACAGATATTAATACCATTCATATTATTTATTGAATCAGGTGGTTCTAAATACTGATTAGGGAGATCTTGAGTGCTGACTGCTTGTTTTGCTGAACATTTCACCTGTTCCAAGTGGTTTCACATAACATGAAAATTTGTTCATGTGAGAATGGACAGTGAGCGAATAAATTTTGAAGTTGTATCTGTATGCCTATTTATACAAAGTTATCAAGATTACTTGAATGGCTAACTCTTCTTGCATTGTTCTTCATGTTGATAAGAACCACTGCTTGGTCCCCTTATGAATGTGCTCTATCAATAATTTGTTTTTTGTTAGGTATATTAATCTGGCTTCTTATTAATAAAGTTGCACATCGAAAAACAAAAATAATTGGAGGAACGGTAATAAATTTATAATATAGTCGACTCTAACTTCAATATGGTATTATCGAAAATCGTAGCAAATCGAAGTTTGATTTATCGATTACCAAATTACCGAATCGAACTTTTCGTTTGGTATTTGGTATCTACTTTTAAGTTTTAACTACTAATTATCGATTACCGAATTACCAAATTCGAACTTTAAAAATACCGAACGTCCACCCCTATCTTTAGGCGGTAGAAATTAATATAATTATGACAGATGTTGATGTGTATATATTTATTTATCTATTCAAAAGCAATTATCGATTCTATTTTGACAACTAAGCATTTGACTGTTCTCACAATTTGTAATACAATTTTAACTTCCGTATATTATATTTACACTGTCAAGATTACTTAAAAGATACTATAATTATTCATAGTAAGTGAAACTTATTATTTAACAAATACTTTATGACTCCAAGTTAAATTATATCAGTAACGTAAATTATAGTGTCTTTTAAGTAATCCTTTGTGATACGGCATTTACCAGCAAGCATAAAAAAAAAAAAAAGAAAGAAAGAAAGAAAGAATCCCTTTATAACACTATATGCTTTCGGCAAAAGTTAGATTAAAAGAATTAAATATAACAGGCATTTGGTGCTATTCCTTAAATCTATGGTTCTGTTTCGAAATATGTTTAAGGGACCCCCTTGTTTAGGATTATGTTAACAAAGATCATTTGACTTGTATTTTCAAATGCTACTTCCTCAAATATTTTAATGTCATTCATATTATTAATTAAATATTTTCCACATTTCAAGGCCAAAAGTAAATTACTATAGAACCAAAAGTTTCCCTAATTAGCTGCAAACTGGTAGATTTAATTATAAAACTGCAAGTCCTGGATGGGTTCAATAGCTTTTTAGGAAACATTAATAGTCAATGTGGTTCAACTTCGTATTTGATTTTATTTTTCCCTTTATTTTTTCTCCCTTGTTCTTGAAATGACAAGTCAATGTGCCATTGACTAATTTATCAGGGGTTTGTAATTAAATACCTTATCCTTCATATACATAAATGATCTATAATTTAATCATGTTCTACAATCAATTATTTTACCATTGACAAAGTTTAAGGTTGAATATCCTAAAAGTAAGAGTAATTGACCTTTTCTTTTTTACCCTAAACATCTTGCCTAATTGCAATTCCACTTGTAATAATCCTCCCCAATAATGAGTAGCTAGTACATTAAGGTTGCTTAAATAGATTTTAAAATGATCCTTAATTTTGTTTTAAATTGAATGTCTTAGTAGGCATTTGGACAATATATATTTTGTTCAAGATAAGCTGATTAAAATAATTATTTGGATTGAAGTTGAAAAAGAATATTGGGTGAAATTGTGCGTCGATATAAATTTCACTTGTAAAAAGAGTCGGATTTTAGAGTGAGACTTGAAATAAGAGTTAAAAATTTTAGAGTGAGACTTGAAATATTCCGATCAAACAAATCTTTCAATATTTCACTTTTATTTTAAATATTGAAGTTCAGTATTTATTAAAAATATTGACCAGACCAGTATTTGCAAATATTGAAGTGGACATATCTAGATCAATTTACATATCCTATTTACACTAGAAAATGATTAAAAATAAATTTGAAGGTACTAATCAAATGTACTTAACCAAGTAAAATACAGGCTTTTTTGCTATACTAGACTATAGTGTTTTTTTTACCCTTCTTTAATTTTCTTTTCATAGGGGAGAGGGTTTTCCCTAATGATTGTAATTATTCGGTAGAATGACTAAAATCAAGATTTCATTATGGCCCCATAAAATGACAGAATTAAAGTAAAGATGGTAAAATGATAACTTGAGAGATATTATTGGGTACTGTATTATTTATGGTTACTTTTCTTTGATAACTTGAGAGTTGAGATTGGTACCTGTGACCTAACAGTAAGTTGTTTTCACTGTCAATTTTCTCTAATAAATTTATTAATCATAATGCATTATTTTACCCATGTGCACTTTAAGTCGCATGAATGCCTTCTGGTTTAATTACTTAGGAAAAGTGAAATACAAATAATATTTCTCACATTAAAATTACTTGTGAATTTTCTAGCCGTCATGTTGATGGAGAAGAATTAATCTGCCACAGAATATTGCAGCCTGCAGGAGTATATAATATATTAACAGTTCTTAAATGATAAATTCTTATTTTTGAAAGTATATGTATGTCCTAGAGATAATCTGTATTAGGACAAATGTATTTTATACTCATTCGAAAAAATTGGACTTTCGATACCCCACGAAGTAACATTTCTCACTTTTGGATTCCAACTTGTCAGTGAGCATCTTCTTAACATATGCAAGGCACCCTCAGGGTCTCATATGTTTAAGAGCTGACTTCTTGCCACACCATATCTCATAGGGTGTCTTTTCTACTGACTTGGAAGGAACCCTGTTCAGAACATATATTGAGGTTTGTATAGCATGTCCCCAAAGGTATGTCGGTAGAGCTGAGAAGCTCATCATGGATCGAACCATATCCAATAAGGTTCGGTTTCTCCTTTCGGCAACACCATTCATCTGTGGTGTTCCAGGAGGTATCCACTCTGATTGGACTCCATGTAACTTTAAGTAATCTAGAAAATCCTTGCTCAAGTATTCACCTCATCGATCTGATCGAAGGGTCTTGATACTTGTTGCAAGTTGCTTCTCTACTTCCGACTTGTACTCTTTGAACTTCTCAAAAGCCTCAGATTTATGTCTCATAAGATACACATATCTATACCTTGTGAAGTCGTCAGTAAAAGTGATGAAGTATGGGAAACCTCCTTTAGCTTGAGTCGAAAATGGCCCACATATATCAGTATGGACCAACTCAAACACCTTCTTGGCTCGCACACCTTTCCCAGAAAGTGTCTTATTGGTCATCTTTCCTCTCAAGCAAGATTCACAGTTATCATAAGACTCCAAGTCAAATGGTTAGAGGTAGTCTAACTTCCTCAGCCTTGTTACCATTGATTCATTGATATGACCAAGTCTGCAATGCCATAGGTAGGTAGAGTTTCTATTACTTATCTTAGCTCGTTTATTTTGTACATTGAATATTTCTCGACTACAGTTTAGTGTATATAATCCATCCACAAGAGGATCAGTTCCATATATAACATTATCAAAAGACAGTACTTGACTGCCATTATAAATATATGAGGAAAAACCTTCCATGTCCAGAAGAGGGTACATAGTAACAATCATTTAACACTAGACAATAGCCAGAAGGCATATTTAATCTATAAGTTCCTACGTGCTCAGCATCCACTCGTGCTCCATTTCCAACGCGTAGGTCCACCTCTCTTGGTCCAACCTTCCTGCTATCAGTTAGCCCGTGCACATTTGTACAAATGTGTGAGCCACAAGCGGTATCCAATACCCAGGAATGAGAGTTATTTATACACATATTTATTTCAATGACGTACATACTTTGTCCACCAGAGGTAGAAGCACCTGGTGCTTTTCCTCTTCCTGGTGCAGTGCAGTCCTTCTTCCAATGCCCATTCTTGTTGCAGTTGAAGCATACATCCTTAGCCGGATTCACCTTCTTCTTATTCACACCTCCCTTAGACTTCATAGCTAAGGACGCAGCGACTGCTTTGCCCTTCTTCTTCTGTCATTCCTTACCTTTCGGCTTGGGTCGGCTAGTAGAGCTCACCATGAGCACAAATTTGCCTTTGGAAGTGGAATACTCAAAGGTCTTGAGCATGTTGTGCAGCTCCAACAGACTCGCCTTCGTTCCATTCATATTGTAATTCACTATGAAGTTTTCAAAGGAACGAATGAGAGAGTTCAGGATGAGGATGGTAGCGACATTCTTTTGCAGCTTCATTCCAATTGAAGCAAGTTTCTCTATCAGCCCTATTATCTTAAACACATGCTACGAGACCTAGCCCCCTTCATTGAGCTTACACTTAAAAAGTTCTATTAGTAACTCATATTCCCAATCTGGGATTGTGAGTCATATAGACTCTTCAAGTGTTCGAGCATCTCATTGGGACCCATGTTCTTATGTTGTCTCTGAAGTTCAATAGACATGGAAGACAACTTCACGCACTGTGCTGAAGTGGCATCATCTAGGTGTTTTTGGTAAGCATCTTTATCAAAAGAGACATATTCAGCAGAGTCTATCGCAGGGACTGTTGGGAACACGGTGTCAATACTATTCTAATTTCTCTTGTCTCAGCACTATTCACAAATTTCGTAGCCAGTCAAGGTAGTTAGGTCTAGTAAGTTTGTTCATTTCAATCAACATTTTCAATGATAAGCTCGACATCTTTGATAATCTGAAGAATTAGATAGACTGAAAATCAAACTCAAAATTTATTTCCTATTAGACACATTCATTTAGGCTAATCAACATGGTCTTTTATTTAATTAGCTCCCACTATTTTAACATACTTCTACGACCCCATGGTAGAATACAGACCTATATTAATTAAGGTCATAATGGGCCAAGATCCAAGCCTATGCTATCTCCGTGTTTGCTTTGGCTGATAACTTTAATAACACATCTTGATAGGTTCTAAACCAATTGCAAAACTTATTTGCAACTCTTGGTTGATCAAATATTATATTTAATCTTGTGTCCTTAGATTAGTCCGATACTTTGGCGCCAAGATTTGTCTAAGCAAGTCAACCCCATTACACGACTACGTTTATATATCTAAGTAAATTTGGCCTTTGTGAGCAAACACTTTGGTGTAAATACCCACAAAAATTTATCGTTTACCTTTACATTTAAAACACATCTATGAAAGAGTCTGGGTCCTCGTAGACTTAGAGCAAATGCTTTGGCATAAATACTCGTATCGCCGAAAAGGATTTTGCACTCTAACAATTATAATGGACGACGCGTTTTAATTTAGACTTGTATTTAAAAATTTTAGAAACATTTTATTTGAGGGTTTTAACCAAGATCAACTCTTTTACACCATATCCAATATGCCATCTTAATATCATGCAAAACTAATGACACATATAGTTGGGAACCGTCAACCCAATTGGCATGATATAAGATGGTGTAATCAAATACTGGGCGCCGCCTGCCCAGACAGTTATAGCGGACACTATACTAATTATTAAATGAAAGCATTTAAACACTTAGCATATAGTTCGTATATTATTCAATAATATACAATTAATAATAATCATGAGTTAACTTGTCTAAACTCTAAAATTTAAGTCTAATCCAAACAGTCCCTTGAAAATTTACTGATTTTAAAAATTGATTTTCAGGATATTTCTGTAAATTCCAGATTTTCAGAAATTACAGTTTAGTCCCGCAAGAATTTAAAATTTCAATTTTGAACCCCTTTAAATTCAGAAAATCTAATTTTAATTTTCATAAAATATTTTCAGATTTTAGGGACCTGTCTGTAATTTCTAGAATTTTAAACTAATTACATATTTGGCCCAAATACCAAATCTGCTTTTTTAAAATTTATAGATTTGCCCTAGGGACCAAATCAGGTGATTTTAAAAACTATTCTAGGGACCAAATTGCAATTCAGAAACTTCTAAAATTTTTAGATTTGCCCCAAGGGCTAAATTACAATCTCGGAAACCGCCACTAACCCGCTGGAACAGTGACTGTCGCCACTGTTCATACCGTAACAGTGACTGCCGCCACTATTCACGTCGAAATAGTGTTCATTTAATGTTCACTATTCCGGAATTATTATTTTTTAAATTGGAGCCTGCAGGAACAGTGACTGTCGCCACTGTTCACGCCGGAACAGTGTTCGGTTATTGTTCACTATTTCGATTTTTTTTTAAAATTAAAGCCTCGGTGCTGCGGCAAACCCTAGGTGGCGCCACATCGCTCCATCATGGAGTTGCGGCGCCTCCGTCTCAGAAGCACAAAATTCGTATATCCAAAACCCTAAAACTAGTTCAGGGTCAGATTTGCAGATTCATCTTCGTTACCCTTCACGATCAAACAACACGTTCATCGACCATCATCCAATCCCTTCTCGTTCTTCGCTTCAGTGCACTATGTTCGCAATGACCAGTTACGCACATTGACTTAGAATAGTTAGATCGGAATGACTTCCTCGATTACATCATTGTTTAATAATTTGGGAGACAATGATGATGCACTTTTAAGATATTAGGTTTTCAATCTTTAAACGACATAAATTTCAAATTTAAACAAATTCTAACTCATATTATTATTAACTAATTACCTTATAATCATACAAAATAGCCCTGACTCTAATACCACAGTAGCCATTTTGTTGGGTTGTTGTAGGCAACAGATATTGAAAACTTATTTCAAACCCAACAAACGTAGAACTGTTTGACTATAAGATAATTTAAAACTGTAAACATACGACTTGAATGGTACTTACATGTTTACAATATCTGGAATCTTTATCAACTGTGGGTGCGCACGCGAATGCCCTTTCGATTGCAAGCTCCAAGCTTCAATGTATTCCTCATTTAGAAAGCTAGGAAATCCGGCAGAGGTTCGAGAGAGTGTTTTGATTATGAGTCTCTAAGACTTAGAATAATGATATGAAAATCAAATGTAATGAATAATGAAGTGTAGGTCTGTATATATAGGTGAAAAATTAGGTCAAATCAGATTATGGTTTGACCTTGGGACTGGTCCAAAATTCGAGACAGATTAGGTCATGGCAACGCGGCCCTGTGGTGTGGGCGTCGCGGTGCTGACGTGGCCCCACACTGTCTCATTTTATTTTCCGCACATTCTTAATTAAATTCAAAATCCAATTTTGACTTAATTAAAACAACCATTATTCATTTAAATATCTCGATTCTAAATCGAATATTTAATACTCTCTCAATACATCCTTAGATCGAAAAGACAATCGACATAGTGTGACCCTACATGCCTTCACATATCGACATTAATCAAATTAAGGTTTACGCGGAACTTCTAGACGGTGCCGCAAGACGAACTCAATATGTGAAGTACGTTTACACGAATCCAGTAAACTTAACCTCTATGTGGTAAGATAAAATCCTTTCATTCACGACATACCCGATCAAGCTTAGGATTTGTCAAGTGTCTATCCAAATGGCTTTATCATTATATATCATCTATTTAGTTGACAACTAGACCATATTATAAATATGTCTATTGTGTTGGCCAACCACTTAGTCAAGCTAATATCACTGAGAAGCTGAGTGTTCTCTCGAATATACATTCGAGGAATGAATCCTAATCTTGGCTCAACTACCACCTTTAATCCACATCGTAATGTACCCAATACAAGCCAACCTATAAGGCATTTGAGCTTAGGACAGATCACAATATATTACTTTGTAGACAAGGTGCGCATTGACCTCAAGTCTAAGGACTTCTATCTCTCACACGCTGATCATACTTTAGACAAGTATAACAAACAGTATATCAGCAGGGTATACCAATACTTTCAAAGTATCCATGTGTCCATCACGAGTGGACATTACTCGTAGCAGGTGAGACATACTACATCCTCTAAGGATGTGATGCAGACCACATGTCCACTTATCACATATCACCGATATCCCATTCTCGATGATCATTAATCGAGGCTATTTTAAGACTTACGTTATAATATTAATATCTCACATTATTAATAACAATGTAACCTCTAGGGATGCATATTATAAAATATTATAAACAATCAACTAATAATTCAATAATTGTAAATGCCAAAATATTAATCTTCATTAATAATAATACGAATGTGTATAAAGTACATTTGTCCTAATGCAGATTGTCTCTAGGACATATTTATTTCAATGACGTACATACCTTGTCCACCAGAGGTAGAAGCACCCTATGAGATATGGTGTGGCAAGAAGCCAGCTCTTAAACATATGAGACCCTGGAGGTGCCCTGCATATGTTAAGAAGATGCTCACTGACAAGTTGGAATCCAAAAGTGAGAAATGTTACTTCGTGTGGTATACAAAGGAAACTAAGGGATACAACTTCTATCTTCCTGGAGAACGTAAGGTCATTATTTTCAGGAACACAATTTTCCTTGAAGAAGAATATGTCTACAAGGAACATAGTTTCACAAAGATAGAACTTGAAGAAATTAAAAAACCGCAAGATAACATAAATGTTGAATCCTTGCCGAATGACTATGGAAAGAATTCAGTGAGAGTATTTGGCAAAGATTGGGTACTTCAAGTACGCCCTTTGGCTAGTGGGAGTGTTACGAGGAACAATACAGAAATGCAAGATCCTCCTACACAGCCTTTGGGAGTAGATGCAATGGTTGCACCTACTCCCATTCAGAAAATACATGAAAATGATATTCCTGAAAGCTCTCAAGTTAGTGGATTATCCAACACACAAGAACTCTCTCACAGTCAGAACATACCAAGCATTGAACTGCAAAACAATCAACTCCGTAGGTCCACTAGGACTCATCGTCCTCCTGAAAAACTAAATCTACTAGTGGAAACACAAAGTGAGATAGATATTCTTGATAATGACGAGCCTACAACCTATAGCGAAGCAATGTTGGACATTGATTAAAAGAGATGGCAAAAAATCATGAAATCCGAGATGGAATCTATGTACATCAATCAAGTGTGGAACTTGGTTGATTTGCCAGCTGTGGTTAAACCCATAGGATGCAAATGGGTCTTCAAGAAGAAGATCGATCCATTTGGAAATGTACAGACTTATAAAGCAAGGTTGGTGGCTAAATGTTATAATCAACGGCTTGGGGTCGATTATGATGAAACTTTTTCACCTGTTGCTAAGATTAAACCCATTCCGCTTGCAATAGCTGCATATTATGACTATGACATTTAGCAGATGGATGTCAAAACTGCTTTCCTCAATGATAATCTAGTTGAGGAGGTGTATATGAAACAACTTGAGGGTTTTTTGCTTGAGTCCAAACCAAATGTTGTATGTAAGCTACAAAAGTCCATTTATGGGCTTAAGCAAGCCTCGAGGAGTTGGAACATTTGCTTTGACAAGGCTATCAAGTCATTTGATTTCGTCAGAAGCAAAGAGGATCCATGTGTTTATAGTAAACGCAAGGATGGGAGTATTGCCTTCATTATTATATATATAGATGACATGTTGATAATGGGAGACAATAAGACTCGCATGCAGTCAGTCAATGAGTGGTTGTCTAGTACCTTTATGATGAATGATTTAGGTAAAGCCTGCTAGATTCTGGGAATTAGGATCTATGGAGATAGACCTAATAGATTGTTGGGGCTGTCGGTTAGTCTACATAGAGAAAATGCTTAGACGTTTTCTATGGAAAATTCAAAGAAAGGTGGTCTACCTATGGGACAAGACATCAAGTTATGTAAGAAGGAAAGTCCTTCTAATGCTATAGAACTTGAACGCATGAAGATGATCTCATATGCTTCGGCTATAGGATCGATCATATATGTTATGACTTGTACTAGGCAAGATGTGACCTTTGCACTTAGTATGACTTGGAAATTTCAGCAGAATCCTAGGGAAGAACACAGGAAAGCAGTCAAGAGTATTCTTAAGTATCTTAGACGAACTAAAGATTACTTCTTAGTCTATGGTGGGGAAGAAAAACTAGCTGCTACTGGGTACATTGATGCTAGCTTCCAGATGGATCTTGATGACTTCAAATCTCAGTCTGGGTACACGTTCATTTTCAATGGTGGAGCAATGAGCTAGAAAAGTTCCAAACAAGCTACAACTGCTGATTCAACAACAGAAGCTGAGTACATTGCTGGATCGGAAGCTGGTAAAGAAATTGTCGTGATTTTTGAGTTCCTGAAGGAACTAAGGGTAGTTCCGAGTGCCAGTTATCCAATAACTATTTATTGTGACAACACTGGTGCGATTGCACATGCTAAGGAACCAAGATCAACAAATAGAAACAAACATGTACCAAGAAAGTACCACATACTCAAGGAGATGGTGGAGACTGAAGAGATTAGATTAGACTATGTTTTCACAGACGATAATCTAGCTGACACATTCACTAAACCATTAAGCTTAGTCAAGCATAATGGTCATTAGATATGTTGGAGATTGGCTCTAGGCCAAGTGGGAGATTGAAAGTATATGTATGTCCTGGAGACAATCTGTATTTGGACAAATATACTTTATACACATTCGTATTATTATTAATGGAGCTTAATATTTTGGCATTTGCAATTATTGAATTATTAGTTGATTGTTTATAATATTCTATAATATGCATCTCTAGAGGTTACATTATTATTAATAATGTGAGTTATTAATATTATAACGTAACTCTTAAAATAGCCTCGACTAATGATCATCGAGAATGAGATATCAATGATATGTGATAAGTCGACATGTAGTCTGCATCACATCCTTAGAGGATGTAGTATGTCTCACATGCTACGAGTAATGGCTACTCGTGATGGACACGTGGATACTTTGGAAGTATTGGTATACCCTGCTGATATATTGTTTGTTATACTTGTCTAAAGTATGATCAGCGTGTGGGAGATAGAAGTCCTTATACTTGAGGTCAATGCGCACCTTGTCTACAAAGTAATATACTTTGATTCTGCCCTAAGCTCAAGTTCCTTATAGATTGAGATACGGCTTGTATTAGGTACATTACGATGTGGATTAAAGGTGGTAGTTGAGCCAATATTAGGATTCATTCCTCGAATGTATATTCGAGAGAACACTCAGCTTCTCAGTGATATTAGGTTGACTAAGTCGTTGGCCAACGCAATAGATATATTTAGAATATGGTCTAGTGGTCAACTAATATAGATGATATACAATGATTAAGCCATTTGGATAGACACTTGACAAATCCTAAGCTTGATCGGGTGTGTCGTGAATGAAAGGATTTTATCTTACCACATAGAGGTTAAGTTTACTGGATTCGTGTAAACGTACTTCACATATTGAGTTTGTCTTGCGGCGCCGTCTAGGAGCTCCGTGTAGACCTTAATTTTATTAATGTCGATATGTGAAGGCTTGTAGGGTCACACTATGTCGATTGTCTTTTCGATCTAATGATGTATTGAGAGAGTATTAAATATTTGATTTAGAATCGAGATATTTAAATGAATAATGATTATTTTAATTAAGTCAAAATTGGATTTTGAATTTAATTAAGAATGTGCGAAAAATAAAACGCGACAGTGTGGGGCCACGTCAGCGCCGTGACGCCTACACCATAGGATCGCGGCGCCATGACCTAATTTATCTCGAATTTTGGGTCAGGCTCAAGGTCAAACCCTAATCCGATTTGACCTAATATTTCACCTATAAATACAGACATACACTTCATTATTCATTACACTTGATTTTCATATCATTATTCTAAGTCTTAGAGACTCAGAATCAAAACACTCTCTCGAGCCTCTGCCGGATTTCCTAGCTTTCCAAAGGAGGATTACATTGAAGCTTGGAGCTTGCAATCGAAATGGCATTTGCGTGCGCACCCACAGTTGATAAAAATTCCAGCTATTGTAAACATGTAAGTACCATTCAAGTCTTATATTTACAGTTTTAAATTATCTTATAGTCAAACAGTTCTACGTTTATTGGGTTTGAAACAAGTTTTCAATATCCGCTGCGTACAACAACCCAACAAAATCCCTACCGTTTTGACATCACAGAATCTGTTGTCAATTTTTGCTAACAAATAGTTCTATTAGGGGATGAAATCTTATTGAACAATTTTGAGCAGCAACAAAGCATATTAAAGGAATTTCTAAGATGTTATTTTAGTAGGTCAAACTTAGACAAAATTTAGTAATTCTTATCATAACAATTAATTTAGTGACTTTCGTGATATTTATAAAGTTGAGTGATTAGTACCTTTAATTGTAATAGAATGAAAGTTAAGTGACGATCTTTGAAATCAATCCTATAGATAAATACCTGTGTTTTAAGAAGCTTTATGTCGTCAAATAAAAGAAAGATGGTGAAAGACTGCCACAAAGAGACCTTAAGTCACGCACTAATCTTGTTCAAAAATAAATTAAAGCGGACATGATTTAGAGCGAGACACTTGAAAAATACATTGAAAGTTTGAAACACATTGGGGGTAGGGGGGAGGGGTGGGGGTACTATTCCACGAGGCTTACACCAAGTGCCCTAAGTACATCCAATACTTGACGCTCGTTCAATCATTTCTATTCAAGTTACATGTATATAATAATATAATTTAACTATTTCTAGTGTTGTATATTTTTGGGATATACAGTATTATACAATTCACATAATTATAAAGCATATAATGTACACAATTATATTATTTACTTTTTTAATATACCAATTTTTTAATGAATATATATGCGGATAATTTTTTAATCCTATTTGGGTAATCGTGTAACAGTCCCATTTTTATATGCAATTTAGACCACACATTTAATAGCCTGGATTATAGTTGGACTCCAAACAAATACAAACTCGTTGCTAATGTCAAATCAAACATGTCTTAATCCCAATTTAAACGTCAATGAAAACCAAATCCAATCAAATCAAATACTTAGACTTTAGTACAATTTTACATCAAATCAAAAAATTGGAACCACAGTCCCCGCGTCATAGCTAAATGGCAAAGGAGAGGAACTTAAAAATTCAGTTGGAGGATTATAGTGTGAGTTTGAATCCTGGTGAGAGCAATTTGCTCTCTATCGCAGTAGGACCAGATGTGATATCACTGCTCGTTTCTCACCTCGATCATTCAGGCACATCCCGCGATTTACTGGTAGTAGTGCTGAGGGACCTGGACTACTATCTTCAGAAATAGTCTGACGTAAGCTGGGAAGCTGGATATAAAAAAAGAAGAATTGGAACCACTCTTATCGGTACAAATCAACCAAATACCTGCATTTCACTTTAATCCAAAAAGATCAATTCCACCTTTCCTTCTTATGGGCTCTGTTATGTGGGCCAGTATTTGACATTTGGATAAAAGGCTTCTGCTTCTATGGGCCCATTTCTTAGTTGTATGAGGCCCAAAAACAGTCTAAACCATGCGTGATGATTACTTCCTTTTCACTTTTACCCTTTTCTCTTTTAATGTTTGTTATTATAACCCTTTTAAATAATCATAATGTTACATTACGATTGTTACTGTTAATTGTCAATACTTTTCTACCAATTATCTTAATTTATTACTTCATTTTTTGGTGATTATGAAATTGGATTTGCATATAAATTATGAAAGTAATATTGGATTTGGCGGTGCAAATTACAAAAGAGAATTTCATACGAATAAGCTATTTTTAAGTCTTAATTACAACTATTTAGGATAATTACACTTATAGTAATTACTAAATATGACAATATTTTACCAATTATAGCAAAATGACAGAAAAACAAGGGATTAGGCTCCAATCTTCTCCATTTTAAGCTCCAATATTCTTCCTCATTCTCACTCTCCCCCACCAAGCACATCAGGGATGAATTTTGGTACTCAAAATTATAATTTGAGAAGAAAAAAAAATCGATCCTAAGCCTTTAAATTTGAAAGCAAGATCAAAAGAGCTGGTTATACAGAACATGATATTATAAATTCAAATAAATCTTCATCTTTAAAAATGGTGGTAAGAAAGGGAGTGTGACCAAGTGAATATTGCAAAGGTCTAACATTACCCTTTCTCTTTTAATGTTTGTTATTATCACCCCTCAAATTCTCATAATGTTACATTATGATTGTTACTGTTAATATCAATACTTTTCTACAATCATTTATCTTAATTTATTACTTCATTTTTGGTGATTATGAAATTGTATTTGCATATCAATTGTGAAAGCAATATTGGATTTGGCGGTGCAATTACTAACCACCAATTGGATTCATTATTCAAGATTTTCACGCGTGAATTGTTTTCTTTTTGTATACTATTAAAATATTATTATGATTGTTACTGTTAATATCAATACTTTTCTACAATTATCTTAATTTATTACTTCGTTTTTGGTGATTATGAAATTGAATTTGCATAGTAATTGTGAAAGCAATATTGGATTTGGCGGTGCAATTACTAACCACCAATTGGATTCATTATTCAAGATTTTCACGCGTGAATTGTTTTTTTTTTATACTATTAAATTATTATTATTATGATTGTTACTGTTAATATCAATACTTTTCTACAATCATTTATCTTAATTTATTACTTCATTTTTGGTGATTATGAAATTGTATTTGCATATCAATTGTGAAAGCAATATTGGATTTGGCGGTGCAATTACTAACCACCAATTGGATTCATTATTCAAGATTTTCACGCGTGAATTGTTTTCTTTTTGTATACTATTAAAATATTCTTTCAAATAATTGATTGTTAAGAATATTGTCAATCAAATACCTCGTATGTGTGAGCATGTATGCATGTTTGTGTCGGTAAGAGAAGCTTATCAACAATTCAAATATTTGAAAAATGGAAAACATATGTACAAACAAAATAGACCTTTAACCTAATACGAAGTCTTCAGAACCTGAAACTTTATAGTTGTTTTTGACTTATACTCTATGTCATATCCGTTAATTTCTACCCTCTATTTGGCTAATCTACTGGACAGTTTCGATTTATGCATTACATTTTTTAGCGGGTAAGTTGTAACTACACATAGGATGACATTAAAAACATGGTCTTAATTTTTCTAGCAGCCGTTATTAATGCTAATTCTAATTTTCTAAATGAGGATACCTAGTCTCTGCACTAGCTAATGTTCTACACATAATAAATAGGAAAATGTGTACATTTCTCTTCTCGAACCAAAACTGCACTTATGGTTACTTCAGATATTGACAGATACAGAAACAACTACTCATCCGCCTTTGGTTTTTGCAATAGTGGTGGACTAGATAAGTGTTTATTCAGATCCCTCAAAGCTTGTTGACACTCCGGTGTCCATTCGAAGTCGTTCTTCCTTTTTAACAAAGAGAAGAACATGTGACTTTTCTTCGAGGACCGATAGATGAACCTACTCAGGGCGACCAGCCTTCTAGTGAGTCTTTGTACCAACTTCACATCTTCAAGTACCTCTGAAATTTCTTCGATAACTTTGATCTTATCCGGGTTGATCTCTATTCCTCGGTTTGAAACCAAGAAACCCAAGAACTTGCCTGAGCCAACTCCAAAAGCACACTTTTCTGGATTCAGCTTCATATTGTACTTTCAGAGTATGTCAAATGTTTCCTGCAAATGTTTTAAATGGTCTTCTGCTTCCAGAGACTTAACTAACATATCATCAAATATAAACCTTCATTGTGTTACATATTTGGTCCTCGAACATGCAATTAATTGGGGGTTGATATGTTGCTCCAACATTTTTAAAACCAAATGGCATTACATTATAGCAATAAGTCATGTGCCTAGTTATAAAAGAGGTTTTCTCTTGATCCTCCGGATTCATCCTGATTTGGCTGTATATGGAGTAAGCGTCAAGAAAACTTAACATCTCATGCCCCGCCGTAGCATCAATCATTCGATCGATGTGCGACAAAGGAAAAGAATCTTTTAGGCATACTTTATTCAAATCCTTAAAATCTATACACATTCTCAATTTATTGCCTTTCTTAGGTACGCCAACTACGTTTGCTAATCAATCAGAATATTCTACCACTCTCAATGGAACCTATATTTAAAAGCTTTGTTACCTCATCTTTGACAAACTTATGCTTGTAATTGGTCATTGATCTCATTTTTTGCTTCATCGGAGGAAAACTTGAGTCCAAACTCATCTTGTGAGTTGTAATCTCCGGTGGAATACCTAAATGTCTAAGTAGGACCAGGCAAACAAATCGGCATTAACTTTAAGAACTTCAATCAATTTAAGTCTACGCTCTGGGACAACGTGATAACTTACTCTAGTTCTTTTATAGTCGACTTCGTAGCATCTAAATCATCCAGCAGCACAAATGACCTCGGGACGCGATGGTAGTCCTCTTCTTTCTCATAATCTATCTTCTCCCATTCTTCTTTCTTCGGACTCGATGGGTCAGAATCCTGTGATTGCTATTTGACTTCTTTTCCTTTACTCGCGTTATTCACTTCTTTTGGTGGTTTCACCGACTCCTCTACTGTGAACATCTCCCTTGCTACCGGTTGCTCTCCTCGAACTGTCTTAATTTCTTCTGAAGTTGGGAACTTCAGCATCATGTGCAATATCGAATGTACAACCTTCATGTTATGTATCCAGGGCCTGCAGAATAGTGTGTTGTACCTTATTTTGCCTTTAATGATATAAAACTTCATTTGCCGAATTATCCCAACTGTATTTACTGGAAGAGTGATTTCCCCCTTCGTAGTCTCGTTCGCCATGTTGAATCTACTGAGAACTCAGGCTACCGGTACAACTTGGTCCAACAACCCTAATTGCTTTACTACCTTCCACCGGATAATGTTGGCTGACCTACCTGGATAAATTAAAATATACTTTATCTTAAATTTATTGATAAAGACAGATATTACCAATGCATCATTGTGAGGTTAAATGATGTCATCCGTATCTTCATCATTGAAAGATATTGTTTCTTCCAGTACTTAATCTCTAGATCTATTCTCCCGGGTTATTAAGACTTTTGTCTTATTTGCGGTCATGACGAATCCCTTTGGAACATCCATCCCACTGATAATCATGTCAATGATATGTTGGGGTTTAACAGGATCTGCCTATTTGTTTGCTTCCTTGTTTCTGTAGTTTTCTTTTGTTCGATTACTTAGAAATTCGCGTAAATGGATATTTTTCAATAACTGGGCCACTTCATCCCTCAATTGACAATAATCCTCCGATCGGTGATCGTGAGTACTGTGGTAATCACAAATCAAATTTGTATCTCTCTAAGCCAGATCTGTCCGGAGTGGCCTCGGTTATCTTGTCTCCTTAATATGCCCAATAGTCGAAACAAGTCTGGCCGCATCAATGTGAAGTTATATTTGGATAGTCTCGGGTTCTCAATATTATTAGAAGAAGATCCACCGGTATCATTCTTAAATTGCAAACCTCTGCTGGTAGACCCTCGATCATTAAGCCTATCTACTTTGTCTGACAAGAATTTGCGATTGTTATGACCCCTATTGATCTGAAGTTAGATCTTTTAGGTTGTTCATAGGGTTGATACCTATCTTTTGAAGACGTTAATTCTGACTCAGCAACTCTCTTTGGTTTATCAAAATTCTTGTTCCATCCTGCTGACCCCGGATGAAATTCGAGTTGATAATCATCCACCCAGATTTTAGACTCAAATATATTGTGCACGTCCACCCATGTCACCGCTGGGAACTCCAACAAGTTATCTTTTAATTTTAAAGAGGCACTGGAACTCTTAGAATTCAATCCCTTGGTGAAGGCTTTCGCTGCCCATTCATCCGGTACCCGAAGAAGAAGCATATGTTCCTTTTGGAACCTTATCACGAATTCCCGCAGTAAATTCTTATCATTTTGAGCAATTTTGAATATATCCGCTTTCTTGCTTGAACCTTCCGTACTCTGACATGTGCCTTTATAAAAACATCTGTAAGCATTTCAAATAAGTTAATAGAATGTTCAGGCAGTACAGAATACCATGTCATTGCTCTCTTGGACAGTGTTTCGCTAAATTTCTTCAGCAACATCGACTCGATCTCATCTGGATACCTGTCATTGCCCTTCACCGCATAAGTGTATGACGTCACATGCTCCTGTGGATATATTGTTCCATCGTACTTCGAAAGGTCAGACATTTTAAACCTCTTCGATATCAACTTCGGTGCTACACTCGGTGGGAATGGCAACTGGATATATCTCTTCGAGTCCGACCCCTTCAGGATAGAAGGCGCTCCCGGAATCTGATCTACCTATGAATTGTAGGTTTCAACCTTCTTTTCATTAGTATCCATTCGCTTAGTCAAGGCTTGGAGCATTTTCAAGACCTCTGAAGACTCTTTAGTCCCCGATCCATTGCAATTTTCATCAACCCGATCCTCATCTCGGCCTGAATCTTCGTTACGGACGAGACGAGCTTCATCTGCCGCACTTGCTCGACTACTTTTCTTACCCGATCCTCCTTTCGGCCTGAATCTTCGTTACAGACGGGATGAGCTTCATCTGCCGCACTTGCTCGACTGCTTTTCTTTTCCAACTGAGTGATGGCCTCCTGTTACTCTTTCAACATGTTGAATATGTGAACCAAATTTATTTTGCCATCTTCATCGTCGTTCAGTGTTTTCTCACATGACCTTCTGGATCCTTGGGGTGATATCACATGGTTATTCTGGTGCTCGCCAATTATCGGGTCAATGGGCAGAACACCGCTGTTGTTATTGATGTTGTTGGCACTATTGTCACCGTTGTTGTCATCATGGTTGTTAACCACAACTTGGATATCACTAGCCATCTTTCAAGTGTTTCGTATTGACCTGTTGCACAAAAACTCAAAAGAAAAAAGTGAAATTTGAATTTGAACAAATCACCATTATTATCCTTAGCCCCACGGTGGACGCCAAACTGTTTACCCTAAAAATATACAATTGAACTTGTAAGTGGTTTTAAGGATACATGGTTTGATTTATAATATAAAATGATAAGCTATTAGCAGTAAATAAGCAAATGAAAGCAGTAAGTAAGAAAAAGAGCCTGTAACGTCATAGCCAAGGTGAATTCCTTCAGCAAGATTGGTCTGGGCATTAGCTTAACTGTTTCGGTTCTGAGCCAACAGTGAGAACTTTTACAATCAAGAGTGTAATGAACAAAGCGTACAAGTGTAAGATAAGAATGAGATGACCTTCCAACATGAATGTTGAGCTCCTTTTATAGCTAACATTACAAGGTATTGATACTCGAGAATCATTCCCTAATTAAATGCAATTAAACTAGATTAATGGTCACTTAATGAGCAAGGAGTAACGGCTGACGCTATATCCGGAACGGGTACGCGCTGAGCTCCTCCTGCTCTTCACCCGGTGTCACATGGTTCAGTCATTATCCGATCTTGCTTTGATATCCTGACTCACCCCGGTGCAACACGCATTCGGTGCATAATTCTGCCGCTCCCTTCGATGTCCATAACTAAACCATGCCACGTGTCGTGCCGGTTTCCACCGTATACAATAGAAGTTCTAATATGGTCCATTATGGCGATATTTACTAATGAAATAATTTCAGGTATGCCAAATAGGCGTGTTTGACTGAATGCGAGTGGATTAACATGATAAACTTAATCCAATTATATCATTGAGCATATGAATGCGCTCAAACGCATTATACGATACATCCAGGACACACTTGATTATGGCTTGCATTTGTATCCTACGTTCGTTTCTATACTTATGTCTTATATAGATGCTGATTAAGGTGGATGTCCTGATACCAGACGCTCGACTTCTGGTTATTGTATATTTCTTGGGGATAACTTGGTCTCATGGTCTGCAAAACGACAAGCTACATTATCAAGATCCAGTGCAAAGGCCGAGTATCGAGGCGTGGCGAATGTGGTGTCAGAATCATATTGGCTGCGTAATCTTTTGTTAGAACTACACTTTCTTATTCAGAAAGCTACCTTGGTCTACTGTGATAATGTTAGTGAAGTTTATCTTTCTGACAATCCGGTCCAACATCAACACACTAAACATATCGAGATGGATATCCACTTTGTTCGCGAAAAGGTAGCTCGTGGACAAGTACGCGTCTTACATATGCCCTCGCGATACCAAATTGCTGACATCTTTACGAAGGGCCTTTCTTCGGTTATATTTGAATATTTTAAGGACAGTCTCAGCGTACGACAACCGCCCGCTATGACTGCGAGGGTGTGATAGAATACCGTGTATATTCCTATGATATACACGGTTTTGACTAGTCTTGTATCATAAATAGAAGTTGTAAATTATGTTGTCTAATTACCATAATTGTAGAATTCTTGTACAAGTAGAACTAGGATATTAGAAGTTTAATAGGAATAGGATTTCCATATTTGGATATTGTAACTTGTATATATATCTATTCATTCAATAAGAATAATCAAGGGATTAATTCTTTCATTCTTCAAAAGACAGCACAAAAATGCAACTCTAAGGGGTCATTTGGTTATTGGTTAGAGAAAAGTTATTCATATATTAAAACTAGCATAATTTTATATATTATTTGGTTAAAAAAATTGGAGAAAATAATCTCCACATAAAATCTAGCATAAATTATACAATGTTTGGTTGTTTTTTTCTCTCCACACAAAATATGGCATTGCTAATACAATAATGTTTGATTGATGTTTTTCTTTTCTATATAACACATGTATAACTTATGAGGGAATCTATATATTATTTTATAAAAAATAGAAGATGGAATAACTAATACATAAATAACTTATCGATGCATAACTCTAACCAGCAACCAAATGACCCCTAAGCTATTTATCTAATGTTTAGTTATAAGATGGAAATCAACGACTTTATCCGCTAGGATTTCATAAAGCAAGGTCAATACCATGAATATCCTTGGCTTAATCTCAACCTAATTGCCAAAAGCTATGTACACTTAATAAGTTAGATTTCACCATTAAGTTGTACTCCAATAGTTAGTAACTTTGAGAGGCAGCTTCCAATTGTATCTGTCCTGTACAACTACCCACACAATATTACCTGAAAATTGTAACTACTATTTTGCGCCCCCTATTCACTTAAAATTTGAGAAAGAAAATTTGGCCAAGTGAGAGTACATGTAAAGGGTAATATATGCAAGGAGAGGGGAGGAGGTGGACTCATATTTTGAAAAAGTTTTTCTGGGTGTTCACAAGCACCATTATGTAAATAAGTTAATCATATAAAAAGATTTCTTTTTTTGATTATATATATCAACATCAATTGAAACATGCACGAGGTTTTACGGCTAGTTGAAGCTAATATGTATAGTTAAAGGAGGTGACATATTTTAAGTGGTTAGTTTGTCTATGTAATGAGGGCGTGAAAACACGTGCAAAAGCTTTTTTAATTTTATGAGTCAGAAGTGTCTAACATGAACATTTTATCATGTGATCATGTACTTAATCGAAATAAACTGTAATTTGAGTGTCTTAATAAAATTTACCGATAAATTTAAAAGGGTGTTGATATAGATTGTCAGCACAGTTTAACTTGTGAGAGTAGATTTGTTACCACTTTATATCTATTTCAGCTTTTAAGCTCAAACTGACAGGTGACGGTTTGCGCAAATAGTTACATATCATAGTAGAGTAAAAGGGTTTCACAGATTGTACTTTATATAGATGTTATTTTGTGTATTATGTTTTGCTAAGGAATATTTGCAGTAGTTGGAGCTAAGTCAGTGGAAAATTCCTTAAATATAAAAATTAGTCAGTAGTAGCAATGATATAATTGGATTAATGTGGCATTTGTGTTTTTCATCTGCCTAACCTTTTGTTTCCAAGTTGAGAAAGTTCAATTGATGGCTTGGGTGATATTCATTCACTCTGGTGTATGTTATTCGCAAAAGACATAGTTTTGATTGACGAGACATGCAGTGGAGTTAATGATAGACTGGAAGTTTGGAGGACGATCTTAGAGTCAAAAGGTTTTAGGTTAAGCAGAACGAAGACGGACTACATGGAGTGCAAGTTCAGTGACGTGATGCAGGAGGCAGATGTGGAAGTGAAAATTGAAGCACAAGCTATACCTAAAAGAGAAAACTTAAAGTATCTTGGATGCATAATCCGAGGAGACGGGGAGATTAATGATGATGTGACACACTGTATTGGAGCATGATGGATGAAATAGAGGCTCACCTCCAGGGTGCTTTGAGATAAGAAGGCATCGCCAAAGATGAAGGTAAGTTCTACAGAGTGGTGGTTAGACCAGCATTGTTGTAACAGGCTGAATGCTAGGAAGTCAAGAACGTTCATGTTCAGAAGATGAAGGTAGCGGGGATAAGGATTCTCAGATGGATGTGTGGTCATACAAGGAGAAATGTGATTAGGAACGAAGTCATACGGGTCAAGGCCGGAGTGGCTAACGTATAGGATAAGATGAGGGAAGTGAGACTGAGATGGTTCGGACAAGTGAAGAGGAGGTGTGAGGATGCACCAGTCAGGAGGTGTGAGAGATTAACGATAGCAGGAGTTAGGAGAAGTAGGGGTAAGCCGAAGAAGAACAGGGGGGTGATTAGACAGGACATGACACAACTTCAGTTGACTGAGGACATGACCTTAGATAGGAAGATTTGGAGGTCGAAAATTAGGGTAGAAGGTTAGTGGGTAGTTGAGTTTTTATCGCTTTGTGTGGGAGAGGTGGGGGGCTAGCCTCTTCTTCTCCTCTTCCCCTTTTTCTTAGTGGTACTGTTTAGGTATCGTGTAGATCCTTATTCTTTATGTGTGTATTACTATGTGTTGCTCCATGCATTTTATATCTGGATATTTTCCTTGTAGTCCTTCATCTACTATTTTTCTTTTGAGCCGAGAGTTTATCGGAAACAACCTCTCTACCCCCATAAATGTTGAGGTAAGGTCTGCATACATATTACCCTCCTCAGACACTATTTTGTGGAATTACACTGGATATGTTGTTGTGGTTGGGTGATATTCATTCATTGTTAAGGTACTTTTGCATCCGATATAATTCTGTCAGAGCTTATGGCAAATGCTTTGTTAAAAAAATATTCTTTTTGTCTGACTAATATTTTAAGGAAACGCTTTAAGTTTCGACTTACAAAAAATGATGTGCATGTATATTGTCACCTATTTATCAATTAGCATGGTAGCTAACACAAATTGATCAAACACTTAGTTTAATGTAATATTTAATCAGATATGCTCATCATTCTAAAAGACTAACATTTTTTAAATAGATAATGAATGTGCATATGATTAATTTATAATTTCTAATTTAGCTGAACAACTCTACTTAATTTTAGCTTCTTAATGGACCATGTCTATCAAATAAGTAGAAAGGTAAATCTAAACAAAAACAAAATATTACCAAACAAAAATATCTGAATAAAGAATATTATTGATACTCCCATAATAACGATTGATTATTTTTTTTGCAAAATACATGTTGAATCAATAGTACTTCCAACAACGCACAGAATCTTTTATCTTAAATATCCTCATTTTAATCGTTTCTCTCGCTTATAGTTAGTATAACATAGATAAAATAATAATATGAAAATGTAATGGATATTTTTAAATCTAGAAGATTACAAGTCACAAAAGTTAGCTAAAATTAAGCCACTAGCCCGAGAATAATATTAGCCAACCTTTAATTAGTACACTACTTCATTTAGAGAAACCGAGTAAAAAACTTTATTTAGCAATAAAAGAAAATAATAAAAGCCAGGCACTAAATATCCTTTTAGTCTTCTATATTTTCTTATAATGTTTAATCCAAGAGTTGTACTCATCTGTGTTCCACCATATCAGATGTGAATATAATTCTTCCAAATAGGAGTGGGAAATCGGTATTTGATTCAGTATTTCGAAAGTTTGGGTTCGGTAATCGGTAATCGGTAGTTGAAAGTAGATATCAAATACCAAATTAAAATAGTTAGGTTCGATAATTCAGTAATCGGTAGATCAAACTTCAGTTCGATATGGTATTTCCGGTTAGATGTGAAGTTTCGTAAATAAGAAGTCAAATTAATATACCTAACAAAAAGCAAATTATTAATAAAGCACATTCACCCGGAACAATGCAAGAATAATGAGTCATTCAAGCAATCGTGACAACTTTGTATAAATAGTCATATAACTTCAAAACTCATTCACTCACTGTCCATTCAAACAATGAGCGTACTCAAGATTTTCCTAGTCCATTGCAGGCTATTCTTTAACTTCTTTATACAATACCAATAATACATAATAAGAAAATTGTAAGTATCTGAAGAGGCATATTCAAATCTAACTATTATTGCTTGATATTTGATGGGCCTGTTAAGTATTAGATATATGGAATATGGGTTATAATTAGGGATAGACTTGTATTCAGTAAATAATTCGGTATTCGAGATTTTCCAAATATCGAACGATATATCGTACCAAATCCAAACCCGAAATCCGTAATTCTTAAATTTTGCTCCCGAATACTGTTAAAGCTAGTTAATGAATAAAACTAGCCAAGTTGGTGTGAATGAGAAATGGAAGGCAACCTTTCCGAACAGTCACCAACCTATTCCGAAGAGGCACCTTCAAGGCTATATAAACTAAGGCAATGCCTCATTTTAAAGATACCAAAAAACCAAAAATTTCTGCATCTAAAATTCTGCATTCTTTTTCACAAATAAAACTATCGAGTCTTACTGTGTTTCGTTGCCAACTTTGAGTTCGTCGAAGTCGAAGGCGTTTGACGTACCGCTACTCCTGCGACAGGTATATCCGTTTTATCCTGGGAGGAAGTAATCCATAACCTCGGGTCCAGTGAGGGGATTAAATTCCTTAAGGACACACAGTGAATTCTGTGGTCTCGGATATTTTCTTACTTCTGTATTATTTTTCCAGTTTCTGTTTTTTCTGGTTTTTGTCTTTCCGTTTGGTTTCTGTTTTTCCTGATTTTTGAACACAGGCACAACAACAAGCTTAAGAAATTTAATCATTATTTCTGTGTTCATTTGTTCTTGTTTAACAATTACAGAACATTGTCGGAAAAAAAAATGTATGTTGTTTGGAGACTAAAATCTTCGGATTTTCTACTCCGGTTGAGATTAAAGTTTTCATAACTTTCTACTCCTTTGGGTACTTGATTTGAAGATATAAAAACTTCATCAAGTATACAACATACAATTCTTGGAAAAAAAGGTGTATGTTTGTTGTTTCGATGTAACGAACTTGTATGTTGTTTGGAGACTAAAATCTTGGATTTTCTACTAGGTTGAGATTAAAGTTTCCATAACTTTCTACTCCGTTGGGTACTTGATTTGAAGATATAAAAACTTCATCAAATATACAACATACAATTTACTGGAAAAAAAAAAGGTGTTTGTTGTTTCAGTGTAACGAACTAATATGTTGTTTGGAGACTAAAATCTTTGAATTTTTTCCTCTGGTTGAGATTATAGTTTTTTTAATTTTGTCCTGATTTGGGTACTTGATTTGAAGATATAAAACCTTCATCAAGTATACAACATACAATTTACTGCATTTCGTTTCAAGGATTTTAAATCTGTTTGTGTCACCTTGATTCGGTTTGAAGAAATAAAATCTTCACCATTGTGTATTACATCCGATCTTTGTCAAAACTGATTCGGTTTGAAGTCTTCACCGTTTATTAAACTTTTTCTGTTTGCTCGTTTGCGGCGAAATGGGAGACATGACTCCAAATTTGAATGCTATCAAGCATCGCCACACTAGCCCCCATGGTTGGTTCTACGAGCAATGTCAAGGCCCTCCAACAGATCGCACCAAAGACCGGCTCCGGCAGAGAAGCCTGGAAAATTCACCGGAATTGATTTCAAACGATGGCAACAAAAGATGTTCTTCTATTTAACTACTTTAAACCTCCAAAAGTTTATTAAAGAGGTCGTTCCGATTTTGCCGGAATCAACACCTGAGAATGAACATTTTGTTGTAACTGAGGCATGGAAGCACTCAGATTTTTTGTGCAAGAATTATATTCTTAGCGGACTGGAGGATGATCTTTACAACGTCTATAGTAATGTGGAAACATCAAAAGATCTATGGGATGCGTTGGAAAAGAAATATAAAACAGAAGATGCTGGATTAAAGAAATTTATCGCTGCCAAGTTTCTGGACTACAAAATGGTAGATGGCAAGTCTGTTGTTACTCAAGTTCAAGAGTTGCAGGTTATCATCCACGATCTACTCACTGAAGGTTTGGTGATTAGTGGGGTGTTTCAAGTTCTTGGCGATAATAGAGAAGTCGCCTCCTTCATGGAAGGACTTCAAAAATTACTTGAAACACAAGCGAAAGGAGATGACACGGAGGATCTCATCGTCCGTTTGAGAATCGAGGAAGATAACAAGGCGTGAGAAGAAGGCAAATGTGAGATCAACCATAGGGGGAGCACATATTGTTGAAGCTGCCCCAACTAATCTGAAAAAGAGGAAAAATACATCGGGACCAAGGAGCTATCCCAACAAGAAGAAATTCAAGGGAAACTGCCACAATTGTGGAAAAATCGGACACAAAGTTGCAGACTGTCGTGCTCCGAAAAAGGTAAAGAAGAAGGCTCATGCTAATATGGTTGAAACAAACGAGGAAGTTGATGACTTGTGCGCTATGTTGTCTGAGTGCAACTTAGTGGGAAATCTGAAAGAGTGGTGGATTGACTCTGGCGCCACTCGCCACATTTGTGCTGTTAGAGAAGCCTTTGCTTCATATGCTCCCGCCGGGCCCGACGATACCATATATATGGGAAATTCTGCAACGGCCAAAATTGAAGGTTATGGAAAGATACTGCTGAAGATGACATCTGGCAAGGTGGTGACTCTTAACAACGTCTGTCATGTTCCTGAAATTAGGAAAAATCTAGTATCTACCGGACTTCTAGTAAAGAACGGTTTTAAGTGTGTTTTTGTTTCTGACAAGGTTGTAATAAGTAAGAACGAGATGTACATAGGAAAAGGTTACCTCACAGAGGGCCTTTTCAAAGCGAATGTAATGGTCGTTGCCAATAATAATAAAGTTTCGCTTCGTCTTACTTACTTGAGTCAAATAATTTATGGCATTCACGTTTAGGACATGTCAATTACGTAACCTTGCGAAAAATGATTAGTTTGGAAGTATTGCCTAAGTTTGAATGCAATCAATCAAAATGTCAAATCGTGTTGAGTCTAAGTATGTTAAACATCCTTATAAGTCAGTTGAAAGGAATTCAAGTCCTTTAGACTTAATCCATACAGATATTTGTGACATGAAGTCAATCCCATCTCGCGGTAGAAAGAAGTATTTCATAACTTTTATCGATGATAGTACAGCGGTATTGCTACGTTTATTTACTTAATAGTAAAGATGAAGCAATTGAAGCATTCAGGCAATACAAATCAAGTTGAGACTCAACTTAACAAAAAGATTAAAATGATAAGGAGTGATAGGGCGGTGAATATGAATCTCCTTTTGAACAAATATGTTTGGAATATGGCATTATTCATCAAACAATCGCCTTTACTCGCCACAATCAAACGGAATTGCGGAAAGGAAAAATAGAACCCTGAAAGAAATTATGAATGCCTCGTTAATAAGTTACGGTTTACCCCAGAACTTGTGGGGAAAGCCATTCTAACACTAGCCGAATACTCAATCGAGTGCCCCATAGCAAAACAAAATCTATTCCATCACGAAAAGTGGAAAGGAAGGAAGCCCAATTTGGGATACTTCAAAGTGTGGGGTGTTTGGCCAAGGTGCAAATTCCTAAACCCAAAAGGGTAAAAATAGGACCTAAAACCATTGATTGTGTTTTCATAGGATATGCCACAAATAGTAAGGCATATCGATTTACGTTCACAAATCAGAAAATCCCGACATTCAGTAAATACGGTAATTGAATCGGATAATGCCGACTTCTTTGAAACCATATATCCGTATAAAGGAATGTGAGTCGTCTAGCAAAGAATCTAAACGACCTCGGGAAGAAACAAAGGAGAATATTCTGATGAGGAAAACCGAGACGCAAAGAAACGCCAAAGGACGTCTACTTCATTTGGACCAGAATTTCTAACATTTTTGTTGGAGAATGAGCCTCGAACCTTCAACGAAGCTATGTCTTCATCGGAAGCTCAATTTTGGAAAGAGGCAATCAATAGTGAGATAGAATCCATATTAAACAACCATACTTGGGAATTGGTTGACCTTTCTCCAGGGAATAAACCTTTAGGTTCCAAATGGATTTTTAAGCGGAAAATGAAAGTTGATGGTACTATTGATAAATATAAGGCAAGACTAGTTGTTAAAGGGTTTAGACAACGAGAAGGTCTTGATTACTTTGATACATACTCGCCGTAACGAGGATTACATCTATTCGGGTGTTAGTAGCGTTAGCCGTGGTACGGTCTTGAAATCCATCAAATGGATGTGAAAACGACCTTCTTAAATGGAGAGTTAGAGGAAGAAATTTACATGGAACAACCAGAGGGGTTTGTAGTTCCAGGGAAAGAGAAGAAGGTGTGTCGACTTGTTAAGTCTCTTTACGGACTAAAACAAGCACCCAAACAGAGGCATGCAAAATTTGACCATACAATCTTTGTCAAATGGATTCAAGATAAATGAGTGTGATAAATGTGTCTACATTAAGAACACTCCAAACCACGTAGTCATTGTTTGTTTGTACGTGGATGATATGTTGATAATGAGTAACGACATTGCTAACATAAATGCTACTAAGCGCATGCTTGCTAGTAAGTTTGAGATGAAAGACTTAGGAGTTGCCGATTTAATGCAGGAATTAAAATCCATAAGACTCCTCAAGGTCTAGCATTGTCTCAATCTCATTATATTGAAACGGTACTTGAAAAGTTCAAATATTTGGACTTTAAAGTTGCAAAGACGCCAATTGATATGAACCTTGCTCTTGCAAAGAATAAAGGTGAAAGTCATTCTCAATTGGATTATGTCAGTGTTGGGAAGTTTGATGTATATCATGAACTATGCAGCGACACGATATTGCATGTGTTATAAGTAAACTAAGTCGCTACACTAGTAATCCCGACCAAAAACATTGGCTGGCAATGAAACGAGTTTTGGGGTATTTAAAACATACTCAAAACTTTGCTTTGCATTATAACAGGTATCCTGCAGTTATTGAAGGATACAGTGATGCAAATTGGATCACCGGTTCAACTGAAACTAAATCCACAAGTGGATATGTTTTTACCATAGGTGGAGGAGCAGTGTCTTGGAAGTCATCCAAACAGACATGTATCGCCCGCTCTACAATGGAATCTGAGTTCATAGCTTTAGACAAAGCCGGTGAAGAAGCTGAATGGCTCCGGAATTTCTTAGAAGATATTCCATTTTGGCCCAAACCGTTGGCTCCTATATGCATACATTGCGATAGCCAAGCGGCAATAGGAAGAGCCGGGAGCCTTATGTACAACGGAAAGTCTCGTCACATACGACGAAGACATAATACCGTTAGACAACTACTCTCTAGTGGAATTATCACAATTGACTATGTTAAGTCAAGAGATAATGTGTCGGATCCACTAACTAAAGGCCTAACTAGAGAGGTAGTTGAAAGATCATCAAGGGGAATGGGACTATGGCCGAGGACAAGTCATCGTGACGGTAACTCTACCTAGAAGACTGGAGATCCCAAGATCTAGGTTCAAAGAGATCAAACAAAGTCATTAATGACGGTTCAACATTGTCACAATAACTCTTTGGTCCATTCTCGTGATGAGACAATGTTCAGTACCAGGATAAAGCATTGCGGCTTTTTAATGGTTCCTAAGTTTGGTACGGGGTATATCAAATAGTGTATCTACGGGATGACACATTTAGGAATCACCTATGTAAGTGTGAAGTGTAAGCCGCTTCAAGGAGAATTATGTAAGGCCAATTCTCTACGCACTTATGAACCAGACAGTGTTCATGGCTGAAACGAACAAAACAATGAGAACCAAAGACGGTTAAAGGGTTAATTGTGTGACATGTGGTTGTCTAGGTATACACCAAAGCTCGACGGTTCAAGGATATCACATCTACCGATTGACCGAGTATATCCGACATATGTTCACTACGGAAAGTTCAAAGAGAAATCTACTTATCCAGATGCGATTAATCCTTGCTTACGAATCACACAGTTTTTTGTCATGCATGTTTTTCATCATATAACCATTCCCCATTCATGTGGGGGATTGTTAAAGCTAGTTAATGAATAAAACTAGCCAAGTTGGTGTGAATGAGAAATGGAAGGCAACCTTCCGAACGATCACCAACCTATTCCGAAGAGGCACATTCAAGGCTATATAAACTAAGGCAATGCCTCATTTTAAAGATACAAAAAAACCAAAAATTTCTGCATCTAAAATTCGCATTCTTTTCACAAATAAAACTATCGAGTCTTACTGTGTTTCGTTGCCAACTTTGAGTTCGTCGAAGTCGAAGGCGTTTGACGTACCGCTACTCCTGCGACAGGTATATCCGTTTTATCCTGGGAGGAAGTAATCCATAACCTCGGGTACAGTGAGGGGATTAAATTCCTTAAGGACACACAGTGAATTCTGTGGTCTCGGATATTTTCTTACTTCTGTATTATTTTTCCAGTTTCTGTTTTTTCTGGTTTTTGTCTTTCCGTTTGGTTTCTGTTTTTCCTGATTTTTGAACACAGGCACAACAACAAATACCATACCAAATACCAAATTGTCGAATCCCGAATTACCAAAATTTCGAGTTCTATTCGATAATTCGGTTTCGGTAATTTATGCCCAGCGTATTGTCGAAGCCATGGCGTAAAACATGCTTTACGAACCCCAATCTCAATTTTGATGAATTTGATTTTGAAAGACGGCGGTCTGGTGAATTATTGAGGATTATAGGCAGTACTTTGAAAAGATACCGCCGTGAAAATCTACCTATTTCAGCTTTCTAAGCTTAGCATTTTTTTTTCCTGATCAAACTAATTGTGGCGGTCTAGTCAATAAATGGTTAGGTATCATTGCAGAGAAAAGAGTTTTACAGATTGCACTTTTGGTGAAAAGAGATCGACAATTCATACACAAAGATACAATTTGTCAGCTGATACCATATTTGCGATTGAATCAATGCAGCAGTGAAGCTATATCAGTGCAAAATATTACTACTGAAACAAAAAGTGAAGTAAGTTAATCCCATGAGTTTATTTCATTCCAATGTAGTTATATATATACAAGTGTATAAGACTAATAATAATGGAACACCTATCTAATCATACCCTAATTATGTGATACTAATTTATAATCATATTCTAATTATATATTAAATTATGAGATACTAATAATTACAATTCATATGAGATGATTTTGGCTAATTATGGGCTAATTATCCTAACAGTCCCCCGCAGTCTTAGTGGGAGATTCTCATATGTTGAGATTATCCCTGAAATCATCAAATAGTACGCGCGGAAGACCTTTGGTGAAAATGTCGGCAATCTGATATCGGGACGGTACATGGAGAACACGGACTTGTCCACGCGCAACCTTTTCTCGGACAAATAATATATCCATTTCTATGTGTTTTGTGCGTTGATGCTGGACTGGATTACCGGATAAGTATATCACACTCACATTATCACACTAGACCACTGTTACTTTTTCAATCAGACAATGGAGCTCTAAAAGGAGATTACAGAGCCAACATGATTCAGAAACCACATTGGCGACCCCGCAGTATTCTGATTCAGCGCTTGACCAAGACAGCATCGGCTATCATTTTGACGACTATAAAATGAGGTTGTCTAAAAAAAGCACACAATAATCGGAGGTGGAACGCCGGGTGTCCGGACAGCCACCCCAATCAGCATTTGTATCAGATAAGAGACTCAAAATGGAGGACTTATACAGATGCAATCCAAAATGGAGAGTACCCTTAACATACCGTAGAATTCGCTTGAGAGCCCCCATATGCTCTTCTTTTGGATCATGCATATGTAAACATACTTGCTGAACCACATAGGAGATATCATGTCTCGTGAAAGTAAGATACCGCAATGCCTCTGCTAAGCTGCGATAATGCGTTGGATCACTGTATGGAGTACCTGTAGAGCTACTCAATTTTGTCTTTGTATCAATCGGTGTATATGACGGTTTGCAGGATGACATACCGGCTTTTTCAATGATCTCCTCGGCATATTTTTTTTGGCTGAGGAACATACCACCTACATTTTGAGTTACAGCAATTCCTAAAAAATAATTTAAAGGACCCAGATCCTTCATTGCAAATTCTGCTGCAAAGAGAGACATAATAGACTGTCGAAGTGACATAGAAGATGACGTGAGAATGATGTCATCTATATATAGAATGATATATGCCATGTCATTGCCCTTTTTATAAATGAACAAGGACTGATCGGACTTTCTGTGTAAGAAACTCAGTGTGGATACAAACCCTGCAAACCTGTTATACCACGCCCGGGGAACCTGTTTCAAACCATACAAAGATTTTTCCAGCAGGAAAAAATAATTCGAATGTGTAGGATCTCAAAAACTCAAAGGTTGGTGCACGTAGACTGTCACATGTAGATGACCATGTAAGAATGCATTTTTGATATCCAACTGATGAATGGACCAAGATTTTGACAGTGAAAGCTAAGAACATTCCTGATAGTTGTTAGCTTAACTACCAGACTGAATATTTCACCATAATCCACTCCAACCTGCTGAGATTTGTCATCACCAACAAGATGAGCTTTGTATCTCGCAAAGGAGCTGTCAGAATTCTTTTTATGACAGAAAACCTACATAGACCTGATTATGCTCACATTAGATGGGCGGGGCACTAACTCTCATGTCTTATTTTTAATAAGAACATTAATTTCGTCTAACATGACAGCTTTCCAATTCGGGTCTGATAGGGCTGCTTTGGAATTTTTAGGAAGAGGTGATGGTTGGATTGAAGATGTCAGGTTAAAATGACGCTTGGGTCGAAAAATCTTGTGCATGTCACAGGTTTCAATGGTCCAAGGTTGTAGATTTGGGTTGTTTGGTAGGTTATTGAGCCGAGAGGCAGTCCTATCTTGGGTCAGAACTGACAGGTCACTTTCTGCTTGGTGGCTGGGCCGACTCGGGTCAATTGTGTGGGCCTGAGATGATGGGCCTGGCTGTCGGATTATGGACACGGGTGAGGGAGCAATGGGCTCATTCATTTGAGCCTGCCAGTCATGAGATGTGGACTGGGCCGAGATCGATGGTAACGAGGTAATGACCTCCTCACATTGGACTGGTCCAGTCCCATTTTGTGGTTGGGCCGGTATGGTGTGGGGAGTATTTGGGTTGGCCCCACATGATTTTGGCTATGTAGGTGGTGATGTAAAATTGGATGTATTCTATTGTCCAAAAAATCATATGAAGGAGGGATGCCACATGAGATTTAGCAAACTGGAATGTAGACTCATCAAAAACTATGTGACGAGAAATAAAAAATTTCATGTTCATCATATCATAACATTTATAACCTCTATGATTTTGTGGGTATCCCAAAAACACACAAGAATTGAAACGGTCCTGTAGTTTGTTAATGGTTGTGGACGGAAATAAAGAATAACACAAACACCCTCAAATATGTAAAAGAAGGGAGACTATGGTACAACATTTGTGTGGGTGATATGTTGGAGAGTAGTTTGCTAGGAAGAATGTTTAAAAGATATGTGGCCATTTGGAGTGCATGATGCCAAAATACTGGTGGTTTGGACGAATGCACAAGAAGTGTACAAATTATATTGTTAATCGTTCGAATATTTCTTTTGAATTTCCCATTTTGAGGTGATGTATGTGGACATGAAAGACGCAAAAACATCTCATTATGGTGACAAAAATCATTAAATTGTGCATTTATTGTCACACTGAAAATATTAAATGGATTTGTCAAATTGAGTTTTGATAAAAATACTAAATTGTTTTAAAACGGTGAACACTTGCGATTTCCGTCCTAAGAGAAATGTCCACAGAAAATTCTAATAATCATCCAAAATAAGCATATAATATTTATGACCTGCAGAACTCAAAACTGGGGAAGTCCACAAATAACAGTACATAAGATCAAATGGTATAAGCATATGCGAAGTAGATAATGAAAAAGGAAGCTTAACATGCTTCCCAATCTCATAATCCTAGCAAACATAAGAGTCCAAAAGTTTATTACAAGCAATAAAATTATTTTACCTAAGAGTATTGAACACCGGTGCTCTCGGGTGTCCCAACCGTTTATGCCATACGATAGGAGAAATAGCTGCAAAGGTTGATGGTTTGGTCACTTGGTTGTTGGAAGTGGTAGTGATGGGATACAAGTCCCACATGCTATTACATCTCATTAGTGGCATCCCCGTCTGAAAATCCTTCACAGAAAATCCAAACGGATCAAAATCACAGAAACATTATTGTCAGTTGTAAAACGTAGTACAAATATCAAGTTGTAAATTAGTTTTGGTGCATGTAAGATATTTTTCAAATATAACGGTGGGGGAAGGGGGAGTTTACTTGACCAATACCACGAATTGGAATTTTCTACCCACTGCCGACAACAATATTTTTATTACTGCTCATATTAAAATAAGATGAGAGATTACCTTGAGATGCAATCATGTGTGACGTAGACCCTATGTCCATGTACCACGAATCATCCCGACCATTTAGATTCATGTTGTTCATGGCCTGTTCAATATCAGTTGGAGCATAACTTGCGGAAGATGGTCCATGGGCTGCAAAATCTTGTTGCGGATGAGAACCTAGAACTCCGGACTGTCAGTTTGAAGATGATGGTCTAGCCCACGATGATGTGGGGTATGGACACAGAGGGGCAACCCATTGTGGTGCCCAAGCCCACGGGTGATCGCCCCCATCGCCCCCACCGGGTGGGCTTGTAGGTCGCCATCGCCAGGTCACCACCGCCCTCGCCGGCCGGAGGTTGTTGTTGTCGTCGGCTGGTTGGCCGCCACCCTACCCCATTTTTTCCGACATTATTTTTTTCTTTGTTGTTGTTACGATTTAACCCCCATTTTTTTTTATCATTGTTGTTGCGATTTCCAGTTCCACCCGAACCAGAATTTTGTGTCACAAAATCTACGAAATATGAGTTGGTGGAGACAAGGGTTGTTCCGGCAGTGGCTGTCTACTTTGCCTTGCGGGTTTCTTCGAGAATCAACCTCGAATGAGCCTCATAAAATGGAGGCAACCTATTACTTTATTGAATGAATGTAGCAACTCTATCATATTGTTCATTCAATCCCGCAATTAATTGAAGAACCAACCGTTGATTCGTCACTGGCGCATCAACGTTGGAGAGTTGGTCGACAAGCATTTTCAACTCTTGACAATAGGTAGAAATGTTTGAAAAATCATCTAACTTGACGTTGGTATATTGGTTTTCAAGATATACCGCCTTAGAAAATTTATTATCCTTAAAAATATTTTGTAAACGCTCTCAAGCTTGTTGAGCCGTAGAGTTTGGTTCCAAAATAGTATTCAAAAGATCGTTGGATATGGTACCGTAAATCCATTGAAGGACTATAGCATCTAAGTGAGACCATATTTTTTTGTCAACACCAGTGGTGTCCGATAAAGACTTGGAAGGGATGATATTGTCTATTACTTCGTATGATCGGCAATGGATTTTGAATAACTCTGCCCGCGAGGAGTATTTCCCCTTTTCCATCTCAAGTGTAATGGAAATAAAATTCTTGACGTTGTTTACGGCAAGAGCATGATGGAATTGTTTCCGATGAAGACTCGGAAGAGATGATATTGTCTATTACTTCGTATGATCGACAATGGATTTTGAATAACTCTGCCCGCGAGGAGTATTTCCCTTTTTCCATCTCAAGTGTAATGGAAATAAAATTCTTGACGTTGTTTACGGCAAGAGCATGATAGAATTGTTTCCGATGAAGACTCGGAAGGGATGATATTGTCTATTACTTCGTATGATCAGCAATGGATTTTGAATAACTTTGCCCACGAGGAGTATTTCTCTTTTTCCATCTCAAGTGTGATGAAAATAAAATTCTTGACATTGTTTACGGCAAGAGCATGATGGAATTGTTTTTGTTCGGCCATGGTTACCCAAAAAATAACCACAAGAAAACAAGAAAGAAGTAGGGAGGAAGAAACCCAAATTAGGGTTTGGAAAAAGATGTGTCGTCTAGGGTTAGGGTTAGGTGGAACTCTAATTAGGTTTTAGAGTAGCCGAGTGTTTAGGGTTTTGGATTTTTCGAGAGGAGATGAGAGGAGAGATGGGCGGCCGGGGAGGGTAAGGTAGGCTAAAAAATTCAAATTTTAGTTCTTGATACCATGAAGGAAGTTAATGCCATGAGTTTATTTCATTCCAATGTAGTCATGTATATACAAGTGTATAAAACTAATAATAATGGAAGACCTATCTAAACATATCCTAATTATGTGATACTAATTTACAATCATATCCTAATCATACCCTAAATTATGTGATGCTAATAATTACAATTGATATGAGATGATTTTGGTTAATTATCCTAACAAAAAGCAGATAAAATTAGGTGTTATAACCTAAAAAGCTAATCTTGTGCTATGTTAGTGTTTCTGAATCACCACTTCACAACCTAATTTCATGTTGCCCTCAAATCATGATGATGTCATTTCAATACTGTATTGGGTTCAGTTGCATTCGTGTTTCAAGTGTTCCTAACCTTTTGTCTCTTAGTATCTTATGTTGCCCAATTAAGGAAGTTCATATTGTTGGTGCACCAAAAATGCTATCTTTCGAATATGCCAACAAAGATAAGTTGGTGCCTCATTCATATGGTGTTGACATATGTCTGCGTTCGTTGAATATTGATATTTTCCAGAATCTCAGAAGGGTAGAATTTGTGAAGACTGCAATTAATGATACAATTCTCTTCGAGCTTATACAAAAACTACACTTAATGAAGGTGTTAATCTTACACTACTGTAAGTACTTGAAAAAAATCAAAATCTCAAGTTCAACTCTCAAGGTTTGTAGCATAAGTTATTGTGATTGCTTAACGCAAGCCCATTTTGATGCACCAAAGTTACTCTATTTAGTATTTGTTACAGAATTTGTACAATTATGTATATGGATAGTGTAGCTGATTTCTAGGGATTTGATGATCTAGTTACCATAATTAACTTAGTCTCATTATGTATTTATATCCTTGTACTCTTTGAGTAATATACATCTTATTCTCTATATCTTCTAATTACATGGTATCAGAGCCAGGTACATTCCCATTTGGGCTCTCAGTTCACACTCCAGTTGGGCATGGGCGTGAATGGGGTGTTAAAGTGGGTTAAAGTCCCACATTTATTGGGATTCAAACTGTGTGACTCTCACGCGCCATCGAAGATCTTTGGATAAAAACTTTCCAACAAGAGCGTGAAGGCACGTGTGTGATCCATTCTCATTCCAGTTTCGTTCTCCGAGGTCTCCTTGAGATTTCTAGTCTACTTGTGGTGGTTCTCTGATAATAGAACCATGTTTTGAATGAGAATCGAATTTTGATCAGATTTTTCATCTCTATTTGGTCAAGATTGCGTTTCTCTACATATTTTGTATCCCATTTTTTATTTTGAAGGCTACTTGTTTGAGAAGCTTGTGGATTTGAGGTCTTGTGATCAATAGTTCTGGTCAGTTCAATTTGATCGAGAGAGAAGCTCTTTTGGTCTTCTTAATTAATTATATTATATATATATTTGCTTGGGAACCTTCAATTTTATTTAGAACGGACTTGGAGTTCTGCTTTTGTTGGATACATTGATTTATTTGCTCATGAATTGGTGAAAGTAAGGCTTCCTTTGTTTACAATTTGAGATTTGTTTGGTGGGGTCAGATTCACTTGGATCTGTGGTCTGTTTGAGTGGTTTATTGTTGGACTTTTATTTGGGCCTAGCAGAGACTTGGTTTGGGTAATTTCAAATTTAGACGATTCTCTAATAATATATTTTGATACTGTGAGTTTAAAAAAATGACCATTTCTAGTTCATCTTCTGATAAAATGATTTTAGTTCGGTCGAGGAATTTGCTAAATTTTCTAAATATCAAAAATTACTGATGAAATCCACTTCAGTTAATGCTTTTGCTAAGTCGGATAAAATATTTCTTATCACCTCTTCAAATAAATGAGTGACTGATTTAGGTGCCACAAATTACATGACAGGTAATTCTAATATTTTTGTTCTAGCTTTCAATCACACAAATCATCATTTCCAGTTACTGTAGCTGATGGATCAACTTATAACAGTATTGAATATTGGACTGTTAATCCACATCCACTATTACCCTGTCGTCTGTATTAAGTCTACCAAAATTGGTCTTTGATTTAATTTATGTTAGCAAAGTTACTAGAGACCTTAATTATTATATATCATTTTTTTTATCATTGTTTGTTTCGTGATCTTACGACGAATCAGGTTATTTCTAAAGGACATGTATCAGATGATCTATACATCCTTGATAAATGGGAGCCTCGGTTTCTTGCTTGCTCTAGTGTTGTGTCTCCATTTGAAGCACATTATCAATTGGGACATCCTTCTCTACCTCTATTAAAGAAGATATATCCTCAGTTCCAGAATATTTCTTCATTGGAATGTGAGTCACATCGATTTGCAAAACATCATCGCAACCCATTACGTCTGAGGGTTACTAAGCGGGCTGAGTCGGCTTTTAAGTTAGTTCATTATGATATTTGGGGACCATGTCCTGTCATTTCCAAAACTGAACATTAGTATTTTGTCACTTTTGTGGATGATTTCTCTCGAATTACTTGGATTTATTTTATAAAGAGTCGCTCTGAAATATTTACTCACTTTTATGCCTTCTATACCGAAGTTAAACTCAATTTAATGCTTCGGTACGCACTCTAAGAAGTGACAATGCTAAAGAATATATATGTCAGGATCATTTCAGTCGTACATGAGACAACATGGTATTCTCCATCAGTTTTCATGTGTTGTTACACCCTCTCAAAATGGAGTTGTTGAGAGAAGAATAGGCATCTACTTGAGACAGCTCGAGCACTTTTTTTCCAAATGAAGATTCCTAAATAGTTTTGGACAGATGCGGTCTCTATGACTTATTTTCTGATTAATCGCATGCCATCGACTGTGCTTGCTGGTAATATGCCTTACAATGTTCTTTTTCTGAACAAGTCAGTATTTCCAGTAGAACCGAAGGTGTTTGAAAGCACATGTTATGTTCGAGATGTTCGACCATCTATGACCAAGTTGGATCCCAAGGCATTGAAGTGTGTTTTCCTAGGCTATTCCCTCATTCAGAAGGGGTATCAGTGTTATTATGCTGAACTTGGGAAATATCTGGTGTCAACCGATGTGGTATTTTAAAAATATACCCTATTTTTCTATGCACCTCCCATTTCAACGAGTTAGGGGGAGGAAGATGAGTGGTTAGTCTATCACGTTACCCATGCTTTGACAGAACAATCAGCTGATGTTGTTCCTCCGTCTCCCAGTTCTTCTGTCGAGCATCAATCAATTATTGGGCCCTCAGCTCCTACTTAGTCTACGTTAGAAAGACCTCCAATTGTTCAAGTTTATTCGAAGAGACAAGAGACCAATGATACATATCCTGCACCAGTTTCGTCATCGTCAGATCTTCCTTCGACTAATCCTCCAGAAGATTTTGACCTCTCTATTGCTCTTTGTAAAGGTACACGAACTTGCAAATCCACATGTTCCATTGCTAATTTTGTGTAACATCCCGGAATTTTGGGCGATGGTTTGAGCACCTAAACATAGGCAAGTGAACCCAGACCTCGGGGAATTTATGTCATAGTCACGCATGTAAATAAAGAGCTTAGTATATAAAAGGACAAAACCCTGAAATAATTTTGAACGTAACAAGTGTGACGACGGAGATCGAAAATAAATTTGGTGCGTGCATAAAGAGGCGATGTACTAGTGTCATATCACAAAATTATGACACTGAGTATATGAAGGTCTTATAAGTCATTAAAGTTTAAGTAAATTGGAATCAAGAAATTAAATGTGTGTATAATTAATTAATTGTGGGATTGATTAATCTCAATGGGGGGACAAGCTTAATGGGGACATCACGTGTAACATTGCAATAAACTATGTAAATGACTAAGCCTAAATAACTAGTTAGTGGCAACTCCACCGAATGTTATGATTAGTGGACATAGTACGTGTTAATCTTGTCCCTTTCCATTTAGGCTCAAGTAAAATGTCACTTGTAGATATATAGATATGCAGCAATTTTGGTCTCAAAGTAAGCATAACCTACTAAGTGGAGCAACAACATTCTTATATTCCTCCTCCATTTGTGAAGGGAAATCGTCATACTCCCTCTCAACCAGAAAGCAATTGAGATTTCATGGTTGGACAGTGGTAATTCATTTCCAACATTTAAATTCAATTGGAACTCCATCTGTGGTTATTCGGACAGTTTTAACAACAAAAGTAATTCCCTTGACTCGGGTAATTAGTGGAATCGAGGTATGTTAAGGCAAATTATTTCCTTCCTTTGGCATGTTCCATGTAACGAAATGTAACCGTGATATTATTCCATAAATTACTCTACTCTTAGTAGTTAAGGAATGTTCGTATTATTGATTCCTATGTTAAAAACATGTCTAAATATGTTCCTAAATCCTTATTGAGGTATGTGAGAAAGATGTTGATATTCCCTATGTTAGCCGAAGGTACAAGGATATTATATCATCCGATAAATTCAGAATATTTTATTGTCATTCAAGAATTTTCATTTGCATTATATTCATGTATTACCCTGGACTCACTTGTGTTATATACACTACTATATGGTATCAATATATATATATATATGTAGGGGATGGAAAAAAAGGAAATGTGTTATATACGCGTCACCACCTGCAGCTGCTACAAATATCACGAAAAGAAAGATGCCCATGTGAGGCCAATATTGATACCCTTGTGTGGCCAATATGATATGATGCCTTTGTGTGGCCGATATGAAATGATGCCCACAGAGGCTGTTATGGGAAGGAAGATGCCATTGTATGACCAATATTTATATGTATACCGCATTTGCATTGTGCATGACATTAGGCATATGTATTAGGACCCTCAGAGGCATTTGTTATCTATCTTGGTCGACTGTTTCTATTTCAGATTATTATGTCTCTGTTATGATGTTTCTTATGCTTGACATACTCGGTACATCAGTCGTACTACCGTCCATTTTGTCTGGGGATGCTGCGTTTCATGCCCGCAGGTTCACGTAGACAGGGCGATGATCCACGTTAGTAGGTTGCTGACTCAGCGGATTTTGGAGCACTCCCCTTATTTTGGAGTGTCAATCTAATTTTGGTACGGTATATTTTTGCATATGTATATGGGTATGGCGGGGCCCTGTCCCGACCTTTTGATGTCACATACTCTTTAGAGGCTTGTAGACATGTGTCCTGTGTGTTGTAATCTTGTATGGCCTTGTCGGCCTTGGGGATGTATATATATATATATATAAGTTGGTTTTCTTATTAAAATTTTACATATTTACTATTTTCATATGTTGGTAAAGAATTGGGGAACAACCCTTGTGTTAGTGATTAATTTATTATGATTAGATGTGGACTGTATGGGTAGTGGTACCCGACAGGTAAGGTCCGGGTGCCCGTCGCGACCCTCCGGTTTGGGTCGTGACAAACTTGGTATCAGAGCATGTCTGTCCTAGGGAGTCTACATGCCGTGTTTAGTAGAGGCTTGTTTATGGCTGTATTATGCACCATACTTATAAGTAGGAGGCTGCCTGTCATTTAGGAATGGTTTCTATTCTTTCATCTCATAAATAGTGCAGTAGAGCTGAGTTATAAGAATTTCACTCCTAATCCGTCTCGTGTTTATGATTCCAGCAATGCCTACAGCAAGGAAGAAGTTCAAGAGTATACAGGCGTTGGATACGGTTGCATGCGAATGTACCAACCGGTTGCCACCCGCCAGCGAGGGCTAGAGTGAGACCCATGGTACGACTCCTTCGTATGATTCCCTGACTTCACCACCAACAGAGGAAATTAGTGGGGATGCAGTACCCCCAGTTCCTCCACTTGATACCCCAGATGTGGATCTTGATATGCGAAGTGTTGTACAGTTATTGACACGGTTGGTGGCCACTCAGGCCCAACGTCAGGTTCCCAGTCCTTCTAATAGAGCTGCTAGCGCGAGAGCTCAGGATTTCATTAATCTAGACCCTCCGGTATTCACAGGATCAGACTTGAACGCGGACCCGCAGAATTTCTAGATCAGATATAGCGCACCTTGCGGGTAATGGATGCTACCGATACTGAATCGGTAAAGTTTGCTTCTTATAGAATGCGGGATATCGCGGTGACTTGGTATGAGACATGGGAGAATTCTAGGGACCTCGTGCTCCACTAGCAGGATGGAGAGAATTTTTAGAGGCCTTCTTACAACATTTTCTGTCGGTCGAGCTCCGACGGGCCAGGCATGACAGATTCCTACGTCTTGAGCAGGGAAACATGAGTGTTCGAGAATATAGCTTGCAGTTTAATTCATTGTCCAGATATGCTCCTACGATTATAGCTAAGATGAGTGACCGGGTGCATATGTTTGTTACTGGCTTGGGGCCGCACTTGGTCAATGAGTGTACTACGGCTTCTCTGAATCCAAATATGGATATTGCTCGCATTCAGGCTTATGCACAGAATTTAGAGGATCGTAAGAGGCAACAACGGGTAGATCAGGAATGTGATAAGGGCCATCATAAGAGGGCTGGATCCGTCGGTGACGTAAGAGAGTTCAGAAGTGGGCCCATGCCACAACCTTATAGGCGTCCACTTTACCCAACAACTAGTGCATCATTACCATTTTCGAGGTTGAGGGTTGATCGGTATGTTCAATCGGGACCAGGTCAGAGTTCACAAGCGTCAGGATTTTATTACAGAGGGGATTCTAATCAGATGAGCCACCGTTGGCTCGATGTGAGCAGTATGTGAAGACCCATTTAGGGTCGTGCCAACAAGGAGGAAATGTGCGTTATTCTTGTGGTAAACGTGGTCATATTATGCGAGAATGCCCGACATGAGGCGTAGGTGTTAGACCCTAGCCGATCGAATCTGCAGTGGCTTCATCACAGTCAGTACGCCCGTCAGGGCAGAGTCAACAAACATTATCTGGTCGAGGTAGAGATAGAGGTGGAGCAACTAATTTTAGTGGGGGCCAGAACCGTACTTATGCATTGATGGGACGACAGGATTAGGAGTCCTCGCCTGATGTTATTACATGTACATTATCGGTCTTTTCACATAAAGTGTATGCGTTATTTGATCTAGGCTCTAATCTATCATATATCACCCCTTTTATTTTCTGTAAATTTGGTATGGAGCCTAAGTTGTTAAGAGACTCATTTGTGTTATCTACACTAGTTGGTGAGTCGGTGGTTGCTAGACGGGTCTATCAAAATTGTGCAGTATTAATTTATAGCCATCAGACCCTAGCAGATTTGGTAGAACTAGAGATAGTTGATTTTGATGTTATTATGGGCATGGATTGGCTAGCATCATGCTACACTAATGTTGATTGCCGAACAAAGATTGTTAGATTTCAGTTCCCAGGCAAGCCAGTCCTTGAATGGAAGGGTAATACGGCGACGCCAAAATGTAGGTTTATTTCATACCTTAAGGCAAGGAAGATGATCTTCAAAGGTTGTATATACCATCTTATTCGGGCAACAAATGTCGATGTCGAACCACCTACTTCTCAATCAATTCCGGTGGTTAATGAGTTCCTTGATGTATTCCCAGATGAACTTCCAGGCCTTCCTCCCAAGAGGGAAATTGAGTTTTGTATAGGCGTGTTGCCAGACACTCACCCGATATCTATTCCTCCTTATAGAATGGCTCCAGTCTAATTGAAAGAATTAAAGGAGCAATTAAAAGATCTGCTTGAGAAAGGTTTTATTAGGTCTAGCATATCTCCTTGGGGTGCGCCGGTATTGTTTGTACGAAAAAAAGATGGCTCGTTACAGATATGTATCGACTATCGACAGCTGAACAAAGTCACTATCAAGAACAAGTATCTTCTTCCTAGAATTGATGATTTGTTTGACTAGTTACAGGGTGCGAGATGTTTCCCAAAGATCGACCTAAGGTCGGGGTACCATCAGCTAAGGGTTAAGGAGAAGGACATTCCGAAAACAGCTTTCAGGACAAGATATGGGCACCTCGAGTTCTTAGTAAAGTCATTTGGACTCACAAATGTACTGACAACATCTATGGATCTAATGAACAACGTGTTTCGCCCATTTTTGGACGTATTTGTGATAGTATTTATAGATGATATTTTAGTTTACTCTCACTCGGAAGCAGAGCATGTGGATCATTTGCGGATTATATTACAGACGCTCCGGGATCACAAGTTGTATGCTAAGCTCTCCAAATATGAATTTTGGTTGAACTCAGTGGCTTTTCTTGGTTATATAGTGTCAGACGAATGTATAAGAGTTGACACCCAGAAGATTGAAGTAGTGAAGAATTGGCCGAGGCCCAAGACTCCATAAGAGATTCACAGTTTTTTAGGTCTAGCCGGCTATTATATGAGGTTTGTAGAAGGGTTTTCTACCTTATCAGCGCCATTAACAAAGTTGACACAAAATGCCATAAAGTTTCAGTGGTCCGATGCTTGTGAGCAGAGCTTCCAAAAGTTAAAATACATACTAATATTGGCACCATTCTTTACTCTTCCAGAGGGTCCAGAAGGCTATGTTGTGTATTGTGATGCCTCAGGAGCAGGTTTAGGATGCGTGCTAATGCAACATGGTAAAGTGATTGCCTATGCGTCAAGGCAATTGAGGAAACATGAGAAAAACTATCTGATACACGATTTGGAGTTGGCTGCAATGGTCTATGCACTGAAGATTTGGCGGCATTACTTGTATGGTGTTCATGTAGACATTTTCACGGATCATAAAAGTCTGCAATACATATTCAAACAGAAGGAGTTGAATATGAGGCAGAGAAGGTGGCTTGAATTATTGAAGGATTATGATGTGGACATCTTAGATGTTATTATATCAAAGATCTATGCAAAGATGACATGATTACACAACTCTTTCTACATTTCTCGCTAACTACATCCGTTGTCGTCCACGATTATCAACTAACATCGTCGTCATTGCCAAGTAGTATTAACTATCACTACTCACCATCCTCAACCACCGCTACCACCGCCACCAATCACCATAGTCAGCCATCGCCATTACTAACCATTGCTTTATAAATAAAACAAAAAAATAGAAACGATTATTATCCACGATTTCAAAAGAATGGGTTCATCATTGCTTTAGAAATAAAACCAAAAAACAAAAACGATTATTACACAACTCTTTCTACATTCATCGCTAACTACAGTCGTTGTCATCCACGATTACCAATTAACAACGTCGTCATCGCCCACTAGTATTAACTATCACTACTCACCATCATCAACCATCGCCACCGATCACCATAGTCAGTCATCGCCATTACTAACCACCATTTGCAATCATCAACCAGAGGCGGATCCAGGATTTCAGAAGGATGGGTTTATCATTGCTTTAGAAATAAAACCAAAAAACAAAAAACATTCAGCAGGTCAGGTTCGATCCCTAGACATTGAGGAATTAAACACAACCCCTAACCAGTGCTTCACTCGGTCTTGTTTGACTATGTGTTCCTTTAGTTAATATTGGATATATTTTCAGAACATACATATAATATATCGAGTTTAGTCGAGTGACCATTAGTTCACGTGACTCAATTTTTGTACATAAATTCGCCTATTTTATCAACAACAACCAACATTATCAACAACCACAAATCACTACTGACGATCACCATTATAGCCAACCACCGCTATTAGTATCACTATCATATACTAGCACTAACTACGACTATCAACTATCACCTTTAACCGTTACTATCAATCGCCATCACAACTAGCTACTATCGACAACCACCTTCCTAACCATTACCGCCATATATTTATTTTTAAAAATATATGATTTAATATAGTATTAAAGTAATTAGAATCTATTTAAAATTTTTATTTATCAATTTTAAATGAAGACAAATTAAGATTTTGAGAAAACAAAGTTTTAATTATTTAGTTTTTAGCTCTCAGTACAACATTATCGAGACGTGTATTCAGATTAAAACATCTTAATCTTAATATTCAGATTTGAACGTCTTAATTTTAATTAATAAAATAAATGAGGCATTAATCTCTTAAAATCTTATCCATTAATTGGCTTTCGCCCACAAAGGAAAAAAATAGAAAAGTATATTTTCTAAAATTACAAAAAAAAAATTCCTACTCTCGTTGTCGACTATTGACTATTGAATGGGGAACAAAAGAAAAAAATGTGACGTTACAATTAAGGCCGGCAATGAATCTGATAAAGAAAAAACCAATATAAATACTCTTAGTTCCAATATAGCAGTATCTCATTTGATTAACACTTTAAATATTTTTATTCATATTTTATTTTTATGTTAGCTCAAACAAATAATACTTTACGTTGTAAAATAAATAATAAAATTAATCAGACCTAACAATGAATAATTTTATATATTTTCATAAATGATCACTAGCTAAGAACATTATAAAACTTTACTGTTATGGAAGTAAACTCTGGGCCAAAATTATGTTATTCTTGATTTGTCAAGTTTCATTATAATTTTTATTTAATAAAATATATACAATTTAATGATAAAAAATATTATCTAACTATTTATAAATGGTGGATGGATGGGTCGGATGATGGGTCGGATGGTGGGTTGGATGTATGCCCACCCGTCACCCGATTAAAATTCGTATTTGTTGAATTTTCGTTCATATATTCGAATCGGGTGAATCAGATATCCATCGGATCATAGTAAAATTGTCAAGCCTAGTTACAATTACCAAATTACCCTTTATCCCTAATATTTATGTCATTGCAAAACTATTTTCGCTTCTCGTATCTAGGGTTTTGTAGGAGCTTTGGCATCTCTTCCAAACGAAAGCAGCCGCTGCCGCCGCACTGTGACACAGTGAAACCCTAGCCATGGTATGTTCTCAACCTCTCTCTCTTTAGTGAACTGCAGTTGTGATTTTTGCTTACTGATTAGATTTTTTTAATTTTGTTGTTTTGTGTTTTAATAATAAATAAATATAGTCGTTGGTAGCAAACGAAGAATTTCAGCACATTCTTCGTGTGCAAAACACAAATGTTGATGGAAAGCAGAAGATCATGTTCGCTATGACCTCTATCAAAGGTATCGGTCGTCGTTTTGCTAACATTGCTTGCAAAAAAGCCGATATCGATATGAACAAGAGGTTATTTTCCTTTTCCTATTTTTCTTAAAAGCATATTATCATTAATTATTTATTTAGATCTAACTTGATGCTTTCTGTTGGTGTACATTTTATTACGTAACAGTGTTGTCTTATTTTTCTTGAATTTCTGCATTCACTACGTTCTATTGAGCCGATAGTCTATCATAAACAGACTCTCTACCCCACAAAGGTAGAGCTAAGGTCTTCAAGGTCTGTACACATCTTACCCTCCCCAAACCCAACTGCGTGGGGGGGTATGTTGTTGTTGTTGTTCATTAAATTATTAGACCATCGTCCCAATTTAAGTGTCTTAGTTTGACTGACCACATGTGAAAGACTTTTGAATCTTGTAGTCCTAAATTAAAGTTGTGTAATGTACTAAAATATCTGTTGAATCTTGTGATTTTATGCTTTTCCTGTAGTATGTTTGAATTGTCGACTTACTAAATATAAAGAGACACTCTTTTTGGGAATGAACATAAAAGGAAAGTAAGAGACATAAATTGGGATGAAGGGAGTAATTTTTACTTACATGTACTTGTAGGTGCGCCGACTACCTCATCTTAGTTTTCGCTCTACTTCATATATTTTGCTTAATTATGTTTTTTTCCCAATTGGTTGTTTAATTGATATTTGTGTTCTTTGCTCTCAATTCAGCAGATGCATATTTTTATTTTTCTTCATTTGTCTCTCTTCAATAAAGTGCCCACTTGATTGCCAAATTACAATCAACTAAGTTGCTTCATCTCTAGAAAAAAGAGTTTCTTTATTCCTATAAAGTTATCTGTATGCGGTGCATGGATCTGGTGCTACTCTTTACTTGTTATTTTATTTGTAGTTTATATTGTGGGTGCGACCAAGTGACTACGTAGCAATAGGTGTTGCATTAAGAGTTCAGTGTTTCGTGTGCTATTTTCCAGCTCTGTATATTTAGCCTTTGCTGCAAGGTTATCTAAATTTGTGTATCTGCTCTATCTCCTGTAGGGCCGGTGAGCTTTCTGCTGCAGAGCTTGACAGCTTGATGGTTGTTGTGGCTAACCCTCGCCAATTCAAAATCCCAGATTGGTTTTTGAACAGACAGAAGGATTACAAGGATGGGAAGTTTTCCCAAGTTACATCTAATGCCCTTGACATGAAACTTAGGGATGATCTGGAACGGCTGAAGAAGATCAGGTGTCTTATCAGTCCATGCCTTTTAGCATAAACATCTTCTTAGCTATATGCAATTAGTTACTCAATGAATAAAAGCGTATGTTTCTTATATTTATCATGTCTATTGCTGACAGGAACCATCGTGGTTTGCGTCACTATTGGGGTCTCCGTGTGCGTGGTCAGCACACAAAGACCACTGGCCGCAGGGGGAAGACTGTTGGTGTCTCCAAGAAGAGATAACTCATCTACATGCCAATTCCATTATGTTTTATGCTTCTCTTTAGCATGCGGAGTCAGGACAGTTGCAAAATAATTGTTAGGGTATTTTGTATTATTTGCATTTGAATTGTCTTGTCCTACCATTTGGAGGGTTATAGTTCCTATAAATCTTCTGATGGTGTTGCAAGCATTGTTTACCGTTGGATCAAAGTTTTGCCGATTGCGCTTGGATTAATACCATCTAATATGAGTACTTTTTATGGATATGCATCCTTTTTTCAATTGTTAGTGATGGAATGGTATGATACTTGAGCAAATAAATATTCTTTAACAAGTAGGAAGTAGCTCGATACATCAGATACATCAAATAGTTTAGCTTGTTTAACTTTTGGTACTGATTTGGACACTAGATTTAGATAAGTTATTGTCAACTGATTTTTGGGATAATCTGTTCTTAAATTAGTTTTTGGATAATACTCGTGTATTTATTTGTAAATCGATTTTGGGTTTTTGTTTCCTAAATACGTTTTCGACCTTTTTGGTTTTAGTTTTCCGATATAACTCTATTTTCAGTGAGTACTGTTTATTTTGATTTATGAAAAATTCTATACATGTTTAAATCGAAAAGGTGGTAGCGGTGTTCATGTTTTTTCTTACTTGCAAGGAAATTTTCTATGAACTCAAACAATATCAATTATAATATTAAATTGTAGATTTCGAATTCTGTTGGTTTGTTCGGTTTCTTTATGTTTTGAAGAGTTTTCAGTTTATATAAACATTGTGGGAAAAGAAATTGTCGAATGTAGCATCGACAGGTCTGAATCTCTGATACTCCAAGATTAATTCTTCTTTAGTAGCCATATTTATAATTACGTAAGAATTTAGGCCTTGTAAGATGCACGAAAAGGAGTTTCGTAAGGTCAATATAGCTAACTACGCAGTTTTCGATCGCTACTCTAGCTGGTTTAGTAGTGAACTTGTTTGGACAATGAAGTTGCAGGTATAAAATTTTGGAATTTGATAGTTAGTTTTAATTCCTACTTTTTTTTCTTATGGAGTAAGAGGATATCATTAAAGGCATCAAGAAGATACATATCATAAGAGTTCATACTTAGAACTACATCATGTATAACAGAAAAGCTATGGTAAAACTTGGGAGTGGACCGTTCCCTTAGCGCCTCCTTCTAGGCGGAGCTCACAACCAAATGATGCACGGTAGGTGAAGTTGCCACCATGAATTAAGGATGGGAAGGGTTGAGGATAGAGTTTTTCTTTTCCATTTTCAGGGTAGTTGACAAGAGTTATTGCAGCTTACAATGCAGTTGAACATACCCAAGGTGGGTTGGTGAGTGCAAAAAATCATTATAAAAAGAAGTAAGACGTTGATTGTAATGGCCATCAATTTCGATAAGAGTCAGTGCTTCCTGTCGAACAGAGCTCATCGCAGAAATTCTAGATCATTGAAGAGGAATCAAACAGTCCAAAAAATGATTACAACCGACAACAGGGGCCTGATTAACCCCCCAAAAAGAAATGATTAAACAAGCATTTAGCTCTAAAAACATGATTTAAAGTTGATATTCCATCAAAGCATCTATTATTCCTTTCCTTCCAGAAACACCAGAAAATAGAGGCAGGATCGATAAGCCAAATCCTTTCGATGGATTTGCCAACTCTTCCTGGACACGACCAACTTTGACAAGAATCGAGAAGAACATTTTTCACATATCTGCAGCAATTGCACAATGTAGAAAGAGATGTCTCACACGTTCAGCCTCCATCTGACGCTTAGAACACCTATTCACATTGTAGATGTTCTTCCTACTTAGATTATCTTGTGTAAGACATGATTCATATAAGGTAATTCCGGTGAAACCAATCACTCTAGAAGGGAGTTTAATCTTTCAGATAAGTTTCCATAGCCAATTGTCAACCAAACCTTTCTTGAGGACACTTGCTAATCTTGTCTGTAGCTTTAAATAATTATCAAATTTTCAGTTCTGAATGTTCCTCCTTGTTTGTAGGTTCCATAACATATTTGTCCAACTGTAAAATTTTGATTGTTAGCTTGAAAGATATAGGTTTGGGTGCTCATCTTTCAGAGCCTGGCCCTAACCATCTATTTTTCAAAATGATAAGTGTTCTCCATTCTCTAGCTTGATTGATATATGAGTTAAGCTGAAATTCATCCCACATGGTTGAGATATGTTTCAAGGAGCCAGTACCATATCGTAACCAACTTTGTCTTGTGAACTAATAATTCTGCTCTCCATACTTTACTGGGATCACTACTTTTCATATCTCAGGATCTTTCATGTTATACCTCCAGAGCCATTTCATTAGCATGCTTTTATTATGTAAAATCGGATTTTTAGCTCAAGCCTCCAATCTCCTTAGGTTGAACTACTTTTGACCATTTTACTAGATGAAATTTGTGGTTTAATTTGCTTTGTTTATCTTGCTATTTTGCTGCCAGTATTTTCTTTCTATCATGCTTTGATTACACTTATTTTGAGCCGAGGTTCTATTGGAAAAACCTCTCTATCTCATATAACCTTCCTTTCCCAGGACTGAAAGCTGCCTAAACTAGATCAATTTGAATAGGAGAAAGGTTTGTGTACATCTTATCCTCCTTAGACCCCACTTGTGAGATTACACTGGGTATGTTATTGTACTGTTTCCGTCGCATAAGAAGGATCTTCTGATTTGACCCAATCTCTTTTTTTCACTTCTCCTGAAATAGGGAATAGAGACACACAGTCTTTTGGTATGCCATCCAGAATACCATTGATTAGTGTTAATCTGCCCCAAAAGATAGGTATTACATTTGCAGGAAGCTAACCTTTTTTCAAAATTTTCCACAACTCCATTCTATATTTTTAATATATTTGACTCTTGCTTCCAATGGTAGAGTGTAGACCCAGATAGGTAGTAGGGAATGTACCCACACTGCAAGCCATTAGCTCTGCTAGCTCCTCCAAATTAGGGACTGTGTTAACTTATATAATACTCTACAACTTATTCATATGTAGTCCACAGATAACTTTAAAGATCAGTAGTGTGAGGTTGAGGTGGAGTACTTGTGATCTATCAGCTCCACAAAAAATGACAGTAATGCTCTTCGAATTTCCAGTGATTTTAGTTGAATTAATATATTCACACTACTGTAAATAATGTTTATTAAATATACAGCATGTAAATGTAGTGATGTTCATGGTGGCGTTAATGGTGGCAATGGTGGTGGTGGGGAAGGAAATTTTAGTGACGGAAGAACAAATAAAGGGGAGGGTTAAAATGGGTTAGGGGCGGTAAGGTGGCATGTCACGTGACATCCACCTCATCAAATGTTAGTGCCACGTAGGATTGGATGTCCACCCTGAACAACCTTAACGAAGAAGGGACATATTTAAAACAATAGTATAACGAGAGGTATATTTAAACTATTTTTCATATTACAAGGGTATATTTGCCCGTTAGATGATTAATAAGCAAAAGAGTGTCAAATATGCTATTAAAGTTTCTTTAGCAACAAAAGTAAAGAAAATCTTCCACGTAATTTTTGCTAATGAAGAGTTTATCCCAAGAGTTGTACTCATCCGTTCCACCAAAATTGTGGTGTAAATAGAATTCCTCCAACGTCCAATGACGGAAGACTAAAGAGAACCTATAATTATGGACTAGACTCCCAGTTGGTTCAGGTATCCTCTTATCTGAATTACTGCTATTTAACATGACATAGCTAGAAGAAACAAACTCTTTTATTGCCAATGCCATGGATAGAACTTCAGAGTTACCAAAAGAAATCCTTCTCCAAATACTCTCTTCTCTCCACAAAAACTGCAGCGCGAATCACCGTGTTGTCAAAACCATGGTTCAAAGCATGCTCTATGAAGGGAATTGTTGGGTACAAAGCATATAAGTAAGACACAGTGGAAGTTTAAATTTTTTGATTCTTACTTACCCCAACAATAATTCTGGTACGGTTATACAACAATGTAACTTGTAATATAAAACATATATTTACAAGTTGGAAAATCTGGAGTCTTTTTCTACTGTTAGGTGCACACGCGATTGACCTTCCAATTGCAAGCTTCAATGTACTTCTCCTTCGGAAAGCTAGAAAATCCGGCAGATGCTCGAGAGAGTATTTTATTCTAAGTCTCTAAGGCTTAGAATGGTATTCTGAAAATTGGTGTAGAATAGTGAAAGTGAATGTCTCTATTTATAGTTGAAAATTAGGTCAAAAACCGGATTAGAGTTTGACCTTGGGCCTGACCCAAAATCGACGCAGAGGCGTCGCTGCCCTAGGGTATGGGTGCCGCGGCGCTTGATGAATTTCTGCACTGCGCCGCGGCTCTCGACGTGCATTTGCACTGTCTCGATTTAATTTCTGTACATTCTTAATTAAATCCAAAATCCAATTTTTACTTAATTAATGTAATAATTATTCATTTAAATATCCCGATTCCAAATCGAACATTTTAATTACTCTCTCAATACATCATTAGATCGAAATGAACAATCGACATAGTGTGACCCTACAAGCCTTCTCATATTGACATTAATCAAATTAAGGTCTACGCGGAACTCCTAGACGTCGTCGGAAGACGAACTCAATATGTGAAGTACATTTACGCGAATTCAGTAAACTTAACCTTTATGTGGTAAGATAAAATCCTTTCATTCATAACACACCCGATCAAGCTTAAGATTTGTCAAGTGTCTATCCAAATGGCTTAATAATTATATCTCATCTATATTAGTCGACGACTAGACCATATTCTAAATATGCCTATTGCGTTGGCCAATGACTTAGTCAACCTAATATCACTGAGAATCTGAGTGTTCTCTTGAACATACATTCGAGAAATGAATCCTAATCTTGGCTCAACTACCACCTTCAATCCACATCGTAATGTACCCAATACGAGTCGTATCTCAACCTACAAGGCATTTGAGCTTAGGACGGGATCAAAGTACATTACTTTGTAGATAAGGCGTGTATTGACCTCAAGTCTAAGGACTTCTATCTCCCACACGCTGATCATACGTTAGACAAGTATAACAAACAGTATATCAGCAGGGTATACCAATACTTCTAAAGTATCCATGTGTCCATCACGAGTAACCATTACTCGTAGCAGGTGAGACATACTACATCCTCTAAGGATGTGATGCAGACCACATGTCGACTTATCACATATCATCGATATCCCATTCTCGATGATCATTAGTCGAGGCTATTTTAAGAGTTACGCTCTATCATAAAATATCTCACTCTATTAACGACAACTTAAGCTCAAGGGATGCACATTAATGAGTAATTACAAACAATTAAATAATAATTCAATAATTGCAAATGTCAAAATATTAATCTTCATTAATAATAATATGAATGTGTATAAAGTACATTTGTCCTAATACATATTGACTCTAGGACATAAATATACTTTCAATCTCCCACTTGGCCTAGAGCCAATCTTCAACATATCTAATGCCCATATTCTCAAAATAACCATTATGCTTGACTAAGCTTAATGGTTTAGTGAACGGGTCAGCTAGATTATCGTCTGTGGGAACATAGTATAATCTAATCTCTTTAGTCTCCACCATCTCCCTGAGTATTTGGTACTTCCTTGGTACATGCTTGTTTCTGTTTGTTGATCTTGGTTCCTTAGCTTGCGCAATCGCACCCGTGTTGTCGCAATTAACCGTTATTGGACAAGTGACACTTGAAACAACCCCTAGTTCCTTCAGGAACTCAGATATCGCGACAGCTTCTTTACCAGCTTCCGATCCAGCAATGTACTCATCTTCTGTTGTTGAGTCAGCAGTTGTAGCTTGTTTGGAACTTTTCCATCTTACTGCTCCACCATTGAAAATGTATGTGTAACCTGATTGAGATTTGTAGTTATCAACATCTGTCTGGAAGCTAGCATCAGTGTACCCAGTACATACCAGCTTTTCTTGTCCATCATAGACAAAGAAATATTCTTTAGTTCGTCTAAGATACTTAAGAATACTCTTGACCGCTTTCCAGTATTCTTCCCCAGGATTCTGTTAGAACGTGCAAGTCATACTAAGTGTAAAGGCCACATATTGCCTAGTACATGTCATGTCATACATGATCGATCCTATAGCCGAAGCATATGTGATCCTTTTCATGCGTTCAAGTTCTATATAATTAGAAGGACTATCCTTCTTAGATAACTTGATGCCTCGTCCCATAGGTAGACCGCCTTTCTTGGAATTTTCCATAGAAAAATGTCTAAGCACATTGTCTATGTAGACTGACTATGACAGCTCCAACAATCTGTTAGGTCTATCTCTATAGATCCTAATCCCCAGAATGTAGCACGCTTCACCTAAATCCTTCATCATGAAGGTACTGGACAACCACTCTTTGACTGACTGGAGGAGAGTCTTATTGTCTCCCATTATTAATATGTCATCTACATATATGATAATGAAGGAAATACTCCCATCCTTGCATTTACTATAAACACATGGATCCTCTTTGCTTCTGACGAAATCAAATGTCTTGATAGCCTTGTCAAAGAAAATGTTCCAACTCCTTGAGGCTTGCTTAAGCCCATAAATGGACTTTTGTAGCTTGCATACAACATTTGGTTTGGACACAATTGAAAAACCCTCAGGTTGTTTCATATACACTTCCTCAACTAGATTACCATTGAGGAAAGCAGTCTTAACGTCCATGTGCCAAATGTCATAGTCATAATATGCAGCTATTGCAAGCAAAATCCGAATGGACTTAATCTTAGCAACAGGTGAAAAGGTTTCATCATAATCGACCCCATGTCATTGATTATAACCTTTAGCCACCAGTCTTGTTTTATAGGTCTGTACCTTGCCATATGCATCAATCTTCTTCTTGAAGACCCATTTGCATCATATGGGTCTAACCTCTGTTGGCAAATCAACCAAGTTCCAAACTTGATTTATGTACATAGAGTCCATCTCAGATTTCATGGCTTCTTGCCATCTCTGCGAATCAATGTCTAACATATCTTCGTTGTAAGTTGTAGGTTAATCGTCATCAGGAATATCTATCTCATTGTGTGTTTCAACAAGGAGATTAAGTATTTCAAGTGGACGATGAATCCTAGTGGTCCTACGGAGTTGAGTATTATGCGTTTCAGTATTTGTTGCATTCTGATTGTGAGAAGGTATTTGTGTGTTGGACAATCCATCACCTTGAGAGTTTTCAGGAATGTCATTTTCATGTATTTCCTGAATGGGAAGATGTACAACCATTGCATCATCTTCCATTGGTTGTGTATGAGAGCCTTGCATTTCTGCACTATCTCTCACAGCACTCCCACTGGCTGAAGGGTGTACTCTAAGTACCCAATCTTGACCAGATACTCCCACTGAATCTTTGTTTAGGTCATTCAACAAGGGTTCATTTTATGTGTTATCTTGTAGTTCTTGAATTTCTTCAAGTTCTATCTCTGTGCAGCTATGTTCCTTGTAGACATATTCTTCTTCAAGGAAAGTTGTGTTTCTGGAAACAACGACCTTACGTTCTCCAGGAAGATAGAAGTAGTATCCCTTAGTTTCCTTTGGATACCCCACGAAGTAACATTTCTTACTTTTAGATTCTAACTTGTCAGTAAGCATCTTCTTAACATATGCAGGGCACCCCCAGAGTCTCATATGTTTAAGAGCTGGCTTCTTGCCACACCATATTTGATAGGGTGTCTTTTCTACTGACTTGGAAGGAACTCTATTCAAAATGTATATAGAGGTTTGTATAGCATGTCCCCAAAGGTATGTCAGTAGAGTTGAGGAGCTCATCATGGATCGAACCATATCCAATAAGGTTCAGTTTCTCCTTTCGGCAACACCGTTCATCTGTGGCTTTTTTGGAGGTGTCCATTCAGATTAGACTCCATGTAGCTTTAAGTAATCTAGAAAATCCTTGCTTAAGTACTCACCTCCTCGATTCGATCAAAGGGTCTTGATACTTGTTGCAAGTTGCTTCTCTACATTTGACTTGTACTCCTTGAACTTCTCAAAAGACTCAGATTTGTGTCTCATAAGATACACATACCCATACCTTGTGAAGTCGTCAGTAAAAGTGAAGAAGTATGGGAAGCATCCTTTAGCTTGAGTCGAGAATGACCCACATACATCCGTATGGACCAACTCAAACACCTCATTGGCTCGCACACCTTTCCCAGAAAGTGGTTTATTGGTCATCTTTCCTCTCAAGCGAGATTCGCATTACCATAAGACTCAAAGTCAAATGGTTCGAGGTAGTCTAACTTCCTCAATCTTGCTATCCTTGATTCGTTGATATGACCAAGTCTGTAGTGCCATATGTAGGTAGAGTTTCTATTACTTGTCTTGGATCGTTTATGTTGTACATTGAAAATCTCTCGACTACAGTTCAATGTATAAAATCCATCCACAAGAGGAGTAGTTCCATATATAACATTATTAAAAGACAGTATGTGACTGCCATTATAAATATACGAGAAAAAGTCCTCCATGTCCAACACTGGGATAGAAATACTATTCTTCGTTAACGAGGGAACATAAAAATAATCATTCAACACTAAACAATAACCGGAAAGTAAATTTAATCTATAAGTCCCTACGCGCTCAACATCGACTCGTGCTCCATTTCCAACGCGTAGGTCTACCTCTCTCAGTCCAACCTTCCTGCTATTAGTTAGCCCCTGCACATTTGTACAAATGTGTGAGCCACAGGTGGTATCCAATACCCAGGAATGAGAGTTATTTATAGACATATTTATTTCAATGACGTACATACCTTGTCCACCAAAGGCAGGAGCACCTGGTGCTTTCCCTCATCCTGGTGTCGTGCAGTCCTTTTTCCAATGCCCCTTCCTATGGCATTTGAGTCATTCATCCTTAGATGCGCTCACCTTCTTCTTCACACCTCCCTTGGGCTTCATAACTGAGGGCGTAGCGATTGCCTTGCCCTTCTTCTTCTGTCATTCCTTGCCTTTCGGCTTGGGTCGGCTAGAAGAGCTCACCATGAGCACAGCTTTGCCTTTGGAAGTGGAGGACTCAAAGGTCTTGAGCATGTTGTGCAGCTCTGGCAAAGCCGTCTTCGTTCCATTCATATTGAAATTTACTATGAAGTTCTCAAAGGAACGAGGGAGAGAGTTCAGGATGAGTGTGGTAGCGACATTCTTTTCAAGCTTCGTTCCAATCGAAGCAAGCCTCTCTATCAGCCCTATCATCTTCAGCACATGCTGCGAGACCGGGCCCCCTTCATTGAGCTTACACTTGAAGAGTTCTATTAGCAACTCATATTCCATTGTCTGGGATTGAGTCATAGAGGCTCTTTAGGTGTTCGAGCATCTCATTGGGCCTCATGTTCTCATGCTGTCTTTGAAGTTCCATAGACATCGAAGACAGCATTACGCATTGTGCCGAAGTGGCATCATCTAGATGTTTCTGGTAAACATCTTTGTCAAATGAGGCATATTCTTCAGAATTTGTCGCAGGGACTGTTTGGAACACTGTGTCCAACACGTATTCAATTTTCTCATGTCTCATACCTATTCGCAAATTCCATAACCAGTCAAGGAAGTTCGGTCCAGTAAGTTTATTCATCTCAATCAATATTTTCAACGACAAGCTCGACATCTTTTATAATCTGAAGAATTAGATAGACCGGAAATCAAATTCAATATCTATTTCCTATTATACACATTCATTTAGGATAATCAAGGCCTTTTATTTAATTAACTCCCACTATTTTAACATACTTCTACGACCCTATGGTAGAATACAGACCTATATTAATTAAGGTCATAATGGGCCAAGATCCAAGCCTATGTTATCTCCGCGTTTGCTTTGGCTGATAACTTCAATAACATATCTTGGTAGGTTCTAAACCAATTGCAAAACTTTATTTGCAACTCTTGGTTGATCAAACTATTATATTTAATCTTGCGTCCTTAGACTAGTTCGACACTTTGGCGCCAAGATTTGTCTAAGCAAATCAACCCCATTACACGACTGCGTTTATGTATCTAAACAAACTTGGCCTTTGTGAGCAAACACTTTGGTGTAAATACCCACAAATGTTTATCATTTACTTTTACGTTAAAACACATCTTATGAAAGAGTCTGGGTCCTCGTAGACTTAGAGAAAATGCTTTGACATAAATACTCGTATCGCCGAAGAGAATTTTGCACTCTAACAATTATAATGGACGACGCGTTTAATTTAGACTTGTATTTAAAGTTTTGGGGAATATTTTAATTCAGGGTTCTAACCAAGATCAACACTTTAATGCCACATCCAATATGACATCTTAACATCATGCAAAACTAATAACACATATAGTTTGGGAACCGTCAACCCAATATGCATGATAGAAGAGGGTTGAATCAAACACTGGGCGCCGACTGCCCAGACAGTTATAGCGGACGCTATTATGGAAATGTAAATGAAAACATTTTGACATTTAACACATAAACAGTATACTTATCAAATAATGTACTGTATAATAATAATCTTGGGTTAAACATCTGAACTCTGATTTTTTTGTTTCTGGACAAGTGGGGCCACGGTGCTATTGATCAGCGTCGCGGCGCAACTGAGGCAGTAGCCTTTCGGCTTCTGGAAATTTGCATTAGCGTCACGGCGCTGCAGAGGCAGAAACATTTCTGCTTCTGCAATTGAATTAGCGTTGCGGCGCCTGTTGTCCTGTGAGTTCATAATTTCAAAATGACGTATCAGCGCCGCGACGCTCTACCATGGAAGTGTGGCGCCGCCTTGAAACCCTAGCCAGCGCTGCAGCGCCCTATCATAAGGTCGTGGTGCCGACGTCCTGACAAACGTTTCTGTGTTGATTTTCAAAAATCATTCAACCCCTAAATCCAATTTAGGGATCAATTCACAGGTCCTTAATCATTACCCACCATTATCAATAACGCTCATTCGACCATCATCCGTTTTTACTCGTTCTTAGCCGTGTACAGTGCATTGAGACGAACAACACACTTTGGCTTTGTTCTAGTTAGATTCGAATGACTTCCTCGAGTTAGCGTAGGAGATAATTTAGGGTAATATCAAAATGTCAACATTTGTTCAAGATACGTAGGATTTCAAGAAACCTCGTTTTAATCCAATTTTACGTTCAACCCATATTATTATTTTATTCAATTGTTATATAACCACTAAACCAGCCTGAGCTTTGATACCACTGAAGGGAATTGTTGGGTACAAAGCATATAAGTAAGGCACAGCGAAAGTTTAAAAATTTTGATTCTTACTTACCTCAACAATAATTCTGGTACGGTTATACAACAATGAGACTTATAATATAAAACATATACTTACAAGTTGGAAAATCTGGAGTCTTTTTCTACTGTTAGGTGCACACGCGATTTCCCTTCCAATTGCAAGCTCCAAGCTTCAATGTACTTCTCCTTCGGAAAGCTAGGAAATCTGGTAGAGGTTCGAGAGAGTATTTTATTCTAAGTCTCTAAGGCTTAGAATGTTATTCTGAAAAATGGTGTAGAATAATGAAAGTGAATGCCTCTATTTATAGTTGAAAATTATGTAAAAAACCAGATTAGGGTTTGACCTTGGGCCTGGCCAAAAATCGACGCAGAGGCGCCGTGACCCTAGGGTATGGGCGTCGCGGCGCTCGACGTGCACTTGCACTGTCTCGATTTAATTTCTGTACATTCTTAATTAAATTCAAAATCCAATTTTTACTTAATTAATGTAAAATTATTCATTTAAATATCTCGATTCCAAATCGAACATTTTAATTACTCTCTCAATACATCATTAGATCGAAATGAACAATCGACATAGTGTGACCCTACAAGCCTTCTCATATTGACATTAATCAAATTAAGGTCTACGCGGAACTCCTAGACGTCGTCGGAAGACGAACTCAATATGTGAAGTACATTTACGCGAATTCGGTAAACTTAACCTTTATGTGGTAAGATAAAATCCTTTCATTCATAACACACCCGATCAAGCTTAAGATTTATCAAGTGTCTATCCAAATGGCTTAATAATTATATCTCATCTATATTAGTCGACGACTAGACCATATTCTAAATATGTCTATTGCGTTGGCCAATGACTTAGTCAACCTAATATCACTGAGAATCTGAGAGTGTTCTCTCGAACATACATTCGAGGAATGAATCCTAATCTTGGCTCAACTACCACCTTCAATCCACATCGTAATGTACCCAATACAAGTCGTATCTCAACCTACAAGGCATTTGAGCTTAGGACGGGATCAAAGTACATTACTTTGTAGATAAGGCGTGTTTTGACCTCAAGTCTAAGGACTTCTATCTACCACACGATGATCATACGTTAGACAAATATAACAAACAGTATATCAGCAGGGTATACCAATACTTCTAAAGTATCCATGTGTCCATCACGAGTAACCATTACTCGTAGCAGGTGAGACATACTACATCCTCTAAGGATGTGATGCAGACCACATGTCGACTTATCACATATCATCGATATCCCATTCTCGATGATCATTAGTCGAGGCTATTTTAAGAGTTACGCTCTATCATAAAAATCTCACTCTATTAATGACAACTTACGCTCAAGGGATGCACATTAATGAGTAATTACAAACAATCAAATAATAATTCAATAATTGCAAATGCCAAAATATTAATCTCCATTAATAATAATATGAATGTGTATAAAGTACATTTGTCCTAATACAGATTGTCTCTAGGACATAAATATACTTTCACTCTATAAACCCCCATCTCAGTTTTGATGAAACTAACTTTGAAGGACGGCATAATGGTAGTTTATGTAAGAGTTTGAAAATATTTTCCTTAATGTATTCTTCCATATAGGGAAAATATATACATAATATACAATTAATGAGAAGAGGAAATCAAGCCTCTAATCTTCCTAATCAATATCAATCCCTAATAATCTTCCTAATCAATAATCCCTAATAATCTTCCTAATTCTCATTTTACTACTTACCATACATAAAATGATATTACATTAATAATAATATCAATAATAATATTAATGATAATATTCTAACACTCCCCTGCAGTCGAAATTGGAGGGCGGTGAATGCTAAGACTGTCCCAAAAATATTCAAATAATACCAGCGGAAGTCCTTTTGTGAAAATATCTGCGATTTGATGACGTGTAGGGACATGTAACACTCGCACTTGTCCGCGAGCCACCTTCTCACGAATAAAATGAATATCTAACTCAATATGTTTAGTGCGTTGATGATTGATTGAGTTCCCTGAGAGATAGATAACACTAACATTATCACAGTATACTAGTGTGGCTGTTGGAATTGGGCAATGAAGCTCAAGTAACAGATTTCTAATCCATCATGATTCAGACACAACGTTGGCAACAACATGGTATTCTGCTTCAGCACTTGAGCGTGATACTGTGGCTTGTCTTTTTGAGGACCATGAGATTAAATTATCACCGATGAAGACACAATAATTGGAGGTGGAGCGTCTGGTGTCCGGACAACCTGCCCATTCTGCATCCGTGTAAGTGACAAGTTTGGAAATGGAGGACGGGTATAGATGTAATCCATACTGCAAAGTGCCCTGAATATATCTGTTACACCTCGTAATTTTAAGACTAATTAGAGGACGTAATTAAGGAGGTAAGATTTGAATTTTGGATATAGAGTATATTTATATATGCTAATCCGGAAATTAGTATACAAGAGGATGTGATTCCGGAAAGATGTTGGTCACAATAAGGGTGACGTTGGATACTTATAGCAATAATTGTATATTCTCGTTATGGAATAGTATTGTATTATAAAATTATGACATTGAGGATATGAGGCTTATGAAATTCTCAGGAATTAAAAGAAGTGAGTTTGAGATTTATTAATTGAAGAACTTGGGGGCCAAAGTGTAAAGGAAAAATCAGATTTTTTCCTTATAAACTTACATTACCTCTTCATCTTCTTCTACACTTAGCAAAAAAAAAATAACTCTCCTCTTATTCTCTCCTCTACACTAATCCGAAAATCACCCTCCACCCATAACCAAAATTAAGGTTTTTATCTTCTCTTCCTAGACTACATTCTTCACCAAAAATTAGAAGCAAAACAACACCAAAAACCGTGGCGAAAACAGTGGCAAAACAGCCACTGCTTGGCCGAAAATTGCCCAGAAAATTGTGATTTTTTGGATGAAATTTTGGAAGAAAAATGTGTAGGGATGATGGCTTAACATTGTAGAACACTTGCATGTCAATTGGGGTTGAAGAAGTGAACAAAAAGGAGGAGAAAATTACAAAACAGTGGGGATTTTCGGACAAAACAGTGGCAGAAAATTTGCGGACTGTTTTGACGAATTCGAGGTATAAAAATTCTTCTTTCTATGATATAATTGGAATGCATGTTGTTAGAATTAAGGTAATGAATTTGTGTTAAGGAAGAATTGGAATTTAAGCATTGCATGTGACCATTTTGGGCTTGTTGCAAATTTGGGACAGATTTTGGTGTTGTTGGATTCGTTGGTGATTGTTGTTATTATTATCACTAATTGCATGATGAAATTGAAAGGAAACATGGAGATTTAGTTGGAATTAGTTATATGGAAGTATTAAAATCCGAAATTGGATTATAGGAATTAAGATAAGAGTTATGGAATCATGACATGTTGTGGCCAAGAACTTGCATGAAATTATTGGACATGTTGTGATGTATATGGACTGTTTTAGGGGCTGTTTTGTGGTGTTATAATTCTGAAAATTTAGTCACCATTATGCATGTTTAAGTGTGGTAGTTTCTAAGGTAAGTCCTAAAGGAATAAGGGTGTGGAAAGGCATAGAAAGGCTTCACATTCTACCCTCGTTGTTGTTGAAACATGGGCTGTTTTGTGGGCTGTTTTTAAGGTGAATTAAGAGGCTAAATTTACATGAGAAGTGGGTGTGTAAATTTCCTTTATTGTTGTCTTGGTTGTGCCCTTAATTGGTGCTTGTTTATTGATGTTATTAGCCTCGTTTGGAAGTTGTGGAAACATGTATAAACAGGGGAAGTGCTGCCCGAATTTTTATAAAATAAGAAGTCGTTATTCGATATAAAGTATGCTAGCGATCATAGAATTGACGAACGTATTACCATTATTATAGGTTGAAGTTCTAAATCGAGACGTACTCTAATATAGAGTCGATTAGTTCGTCTAAGAGGTATGTGAAACTCTTACTCCTTTCTTTTTGGCATGATTTAATGAAAGTACGGCGGACGTACTTAATTCTTATATAGTTTAATTCCTAATGAGGATTGTTATGAGAAGTGCCTATGATTTTTCAGCAAAGAGTTTATTATGACATTATTACAATGATTTTATTGAGAGTCAGATGATAATTTTTACTTGCATATGGTTACTCATGATATCTACTCGTGCTAAGTGTTACTACTTCACCTCACCGAGTCCCGGGCCGGGTTACGACTCGTGCACAACCTTGCATTGTTCACCGAGACCCTCACTAGAGGGTCGGGTTACGTAGGATGGATCCATAGATGAGAGATGATTTTACCGAGTCCCAGCATGGGCCGGGTTATGATATGATTCCACCGAGTCCCGCATTAGTGGGCCGGGTTACGTTACAGGTATATATATGTTTATGGACATGCCTTCATGTTTTCTTGACTTGTCTTTCATTTTTATAAGGCACAACTGACTTTTATGGTTTATGGCATAGTTGGATTTGAATCCTTATTTTTATACTGATCTTCTGTTTCTGTTGGCTAATTATGGTCTCTTTTACGCCTTCATGTTTTACATACTCAAGACATTATTTCATACCGACCCCCTTTCCTGGGTGCGTTTCATGCCCGCAGTACATGTTTTCGATTTAGTGAACCTCAGGCCTAGGTTCCTACTCAAGAGTTGGAAAACTCCTTTGATCCAGGGCTTTGTCATTTTGGTACCGAATCTTTTAGACTTATGTGTGTATTTAGGTGCACGACGGGGCCCTGTCCCGTCATATGTCGTTATTCTTCTTATAGAGGTCTCAGAGACAGTGGTGGGTTGTACGTATGTAAGGGTTATGACTCTGCTTTGGTCGGTCATGTTATTGTATTCTGTCTTTGGGGTGTTCCCATGTATATACGTTACTATCTTGTGGCAGCCTTGTCGGCTTGCTTGTTATGTTATATTGGCTAGTTGTGACTCCTCGGAGACAGGTACAATCTTGGGTAAAGGCGCCTCGTCGGCTTGCCTACCCTGGCATATGTTGCTATTGCGGAGTTATCTTTGCCACGGATTTCGGACTCATTAAGTGTTAGTTGGATTATGTGTGACGAGTTAGTATAATGACATCATTAGGCGCTTAGTCGCGGCTCATCGGGTCGGGTCGTGACAAAAGTGGTATCGTGAGCGCTTAGTCCTCGGAATGTCTACAGACCGTGTCTAGTAGAGTCTTGCGTATGAGTATGTTGTGCACCATACTTATACGCCAGGAGGTCAGCGGACATTTAGGATTGGTTTCTATTCTTCTTACTCTAAGATCGTGCGATAGAGCTATGTTATTAGGTTATTCCCTCTCGACGTATTAATGTGTTATAGCTATGCCTCAGAAGAAAGCGACACCGCGGAAGGGAAATACGAATTCGAGGTTATGAGAAACTATCTTACTCGTATACGGGAAGAAATAATGTAAGCTTGGGACATGGAATATTGAGACTCTTAGAATATTAGATAATCGTTGAGACCTTAGATATACAAGGCCTTCTTGAGTAAAATATTTTATGTTTGATCTGGGTTAAAGTACATGGTATATGTGAAGTCTATTAGTTGTGATGACTCCTTGGTATGCTTATGTTTATATGAAAAGGGATATGAGATATGCCAAAAACTGGAATTGCTACTGTTGTACATATAAGGTTTGTTGTCTCTGGAGCAAGTTGTCTGGATAAGTCCTTGAAATTAGTTCAGCAAGTAGTTGATAGTCGTTAACGGGTTGTCCTACTTGTGGATGGGGCTTAGGAGTATATGGTCCTCTACATGTTGTAATATTACCCTGTTTAAGTTGATGTGTTCCAGCTTTTCTTATGAGTTATGCTATCCATGTTATGTATAAATGTATTCTGTCTTGGTCATACTTCTTTCGAAACAGGTGGTGCATTAATGTCCTTGTACAGTATGTGGGTTGAGTATAAATCACTTGTGTTAGGACCTATCTTTGCCAATTTTGCTCAGTGGGACTACCTCTAAACAGTTAATTAGACTTGCCTAGATATCTTTTATGTTTGATTAAAATTTCCCCCGTAATTGTCTTTGCGTATCATAATGTAGAATGCAAAAATGTTCTAATAACCCAAGCCTGCGTTTTATCTCTTAAATAAGGAATAGATTCGTATGATAAACATGTTGTCAGTAGTTGCTTAAGGGAGTGGAAAATTGAGTAATTACATAATTCCAGGAATGACTTGTTGCTGCAATAAACGGTTTACTTATTTAGTTAACTATTAAACCGTGAATATATTATGCCAAGCATTATGTAATATATGTGAATATTATGGCTATTTATGACTACTCTATTAATGTCTAGTATGTTCAGTTGATGAAAACACTGTTAGAGTATTGTGTGACGATTATTTGTGTGTTAAGTGGTTGTCTTGTTAAGTTTAAGGGTTATTTGACCTTGTATGATCTGTTTAAATGACTTTGAAGTAATTGGTATACTAGTTTTAGTCCATTGTAACCCCTCTTGGATTGTTTAAGTCTTGTGGTGTCCATAGTATGTTAGGTCAAACCATCATTAGCACATGTACTAATTCAGTATGCTTAATACATGAACATGAGGTTGTTCCCCTGGTTAACTGAACAAATTATTTCGGTATGTTGCTATAGTGGCTTGAGAAGTATATTAAACCTCTTAGACACTATGTTCGATTAATCCATGACTCAATACACAGGTTATGTTAATTAAACACCAATTGTTGAAGTTAAAAATTATGCTTACATAATGACTATGTTGGTTGTAAAGGTCACATTTGGTATGGAAATGATTGAAGGGATTAATGTTTTTATTTATTTATTTATCTGCCTATAATAAAGGAACTAAGATTTAGCATAAGAATGTTGTTATAATTATGATAGGATCACCTAATGACTTTGAAATGGATGTGTGTCTTGTCTAAGTGCTGTCGTGATCTGAAGGATAGTTTAGGAGACTATTTGGTGTATGTTTTGCTTGTTAAAGGGTCATATCTATCCTTGGCATGCCCCAATAGTCTTAGGTGGTCTAATACTCATCTGAACATAACTATTTAAAATAACCTTGTCTCTTCCTCATGTGCATAACTCTGCATCCAGTTTGGTTTGATTGTATATGCCCATGTTTTGTATCTATGTGTTGATTAAATCAAACTGTTAAGTCCACTTATTTTCATGTCTGCTACTGCAGTATGTCTACCCCCTTCTCCTTTTATGTAAATTTGATAGATAATATAAGATCATTTGAGTTTTGATAGGTATCTAAATCACATGTTAAAAAAAATGAAATGAATATCTGAGTAGTTCCTCAACTATGTGCATTCCCTTGCTTCTGCAGATTTGGTTAAGTTATTAAGTGAGTAGTGATGAGGTTAGCATGACATGGATAGGCAATCCACATATGTTTGGTCTGTCTATATATACTTGTTTATGCCTACTCATGTCCGGATAATTGGTTTACCTGTTACCACTCGGGATTGAATATCTAGTTTGGTATAATTATAGATTTCTTTAAGTTTTGATTGACATTGTCCATTTTCCAAGATGTGAAATTCAAAAAAAAATAAAAGGGGGGGGGGTACCTTGAATTTTATGTTTCCCAATCCACTTCTTGATGGTACCTACAAGATTGTAGCTTTAGGTAATACCAAATTTAGAAACAGTAAGCAGAGAGATTCTTGTTCTGTCCCTTTAAGAGTTTGGGATTGTACTGGTCACAATCAGCTTTATATAGGAAGAAGAAGGGGCATTGTTACCAAATTGAAAGTAGTAGTAGATATCAACAAAAGAGTGTAAATGTTCCATGCTGATTTAGAATAATCTGTACAATTGAAATAGAACGAAACATGTTAATTTTAGATTTGTCTAGTCGTGTATGGGCTACCTAGTTAATTTAATGCTTAATATTGCTAACTTAAAGATATTAATGATATATGAAATACCTAGATTTGATTTAATGGATTGGCAGGTTGGATGGAAGTTGGGTTTAGCATGTATGGGTTATTTAAATTAATGTGATGACCAATAGATTATTTTGGAAACTCGTTTGGCTATCTGTAAGTCGTTTGGTCATATTATCTACCTAAAACTAGCACCACTAATTAAGAACAAGATTAGTTGTCCTATTTAACAAAACTTGTCTTATATCGTCTGATATGATAATTTAAAACTAGAAGAGAATGAGTTAAGTGGGTTGATATGGTTGAGGTTATATGATGTTATTTATGATGGGAATTGATAAAGGGTAGCCTATGTGATGATTGTGAATTATGATTATTACCTAAATTCCGAGCCTGCTTTACTGATTTAGGGGTATGTTAGAAGATATGACTAAGCATGCCTAATTAATGTTAATATGATTTGGATATATCTGTAAGTTTTGGATTAGTAAGTTCAATACGGTGTCGACTTGTAATAGATAAGGTCTTGCTAATCATTGTTAAAAATGAGACATTGAGTAACCTGATTTGATTAACTTAAGCTTCCAATTTATGCTCATTGTTTAAAATTATTCTTAATATGGGTATTAAGTATATGTTAGGCTCAAATAACACGATATGGATAACACTTGCTAATTGAATTATTAGAGAGATAGTGATTAATATCTGGACATGAAAACTTAGCTCATTATATGCCTATTATGTGTTCACTTGTTCTGATTTAGGCTTGATGTAGGTCTAATATAAACTTTAAGACTTGTTTAGCCTTAGTACCTGATCATAGGCATGGTAATGATGGATTGGATATTCATTTAGCCTTACTCACGATATCTACTCGTGCTAAGTGTTACTACTTCACCTCACCGAGTCCCGGGCCGGGTTACGACTCGTGCACAGCCTTGCATTGTTCACCGAGACCCTCACTAGAGGGTCGGGTTACGTAGGATGGATCCATAGATGAGAGATGATTTTACCGAGTCCCAGCATGGGCCGGGTTATGATATGATTCCACCGAGTCCCGCATTAGTGGGCCGGGTTACGTTACAGGTATATATATGTTTATGGACATGCCTTCATGTTTTCTTGACTTGTCTTTCATTTTTATAAGGCACAACTGACTTTTATGGTTTATGGCATAGTTGGATTTGAATCCTTATTTTTATACTGATCTTTTGTTTCTGTTGGCTAATTATGGTCTCTTTTACAGCTTCATGTTTTACATACTCAGTACATTATTTCATACTGACCCCTCTTTCCTCGGGGGGGCTGCGTTTCATGCCCGCAGGTACATGTTTTCAGTTTGGTGAACCTCAGGCCTAGGTTCCTACTCAGCAGGTTGGAAAGCTCCTTTGATCCAGGGCTTTGTCATTTTGGTACCGAATCTCTTTTAGACTTATGTTCGTATTTAGGGGCACGACGGGCCCCGTCTCCGTCATATGTCGTTATTCTTCTTATAGAGTGCAGAGAGCGGTGGTGGGTTGTACGTATGTAAGGGTTATGACTCTGTTTTGGTCGGTCATGTTATTGTATTCGTCTTTGGGGTGTTCCCATGTATATACGTTACTATCTGGTGGCAGCCTTGTCGGCTTGCTTGTTATGTTATATTGGCTAGTTGTGACTCCTCAGGAGACATGTACAATCTTGGGTAAAGGCAGCCTCGTCGGCTTGCCTACCCTGGCATATGTTGCTATTGCAGAGTTATGCTGCCGGATTTCAGACTCATTAAGTGTTAGTTGGATTATGTGTGACAGGTTAGTATAATGACGTCATTAGGGCGGTTAGTCGCGGCCCGTCGGGTCGGGTCGTGACAATATCGCACAATGCGTTTTAGAGCATGCATATATTCCTCCATTGGATTATGCATAAATAAGCACATTTGTTGCACTGCATAAGTAATATCTGACTTGGTGAACGTGAGATACTGCAATGCTCCTGCTAGGCTACGGTATAATGTTGAATCAACAAATGGTTTGCTTGAGGTGGCACTCAATTTAGACTTTGTGTATACCAGAGTTGCCGAAGATTTGCAAAAAGACATTCCAGCTCGTTCCACAATCTCAGATGCATACTTCTTCTGGGAGAGAAATAATCCACCTACATATCGTGTCACAGTAATTCCTAGAAAGTAGTGTAGTGAACCAAGAGCTTTCATAGCAAATTCAGAACTAAGCTGTGACATGATACTCTTGCGAAGAGAGTCTGAAGATGCTATTAGGATAATATCATCCACATATAAAAGAAGATAAGCAATATGATTACCCTGAAAAACCCATGTGTGACACAAAGTGTGCAAACCACTTATACCAAGCCCTGGGAGCCTGCTTCAGGCCATATAATGATTTGTTGAGCAAACACACATGATTGGGATATTTAGGATATTTGTATCCCAATGGATGGTGTATGTAGACAGTTTCATAGAGGTGTCCATGGAGGAAGGCATTTTTGACATCCAATTGATGAAGAGGTCATCATTTTGAGAGAGACAGGCTTAGAACTGTTCTGATAGTTGCCGGTTTGACCATTGGATTGAACATCTTGGACCATCTTTGATAGATGACGCTTGAATATTCAACACATCTCGGACCATCTTTGATAGAGTCGGAAATGTCTTTTGATTCTCCCTCCAGTATTTCAGCAAGTCTTCACGTCCATTTTCATTAGCAATTGATTCGAACGGTACAACACCCTACAAAACATAAACATCAAACTCGCTAATATATGAAGCACTTGAACCACTATATATTCTATTTCGAAGGCCTTGAATACTTGAAGCAGAAACCGCATGTTTTTATAAGGTTGAAGTGAAGTAGAAGAAGATAGTACAGAAGCCGGTTGATTATTTGCACTTTTCTCTTGGTAATACATATAAATAGTTTTGCATTGTGTTTGTATGCTAGAGATAACATGTCCTTTAGTTGGTTCTGTTTCAAGTATTTCTAGGCATTCATAAATCGTTTCAATAAGGGCACAACCGTCTACTTTAATAGTAGGATTTAATACAACATCAATAAAATAAATAGTGGGAATAGGAAAAAAATATTTTTTAAATTTTACAATCATTTTTGTAATAGCTGGAGCTTAAGTTGGTTTTTTCTTATATTCATTAAATAACAAAAATATTAGAGCTATATAATATAACATAGATGAAATAGTAGAATGATAAATACCAGAAAATTCCTTAGTAGCTAGAAAAAAATTCTCTAAGAATACAATAAGTTCCCAAATTTTATCCCAATCATCATCTACAAGCATATCCAAAGAATTTTGATTATGGGCGTTAAATACTAAAGTTAAAGGTCTTCTATACTCCTGAGCAACAACTAATTGTTCATACAAAGAATTCCACCTAGTTGCAACTTCTTCTGAAATTTTCTTATAAGGTAATTCACAATCATGACATATATTTTTAAACTCTTCGCGTCTTTGTATTTTATTACCTTTAAAAATAAAGTTGATAGCAAATTGTATTTTATCAAGAATAGAGCTAAAAAGTTTTAGGTCATCCTTTACAACTAAGTTATAAATATGACATGCACATCTAACATGAAAAATATCGGGAAAAGATGAAGTCAATCGCGTTTTTAAAATGTTTACAGCATAATCATTATCTAATGAAATAGTCATAATTTTATCATTAATTTCATAATATTCACTAATTTCATGAATATTTCTTGAAATAAAAATTCCAATGTGCCTTTCATGAATATATCTATATGCTATTATACGTTTTTGCACAGACCAATTGTGATTTATCCAATGACATCTAACCGTTAAATAATCATTACCATTAGTACTACGGTCTATGTCAGAAGTGATAGCCACTTTGCCCTTAAAATGATACAAAGTATAACGTAATATTGTTGATATTCATGCGCAAATTTAAAAACATCTCTTCTAATAGTTGATCTAGAAAAACCGTTAAAAGCAGAATTATATGTTTCTCGAATGTAATGAATAAAACCAGGAGAGGAAGAAAATGAAAAGGGCAAACTCTCCACAACAACTAATTTTGCTAAATTTTCCCGATCTTTGTGTTTATCAAATAGCTAGTTGACTAGGAATGTCTCTTTCAAAAAAATCTCATGCAGGTGATTTTAATTTTCGTTAATTGTTTTCGTTGCTTTTCGCTGTAGACTTGCTGTGAGGTTCGTCATTTATGTCCATTTAAGCTTATTTCATTTTCTCCATTGGACCTCCAATGTTATGCTGTTGGTATGATCTCGAATTGAGTGGATTTGCTATTTTTGCCGACTTATCAAAAACAAATACCATCATTATCTATATCTATCTATGTTTTGATGGCAGAGTCCTGATAACAAATATAGAATGATAGAGGTGTGTGCAAGTTATCCGGATACCATCACAACTCATAAGCTGATACTTGCATAAACAATAGCAAGTCATACCTGCATTTTATTAATATATCCTCTTCTCCACGTTTTTCTCTATTTTCTTCAATGTGAACTTCATATACATTTCTGCAGGGGAGTCCCTCTCATTGCTTGTAACTGTCCCCTTCTACAATAGCTGCAGCCTCCTCAGTCAACTTTTTATTGTTCACAATAGGATAAAAACTATCCTTCCCTTTCTTCTTTGCTCTATTTCTTCTTTATTTTTACTCGATAGTTTGATGGATCATTTCGAATGCGACCCATTGAGTTGCTGGAATACTAGGTTGGACCACCTTACATCAAATAGATAGGATATAAATGAACTTTGCTTGCGTTAGCACCAACAAAAAGGAAATGTCATTTGATTAATTGGAAAACCTTGATAAGGCGCGAGAGTCAAAATCAAAATTTTAACTTTATGAGTTCTAAATTTTAGGATAACAATATTGTGTTAGTAATTGGATTGAATTTGATTTTTATATATTCTTGTGAATTTCTTAATATAAATACATGGTTTGTGAGAAAGATGGAGAATGAAAATAAGTTGTATATTCCTTCAGTTGTATGTACATCTCAAATATATACACTAGACAGTTATAAAGATATAGCTATTTATACTTAGGTCCCTATGCTCTTTACTGGTTACATATTTAACACTCCCCCTCAAATTGGAGTATATATTATGTATACCCAACTTGTTACAAATATAATCCACTTGAGGACTTCTAAGAGATTTAGTAAAATGCCAGCTAAATGATCATTTGAACTAACAAATGTGGTCACAATATCTCGAGTTTGTAACTTCTCTCGAACAAATTGACAATCAACCTCAATGTGCTTATTCCTCTCACGAAACACTGGGTTTGATGCGATATGTAAAGCTGCTTGATTATCACAATAAAATTTCATAGGAAGAGGTTGACATAGTCCTATTTCCTCAAGTAATTGCTTCAACCACAACAACTCACATGTAGTTACAGCCATAGCCCTGTATTATGCTTCAGTACTTGACTGAGCAACAAATTTTTGCTTCTTACTCTTCCAGGAGATCAAGTTTCCTCCAAACAAAACACAATAACATGTAGTAGACCTCCTATCCAACATTGAACCAGCCCAATCAGCATCAATGTAGCCAACTATCTCAATATGGCCTCTGTCCTGATACAATAGTCCTCTTCCAGGGGCATTCTTAAGATACTTTACAATCTGAATAATCGCATTCCAGTGAATCTCCGTCCCGTTATTAGTTAGGTGACATTTTTACAAAAGGTCTTCCGTGCGTACTTTTTGTTGATTTCAGGAACAGTCTCAGCATCCGAGAAGCTCCAGCTAAGATTGCGGGGACTGTTAGAGTGATTATGGGAAGATCCCATAATCACCTCCCTCATTATGATAATTGATTTGTAATTATTCTAATTATTGTAATTATAATTAGGATCTTATATATTAGGTAAAGTAGAATAGTTGTCTTCTAGAATAGTCTTGATTTAATTCATGTATATATATTGTATATTTGGAAGAAGAATGATTAAGGGAATATCTTCTTACAAAAAGCCTAATTTCATGTTTCCCTCAGATCATGACTATATCATTTCAATACTGTATCGAGTTCAGTCGTATTCGTGTTTCAAAAAACCTTCATAACCTTTTGTCTCTTAATATCTTATGCTGCCCAATTGAGGAAGTCCATATTGTTGGTGCACCTAAAATGCTATCTTTCGAGTACGTGAATGAGGTGGAGCCTTATTATAATTTATGCGGTAGTGTTGACAAATGTCTGCGTATGTTAAATCTTGGTGCTTGTCAGAATCTCAGAAGGTTGGAACTTGTGAAGACCGCAATTAATGATATGGTACTCTTCGAGCTTATACAAAAACTACACTTTATCAAAGAGTTGATCTTTCACTACTGTAAGTACTTGAATAAAATACAAATCTCAAGTTCAACACTCGAGGTTTGTAGCATAGTTCATTGCGGATATTTAGTGCAAGCCATTTTTTATGTGCCCAATCTACTCTCCTTAGCCTTCACCAAACAATATAGATTACCTTCCTTATATTTTGTAAGTGCTTCAAGCCAATGCAGGATTTCCATAAATTATGACTATCCATGGGATACTGAGCTGTGCATTCACTTACGGAGATCTCTAGTTGAGTTGAATGATCAAGTTGTAGACTTGACATTGCGTAGTATCTATGAAGGCTTGAGATCAGCAATTGGAATTGATCATCTACCCCCACCTTAAGTTGAGAATTTGATATTATCTTAAAGGGCAGCCCGGTGAACTAATCTCTAGCTATGCGCGAGGTTCGGAGAAGGACCGAATTATCTTATTGTATATATTCAACTGAGACATATTCATCTTACTTAAATGACATCTTCTGGATTTGTTGGCCCAAGAATTTAACAGTAGAGTGTGGCCAAAATTTTAGAAAGTTCCTACGTCAAGTATAAGACTATTTAAGGTAACCTTTACACTACAATATTACAACAATATATACCATATATACACATATTAAACAGCCCGTGATGGGCCACTGATTATTGTCCGTGATGGGCCAGTAATGGGACTTATCCGAGACTGCTTTGCTCTATTTGCCCGTGATATACACTTCTGTCTATTGGGTGTATATCACGGGTATATTGCTTTGTTTAACACACACCCACAGTCATAGCGGGCGGTCTTCGAACGTTGAGTCTGTCCCTAAAATCTTCAAAGAGTACCGAGGGAAGACCCTTTGTAAAGATGTCTGCAACTTGATATCTTGACGGGACATGACATACGCGTACCTGTCCCCGAGCAACCTTTTCACGGACAAAGTGAATGTCCATCTCGATATGCTTAGTGCGTTGGTGCTGAACCGGATTACCTGAGAGGTAGATGACACTAACATTATCACAATATACTAAGGTTGCCTTCTGAATGGGACAATGAAGCCCTAAAAGCAAGTTACGTAACCAACATGATTCTGAGACCACATTAGCTACCCTTCGATATTCTGCCTCGGCACTTGAGTGGGATAGAGTCGCCTGACGCTTCGCAAACCAGGAGACCAAGTTGTTGCCAAGGAATATACAATAGCCAGACGTAGACCGTCTGGTGTCCGGACAACCACCCCAATCCTCATCTGTGTATGAGACAAGTGTGGATGTCGATGAAGGATACAAATGCAACCTATAGTCCAGTGTACCCTGAATATACCGAATGATGCATTTGATTGCATTCATGTGCTCAACTCTGGGATCATGCATAAATAAACACACCTGCTGAACAGCAGCATACGTAATATCCGGTCTGGTAAATGTAAGATACTGAAGGGCCCCTACAAGACTGCGGTAGCAGGTTGGATCCTCATAAGGGACGTCGGCCGTGGCACCAAGCTTGGGCTTAGTATCAACTGGAGTGGAAATGGACTTACAGAATCACATCCCAGCCCTCTCGATGATCTCAGCTGCATACTTTCATTGAGACAAGAACAAACCATCTGAATGACGCTTGACTGCAATCCCCAAAAAGTAACTCAAGGGCCCTAAGTCTTTCATAGCAAACTCAGAGCTGAGCATGGTCATGATAGACTGGCGTAAGGCATCAGAAGAGGCCGTCAAAATGATATCATCCACATACAACAGAATGTAGGCCAAGGACGAACCACGACTGTAGATGAACAAGGAATTATTTGACCTGCTGTGAGTGAACCTAATTGTCGAAACATAGTCAGCAAACCTCGTATACCATGCCCGTGGAGACTGCTTAATCCCATATAAGGACTTATTCAACAAACATACATGATAAGGATGGTGGGGATCCCTGAACCCCAACGGTTGATGCATATATATTATTTCCTTGAGATCACCATGTAGGAAAGCATTCTTGACATCTAACTGATGAATAGGCCATGCCTTCGAAAGAGCCAGGCTAAGCACAGTGCGAATGGTAGCCCGCTTGACCACCGGACTAAACGTCTCCCTACAATCTATTCCAACCTGCTGAGTCTTACCATCACCCACAAGCCGTGCCTTATGTCGAGCAAAAGACCCATATGAATTCTCCTTATAAGCAAAAATCTACATAGACCTGATAATATTAATACCAGATGGACGGGGCACAAACTCCCACGTCTTATTATCAATAGGAGCATTATATTCATCAGTCATAGCAATTTCCAATTCGGGTCGTTTAAGGCAGACACAGGATTACGGGGCAATGGGGATTTAGAGACATCAAAATGTAAATTAAATTATCTTTTTGGTGTAAAAATACCCCGCTGACTCCGAGTGACCGGTCTATGACTCGAGGAAGTGTGGAGTGGATTTTGGGAATTTGCTGTACTCGGGACGGACCGGCCAGCAGGCAGTGGGCCTGCTGGTCCACTCTGAAGCGATACAACGTCAGAATAGTAATGAACCGGACCAGCCGGTGTTAGGCCGGATCGCCCAATCACTTAAACTAGCCCAGTGAGAAGACTGGGCAGAGCTGACCGAGACGGGCCAGTGGGACCAGCGGGACCGGTGGAAAATTTGGGTGCGGGAGATGTCCGAAAAATGCAGAATAATATATGGGGATATTTGATCATCCAAAAAATTATATGAACTAGGCTCGGGAGTATGAACTTTCGTAAATGGAAATTGGGTTTCATCAAAAATGACATGGCGATTAATTATGACTTTCTTGGAGGATAAATCAAAGCATTTGTAACCACGATGATTAGACGGATAACCCAAAAACACACACGGAGTAGACCGAGCCTGAAGTTTGTTAATTGTGGTGGATGGGAATAACGGATAACACAAGCACCCAAAAACCCGAAGATGAGAATAAGAAGGGTTCTTATTATATAAGATTTGGAGTGGGGAAGAATATGTCAGACCTTTGGAATGAATTATGTTAAGGAGATATGTGGCCATTTGTAGAGAATGATGCCAAAAATATAGGGGTACGAAGCATGAATTAAGAGAGTTCGGACAATGTTATTTGTGGAACGAATTTTGCGTTCGGCTTTCCCATTTTGTGAAGATGTATGAGGACACAAAAAATGAAAATTGATCCCATTATTAGCACAGAACTCTCGAAACTCCCTATTGTCATACTCTTTCCCATTATCACATTGAATATTTTTTATTTCTCTTTCGAATTGGGTACGAATGAACGCTCTAAATTTTATGAAGACTGAAAACACTTGAGATTTATTTGCAATTGGAAACGTCCACAAAAATTTAGAATAATCATCTAAAAAGAGAACATAATATCGATGACCCAATGAACTGAGAACAGGAGACGTCCATAGGTCGCTATGAATAATATCAAATGGCATTGACGTATCAGAATTTGAGTCTACAAATGGCAGCTTAACAATTTTTCCTAACGAACAAGATTGACAAATTGGAGTACAACTCGTACCCTTACAAGAAATAAAACTATTTTTATCTAAAATTGATAAAATAGAGGATCCCGGATGACCAAGGCGAGCATGCCACATGAAAGGAGAAATGGATGTAAAGGCTGATGGCAAAGCTTGACTCGATGGACTAAAACCGGGCATAATAGGATAAAGATCCCCCCTACTATCACACCTCATGAGATGACTCCCCGTCTTGAAATCCTTCACAGAGAAACCAAAAGGATCAAATTCAACAAAAATAGAATTGTCAGTGGTGAACTTTCGGACAGACACTAAGTTTTTAATCAATTTGGGGGCATGTAAAGTATTTTTCAAGATAAGGGGTGGATTAGGGGGAGACAACGTTTTCTGACCATAACCCTGAATTGGAATAGAGCTGTCATTACCAACAATTATACCCCGAGGGTTGCTCAAATTGGAATAAGATGAGAGAGTACCTGAATCGGAAGTCATGTGGGTAGTGGCACCGGTGTTCATATACCAATTTGGGTCCGGTTGAGTCAAACACAATGTGTGCATAGCAGCCTCGATATCGGTTTGAGTGGAGCCTGCTGCGTGGTGAGCTTGCGGAGGTCGGGGCCCAAGTATTCTAGGACTGGGCTGAACTGGGCCGTAGCTGCTGGAATTGGCGTTACTGGGCCAGTGGGTAGTGGGCCGTGACTGCTGACTATTGGTCCTGAAAGACTGGCCAGCCCACTGGCTACCGGGAGCTGTTGGAAAATATGGACTGCTGGCCCACGGCCCATTGCCCCAGCCCCACTGCCATGGGCCCCACTGCTGGGACCAGTAGGGTGGATGGCCACTGTTCACTGGACAGGGCCCACTGCCGGCCTGCTGACCACCGGAACCGACACGTTTGCCCCCACGGTTTTTGTTATTATTCTTACGATTATTTTTGTCGCCACCATGAGTATGATTTTGGACCGAATTATTAACAAAACCCGAAGAATTTGTGGAGGACGTCATTAGGCCGACGGGGCTTGCTCCGGTAGCCACTTTTTTAGCCAAACCGGCTTCTTCCAAAGTAAGCATGGAGCGGGCTTGATAAAAAGCGGAAAGTGTGTTGCTTTGACAAAGGAGAGTCCCAACGCCATTATAGGACTCAGAAAGACATGCAACCAGTTGTAGAACCAGACGATTATTTGTGACAGGTGCGCCAACGTTACGGAGTTGGTCCGCCAACTCCTCGAGTTTCTTGCAATATGCAGACACGTTTGGAAATTCTTCCATGCGAACTAGAGAGAATTCCTGCTGGAGTGTGACAACACGTGAATGTTGGTTATCTTGGAATATGTCACGCAACTATTCCAGGTAGCCATAGTCGTGGTATCCGGCTCAATAATCGTCTGTAAGAGGTCAACCGAAATAGTAGAATATATCCACTGGAAAATGGTAGCATCAAGAGTAATCCATAACTGAGGATCCTTCGCGGGAATAGGTGTAGCGGGAGGAATTATGTGATGGATAACTTGATGGGAGATAGCGTGAATTTTAAACAATTCTGCCCACGTCGTATATTGAATGTTTTCCATCTCAAGCACAATAGGGATATTGTTCTTGACGTTAGAAACCATGAGGGCATGATGAAAATTGTTCTTAGACATATTGAAAGAACAAAGAAGGAGAGAAAATTTGAGAATAGTAAGAGAGATTTTGAGAGCGGAAGACGAATTTTGGAAGAAAAACCAGAGGGGGGGGAGTTTTGGCCGAGGTGTACAAAATTTTGGGAGAGAAAATTTTGTTAGACCTAGTCTCTTGATACCATGAAAGAAATAATCCCCTTGATTATTTTCATTTATTGAAAAGTATATATACAAGTTACACAATAGGAGAATCATATTCCTATTCTACTCCTTAAATCTTATTCTACCATAATTCTAACTATACAATTATGGTAAGTGTATAAGACTATTTAAGGTAACATTTACACTACAATATTACAACAATATATACCATATATACACATATTAAACAGCCCATGATAGGCCACTGATTACTGTCCGTGATGGGCCAGTAATGGGCCTTATCCGAGACTGCTTTGCTCTATTTGCCCGTGATATACACTTATGTATATTGGGTGTATATCACGGGTATATTGCTTTGTTTAACAGTTTAAATTATGATGATAGCGTCACATATTTATTTTCCTTCCTAACAATTATGTACTCTCCCGTCCCAAAATAATTGTCATGTTTTTTCTTTTTAAAAATCAATTTGACTAAACTTCAAAGTTAAATTAGATTATATTAATTTAATATTTTAAAATTAAAATTTAGATATTCGGAAACTATAAAAAAAGTATTATATGTTGCAATTCTTCTCATAATAATATGATAAAAAATATAGCTCAAAATGTTAGTCAAAGTTGATATAGTTGGATTCTTGAAAAATGTAATGCGACAAGTATTTTGAGACAGATGGAGTATATTATTTGTGCAGATGCATTCCGAGATGGGGAACTCATTAAATTAGAGTGTTATCATAGTTTGGGATTTAGATTTACTTTTTTAATTCTCTCCATAACTTAATTTCATGAGGTATCATATTGATTGGGTTTGTTAATTTAACCGGGTCTCAGTCGACAATACACTTGACTAGACAGTAGCAAGTGACCCCTGCAATATTGCCTGTGAAACTATATAAGCACATTTGATAAATCTTAAACGAAGTAAGCCTAGTAACAGGAGATACTTTGTGCATCAGGTTGTTCTTTATAGTAATGTAGTAATATTTACTTCATTTTTTTACTGCAACAACTTTGTAATGCTTCAGCAACTTAATCACACATTTACAAGATCGTATTCATGTACTCTTGTTCATTAATTTAAACTTTACATATAATAAAGTCATCTAGTTCAATGTTAACCTCCTGTGTTTACTTCACTTTTTTTTTTCCAATGTGTGTGGACCAGTAAATAATGAGAGGAAAGAGGTGAAAAGAAAGGACCTTCGGTAGAACTGAAACCTCTCATTCAGATGATGTTACGGGGAAATTGTAACCACTCTGTTGCGATCCTAACCCCCTATTCACTTCACATTTGAGAAGCAAATTTGGTCAAGAAATAAGCACTAGTACAATTTATATATTTTTAGAATCATGGTGTTGAGGTCGACTTTGTGTATAATTGGTACCTTTCACCGGTACATACATTGGGTAGCTCTGTCTAACAATTAAGGCTTGAATAGATAGGGAGAAATCACCTAATGTGGTATTACAATTGTTGTTGTTGTTGAGAATTACACCTGAAATTTCATGGTTCTAAACACAATCCATTAACCACTAGATCATACACTTGAATGCGTATTAGTATAATTATTACATGTCAACTTAAAAGTTGATGGTCAAATTTCTAGGATATTTGTGATTTATAGCCTAGGCAGATTTTAGATCGACAAAATACAAAAGAGATATTGAGTATATTAAGGAAGCGATTCTAGTATGCATTTCAAAGTTGTGAATGCCTAGATTTAAAGTGGGCAATATTATTGGAGGATCGGAATGTTATAGAATTATCCTTCATTATTCTCTAGATTCATATTGGAAAGAGAACAATCATTTCACTCTAATAACAGGAATGTAAAGGCAAACCTCTTCCTATTTAAGCTTACTATACGTAATTTTTTATCTTCGAATTAACGTAACTTTAAGAAAAAATTTACAACAGAACAAAGAGTCTATCTTCTTCTTTCTTTTTCAAATCCAAATATAGTCCAATGGAATGGACATCTATTTATTTCTACTATTATATCTTCTGTTTACTGTTTATTCAGTTACTTTGTTTTTTTACTGTAAATTTTACTTTAAAGCGTGTTTCCTCTTCCCATCAATACCAATTTTGATTACTACTAGTACTATTTTTCTTTTCCTTGGTTTTATCACAGAAATGTAATGCACATTCAGTTTACAATTGGAACAATATAAAGACCTAAGCTACTCTAGACCAAGTCAACATGTGAATTCTTAGGCTTCAAATATTGCACAATTAATTCTACCAATAATAGTGTCCACATTAACTCCTGTCAATTTAATGATATACAACTGTGACCTCCTCAAATCAGCAGAACGTGTAGGTAACTTTTAAAAGCATTATTGCTCGACTAAAGACTCGTACCAAATTTCACCTAAAAATGACATTGATAGGACTCAACAAGGACAAAATCATTTGTAGACTTTGTAACGTGATAATTTCTCAGAAATGACAGGACTGAATAATTTCCAAGTCTCCTATGTAACGCTTCTTTTACGTAATTAGCATACATTGACTAGTCCTACAGCCGGTCAAGTCTTTGGATGCTTCCAAGTTCCAGTTGTAAACTGAATGTATAACATATTAACATCACAATTTTGTGATGGTTAAATATACACAATATAAACACAATATACATGTGTATATTGTGTATATTGGGCTCTCGGTTTTTCCCCTTGTACCGTGTAGAATTAGGTAGTATTTTAGTATCCTAGTTTAGGTAATGTTTTAATGTAATTAGTATTATACACTTACCATAATATTTGTATTACCATAATTGTATAGTTAGTATCCAAGTATAATAAGGTTTTAGGAATAGAATAGTAATATGATTCTCCTATTATGGAAATATGTAACTTGTTTATATAGTCTTTCAATCAATAAAAATAATCAATGGATTATTTCTTTCACTTAATTTTTTCTTTCATGGTATCAGAAGTCTAGGTCTTAAAATCATCTCTCTAACTTCCTCCAACTTCCGTCGACCTCCCTTGAAATTCCGAGATCTTTGCTCTCATTTTTTCGTGTCGACGAGATCCTCCCTCTTCCCAATTTTTTCTCAAAAATCCCTCAATCACATATTGTTCTATCAATATGTCTACATCACGGAACACGTTTCATCCTGCCCTCACAGTTTCTAACATCAAGAATAACATCTCTCTTGTTCTTGAAATAGAAAACGTCCAATATGCGACGTGGGCCGAACTGTTCAAAATCCACGCACACTCGCATCAAGTCATCCATCACATAATTCCCGCGGCTCCTGAGGATACGGAGGTGCCAAAACGCGAGGGTGATCCTAAGTTGTGGACGACTCTAGATGCTACCGTCCTTCAGTGGATATATTCCACAATTTCTACCGACCTTTTGCAAACGATTATTGAACCAGACTCTACGGCGCAGGTGACTTGGGATAGACTACATGATATATTCCAAGATAATCAGAATTCTAGAGTTGTTACTCTTGAGCATGATTTCTCCTACGTCAATATAGAAGATTTCCCTAACGTTTCGGCCTATTACAAAAGATTGAAGGAATTGGCGGACCAACTCCGCAACGTTGGTGCGCCGGTTTTGAATGACCGTTTGGTCCTCCAAATGGTTTCAGGCCTCTCCGAGGACTATAGTGGTGTTGGCACGCTTCTTCGTCAAAGCAATCCACTTTCACAATTTTATCAAGCTCGTTCTATGCTTACACTCAAAGAAGCGGGCATGGCTAAAAAGGCGGCTACCGGTACTAGTCCTGTAGTTATGATGACCGAATCCACTGTCCATCCTCCCGGTTCAAACAACTTGGGCCAAAACCGCAACAACGGTGGTGGCAAAAAGGGAGGAAATAAGAAAAATAATGGCAAGAACTGCGGCAGCAACCGGCACAATGGTGGTGGCGGTGAGGGCCATCGCGGTGGTCAACAGCAGCAGCAGCAATTTTGGGCCCCACAATAGGCCCATATGCAGTGGTAGTGGGCTACCCAGCAGCAGTCCAGACCCAATTCTACCTGGTCCACATACAGCCAGTCTTCTGGGCCGAGGCAGGAAGTAGGGGTACTTGGGCCTCGGCCCCCGCAGGCCCATCATGTCGCGGAACCCACGTCTACCGACATCGAAGCCGCAATGCACACGCTTGGTTTAAATCATTCGGACCCAAATTGGTATATGGACGCCGGTGCCACTACCCACATGACATCCGATTCAGGTACGCTCTCGTCTTATTACAATTTGAGCAACCCTCGCGGCATAATTGTTGGTAATGGTAATTCTATTACAATTTGTGGTTATGGTCATAAAACGTTGTCTCCCCCTCATCCACCCCTTATCTTGAAAAACACCCTACATGCCCCCAAATTGATTAAAAACTTGGTGTATGTCTGTAAATTCACTACTGACAGTTCAATTTTGTATTGAATTTGATCCATTTGGTTTCTCTGTGAAGGATTTCAAGATGGGGAGTCCTCTCATGAGGTGTGATAGTAGGGGAGATCTTTATCCTATCACACCCAATTTCGATCCATCGAGTCAAGCCTTGCCATCAACATTTGCAGCACATTCTCCTTCCTTGTGGCATACTCGTCTTGGTCATCCGGGGTCATCTATTTTGTCATCATTGTCGCGCCCGTTTTTAACCGACCCGGCGAGAGGTCAGAAGCGGAGCACAAACGTGTTCGGTGATTCCTGGGTAAATGGTTAAGGAGTCGCCACCTAATTATTTCACGATGAATTAGGACACCTAAATATTAAATAAATGATGCAATGTAACTCCAATTTTAAGGTCTGCGAAACTAATGAGATTCTAGGTAAGGGTTCTTTATTATCCTAAAGGGAAGGGGTTAGTCATCCTTTAAGATCCGCTAACTTGCGGTTATCCGATCAAACTCAGGTTAATTATTGTATTAAGAAAATGCATGTTTTAAAATATAAACTTAAAATGATGTTGCAATTATTTAGTAAAAGAATGCATTTTGTACAAGTATGCATTTGTATGGTATTTAAAGAGAAATACATGTAAAGTTGAAAGTATGCATTTTTAACAATTAATAGCAAAGAGAAAAATGAGCTACTTATATGCCAAAGAAGTAATTTTTTTGGAAATCATTTTGAGTTGTACAATTAATAAAGTGACCAGAAGATGATCAAAGTTTGTTTTGCAAAATAAAAAAAATGCATGGCGAGCCTATAAATAAACAAACTAGCGAAGGGTTTATAAGTTTGAATTACCCGAACCTACAAGTAAATATACTAGCGAAGGGGTTTATAAGTTTTAAACTACCATATGAATTAATTCTAAGCATTTCAATAGTTACATAAGTGCGATAAATAATATTACAATACAGAGCGGGATAAAAGCTGAATTAAAGAAAGTAAATAAAATAAATAAACTCCGAGGGAGCATCTGCCTTTATTTACTTTATTCCCTGCAAGCTGTCCAGAACAAACGGTTAGAAACAGTTAAATACATATAACTTCGGATCCGTATCCAAAACAATGAGTTTTTGGTCACGGAGGGCTCAGACTTAAATTTTGAAAAGACCATTCCAATCACGTCGTGGCTGCAAACGTATGACTCGGTGATTATTTTGATTGTCTCGCCTACTAAACATGTTGGTCTCTCGGATGAAAAGAAAAGATCATTATAATCACGTCGTGGCTGCGAACATATAACTTGTTGGTTATTTTAATCGCCCTGCCTAATAAACATGTTGATCCCTCGGATGAAAAAAAGGTTTAAGCCTCAACCTTGCCCAGAAGTTATATTTCCGTCTTTACGACTGTGGAGGCCTCAAAATCGACGGATATTTTTCATCGACCAGTGTAGTATCGTGTTCGAATCAGCAACAGTAAGTAGTAAGCAGTAAGCATAAAAAACAGAGAGGCAATTTTCGAAAAGACGCGATGTTTAGTTTAAAACAGTAAAACAGTAAATATCTGTTGCACATATATTTAAATGCCAAAACAGTGGACTGAAACGGGAAAGCAATGCCCGAAAGGTGCGGCCTCGAATTCAATTACATTGGCTTAAATGCGGTATTTGGTTCAAAACAGTAAAACAGTAAAGCAGTAAGATATCCGTTGCACGGATGTTTAAAACAGTAAACTGAAAACAGAGAAACGAAAAAAAGTGCGGCCTCGAATTCAATTTCATCGGCCTAAATGCGATATTAATAAAAATAATAAAACAGTAAGATATCCGTTGCACGGATGCTTAAAACAGTACTGAAAAACAGAGGAACGAAACGGGAAAAAAAATGCGGCCTCGAATTCAATTTCATCGGCCTAAATGCGGTATTAGTTCAATCAATAATAACAGTGCCAAAGAAACGAGCAGTGTGCAATTAAAGTATCCGACCTGAATTCTGAAATTTTGGAACCGAAACAGGATTAAGAAGTATTTATGAAAAATCAGACCCGGATTATGAACAGTGACCCAAATGGATATCCCAATTCTGAAAACAGATCTTTCAGATAACCAACAAATAAGATACGAAATGCAAGAATTCTGGAAAATATCCAAACCGGGTCGACCCGACCCGGATCAGTGACCCGACCCGAATCAAGTATCAAACCCGAATCATATTTTCACCAATTCTCAGATAACCAATCAAATAAGATACGAAATGCGATAATTCTAAAAATATTCAAATCGGGTCGACCCGACCCGGGTCAGTAACCCGACCCGAATCAGATTTTTTGCACCAATTTCAGATAACCAATCAAATAAGATACGAAATGCGATAATTCTAAAAATATCCAAATCGGGTCGACCCGACCCGAATCAGTGATTCAAACCCGAATCAGATTTTCACCAATTTTCAGATAACCAACCAAATAAGATACGAAATGCAAGAATTCTGGAAAATATCCAAACCGGGTCGACCCGAATCGGGTCAGTGACCCGACCCGAAACAGGTGTCAAACCCAAAATCAAATATTCTCACCAATTTCAGATAACCAACATGATATACAAACACAAATCTAATTCTTACCCCTGTCCGGGTCGACCCGACCCGAACATACCCGAATCGGAGAATCAAAAACAGTGGAGAACAAACCTTTTCTTCCGATTTTGGATTTTATTTTCGGACTTAATTCTTGAATAACAAGAAAGGCAAATGTTTGAAATCAAGAACACAACCAAAATATTTTATCTCGAATCGGACCTCCGAAAAAATCCTCCCTTTGTAGAACAAAAATGGGGGTATTTATAAATACTCACCCCGACGTTCACCCCCACCCATACCCCTTACAAAATCGAATTCGAATTTCAAAATAAAGGGGGAACAAAATCTTATTTTTGGGGCGATTTCTTGGGGCATGTGTTGCGGTGAGAGGTGATGGGGTAGGTTGGTGGTGTCAGGCGGCGGTGTCGGCGATTTGTGGTGTCAGGCATAGGGTGCGGCGACGTAGGGGTAGGGGTAGGGGTGTAGGGTGGGCGGCGATTGGGAGGGTTAGGGGTGTTTTGGATTTTGGGGTTTTTGTTTTTGTTTTTGGTTTTGTTTTGGTTTAAAGGGGAATGGGTTTGGTAGACGGGTTGGACGATTCAGTGGGGCTGCGGGTTGGCTGGTTGGGCTTGGGGGAATTAAAAGGAAAAAGGGGTTGTTGGGCTTAGGAGTTTTGGGGTCAGGCGATGGAATTTCAAAAATGAGGAGGAGTGGCCGATTGGGCTTGGGAGATGGAATTTCGGGTGGGCCGAAATAAGAGAAGGGGGAGTTGAATTGTTTTGGGTTGAGTAGAAATTGGTTTTGGGTAGAAATTGTTTTTGGGTTGGGAAATGAATGGGTTATGGGTTTAAAATATAAAAGGGGTTTAATATTAAAAATGTATTGAAGAAAAAATGTAAATTATTTAAATAACAACATAACGATGTGATAATAATAAAGATATAATATTTGCGAAATGTTTAATGCTTAATAAAAAATGGAAATGCGATGCAATTTTGCGAGAATAAAATAACTTAGAATTTTTGGATAAAACTTATGATTATGATAAAAATGCAAATGATAGTAAAAATGAAAATAATAATAATAATAAGAGAATAATATATATATATATATATATATATATATATATATGCATGTATGTATATAGATTAAAATTATTTTGAGTAGTTAAAAATATTTAAAATTGCAAATAAATTGGAAAAGACGGGACAAAATTGGGTGTCAACAGATGCCCCTCTTTGGCCGGAGACGATGAAAGAGTTTTCGGACAAAGAAGTTGACCCAGTAGCCAATTTTGTCCTGACCCTCGGGCTTTGAACGAGGAGTAGGGGTGCACTGGTAGAAATAGAATCCCGAGGGGGAGAGAAGTTGTAAAAGATGGTGCAGATTCGAGAAATATTGCCCCAGTGTCGAGTTATGATGACACTGGTTGCAGATGTAAAAACTTATGGGGAAGAGCAGAACGATGTTCGAAGTAGGCTGTTGACCAAGATTGCATCGGTTCGCCGCAAGAGATAGTTCCACGTTGTGATAAAGTTCCTACAAATTAAAGCTCCTGCAAACTACAACTCAAGATAAAATTAGTGCATAATTACTGAGACAAAAACAGTAGAGAATGAGTACATAAAAAAATGTGACCTTGTGAGTCAAAATGATGCCCTTGAACGAACGTAATACGATGACGTTGTTGTAAGGACGTAACGTTGATGTTGTCGTTGTAATGTTGTTTATGACGTTGTTGTATGGGCGTGTTGTGTTGAAGGCGTCGTCATATAGTCGTGTTGCGTAGACATAATGATGATGACGTTGTTGTAATGCGATCTGCTGTAAGATATAGCTGTTGTGATGTCATAATGTTGGCGATGTCATTGTGATGATAATGCTGATGACATCGTTGTAATGTTGTTGATGTCGTTGTAATGCTGTAAAAGATAATTGTTGCGCTGCTATAACGTCGATGACGTTGTTGTAATGTTGTTTGCTATAAGAGATAGTTGTTGTACTGCAGTAACGTCGATGACGTTGTTGTAATGTTGTTTGTTGTAAGAGATAGTTGTTGCGATGAAGACGTCGTTGTAATGTTATTGACGTCGTTGTAATGATAATGTTGATGACATCGTTGTACTGTTGTTAATGTCATTGTAATGCTGTAAAAGATGGTTGATGTGCTACAGTAACGTCGATGACGTTGTTGTAATGTTGTTTGTTGTAAGAGATAGTTGTTGCGATGAAGACGTCATTGTAATGATGTTGACGTCGTTGTAATGATAATGCTGATGACATCGTTATACTGCTGTTGATGTCATTGTAATGCTGTAAAAAATGGTTGATGTGTTGCAGTAACGTCGATGACGTTGTTGTAATGTTGTTTGTTGTAAGAGATAGCCATTGCGATGAAGACATCGTTGTAATGCTGTTGACGTCGTTGTAATGATAATGCTGATGAATCGTTGTACTGCTGTTGAGGTCATTGTAATGCTGTAACAGATGGTTGATGTGCTGCAGTAACGTCGATGGCGTTGTTGTAATGTTGTTTGTTGTAAGAGATAGTTGTTGCGATGAAGACGACGTTGTAATGTTGTTGACGTCGTTGTAATGATAATGCTGATTACATCGTTGTAATACTGTTGATATTATTGTAATGCTGTAAAAGATAGTTGATGTGCTGCAGTAATGTCGATGACGTTGTTGTAATACTGTTTGCTGTAAGAGATAGTTGTTGCGTTGAAGACGTCTGACGTCGTTGAGATGCTGTAAAAGATAGTTGTTGTGTTGCCGTAAAAGATAGCTGCTGCGCTGAAGACGTCATTGTAATATTGTTAACGTCGTTGAGATGCTGTAAAAGATAGTTATTGTGTTGCCGTAAAATATAGCTGCTGCGCTGAATACGTCACTGTAATGCTATTGACGTCGTTGAGATGCTATAAAAGATAGTTCCACGTTGTGCTGAATCTTCTGCCGATTCAAACTCCTATGGACTGTGAATTGAAATATCACCCATATGAAAATATGATGCGACGTCCTTATCGTTGTTTGATATAAATGACGTTCTTGCCGTCAGTTTGCTGAAATAGATGGTTCCACGTCGGTTTGCTGTGTTTAAGCTCCCTGTGATTTGAAATAAAATCCTTGTGCAGACATAATAGTTGGGCCTCTGTAGGTCAAGACGATGTCTTTGTATAGATGTAAAATAGGAGCGTGATCCTTGCGGTGAGCCGTCATGCAGAAATTCTTTGTGAAGTTGATCATAAGTGATGTGGCTTCCCTGCTTCTTTCAACCTGAAGAACCTGTACTCAAAGAAAATTTGTGAGTTCTGGGGAGGGACGGTTGATTCGCGTTGACTTTGTAGCTTCTGCTCTTGATAGTTGCATGTCCTGCTGATTCGGACCTGTAGCCCCTGTCTGATTCCCAGTCTCGGCTAACCGTTAATGAAAACATTTGTTGAAAATAATTTATTTATAAGAAAGTATGCTTATCAGTAAAAAGTTCTTGTCGAACTCTAATGAAAATATTTGTTGAAAATAATTTGCCTATAAGAAAGTATGCAAATATGTAAATGTATGTCGAGTAGTGACATGCGGTGAAACAAAGCAAACGTCTTATCCAAAATCCTTCTTCTGGCTGAAGACTTAGTTTGCCGATGTTTTTTCATGTTTATCGGTGTCATCTGGCAGTGATCCCTTAAAAAAATGCCCTAGTTTCCAATATGTGAAGATGATGAACTTTCGAACGGACAACCGAGTCTTGTGTGGGTTGCTTGCCTGTCATATAAGGGTGATCAGATGGGTGCATTTTGTCATATGTGAGATAAAGGAAGAAAGATTTCCTAATGGTGAGACCGAAGCCGATTTAGGCCGCCTACGTATCCCCATGAGGGAATCAGGTCATAACGTAGTTCATTACAAGCAAAGGGAATTGTAAGGGATTTTCTAAAAGTGGGACCGAAGCTGATGTGGCCGCCTACGTATCCCGCCAAGGGAATCAGATCATAACATAGTTCATGTCAAGAAAAAATACAATTTTTTGGGAAACTTCTGTCTTAAAGAGATGAAACCCTATGTGGGTTTTATGCGTGTCCCGCCGAGGGAGCGCAACTTTTACAACATAGAAAAAGTATTACATAGAGAATAACAAATCTTAGTTATGGTATCCGTTCATTGCATCTGCATTGATGGTTTTTTTTGCCATTCTATTCTGATAAAGTGGCCCCGGACAATCTGCGTCCATCTGTTTTTCATCAATCAGTCTCTCCGTACATGATTCTGTATCCATTTGGCTTCGAACGTTGCCCCAGTAAAAAAAAATACTCGTACCAATGCTTTGTAATTATCAACCATCTTGATGTTTCATCCAAACCTGGCTTTGTCTTATGCCCCAGTTCTTCCGGTTGTGAGTATTCCTCATATTCTTCGAAGTCTTATTCGTTGTTTGGCACTTTGTTTGCTTGTTTCATTATGTGTCACATGTTATCGACAAATTTATTAGTTTTCATAATGAAAAAGAAAAGAAAATTATTAAACAAGACAGATTTTAAAATAGCAAAAGCAATGCAGATTTATCTTTTTAAGCTTTCAAAAGGTGGAGGCAAAACACATTAAATACATAGATGTGGTTCAGGCCTCAATCTGAATCGCATTGTTTCATTAAACATTAACGAAATTAACTAGTTTCCTGGAGAAACAAGGCCGGAGCATAGGTCCAATTTTCCCAAAACATCTACTGGCTCTGCATCCCAAATGGTTGAGTCTTTCGCGTAATCATCGAGAATCACACTGCATCCTGCTTCCTCTTCAACAATGAAAAAAAACTTTTGAATCCCCCAACGAGGTTGGCTGCATTGTCCCCATTTGATTCCTGAGTGGCGCATGCTTTGAAGAATGATTGACTCAGAGGCGGAACAGACTTTGGTAAAGGAGCATCTATCTTCCTTCGGAGATTGGTTGATAAGAACTTTCCAAGAAAAGACGGTGCCATGACCCGCGACTTTGGAGGAAGTACTTCCACTCCAAACGGTGCCCTCACTTGGACTGTAATCATAGGGGTGATAAAGGCCGATGATTCAACCTTTTCCTCTCTTTGGACTGGCACAATGGTCTCTTCCAAGTTGTGTTCTTCATCAACAGTAATCATGTTCATATTGGCATCATCATGATTTGGCGAACGATTATTGTTTTCATTAGAGGAAGGTCCTTTCAGTTGGATAACTCCTTCTTTGATTAATGCCTCGATTTTGTTTCTGAGGGCGTAGCAATTTTCAGTGTCGTGTCCAGGGATTCCCGAGTGGTATGCACAATGCTTAGCCTCATCGTGCCATTTGGGAACAGGATTGGGGACATTTCCTGGGATGGGCTGGAGTATTCCTGCGGTTTTCAGTCTTTCATATAACTGGGCTCGAGGTTCGGCTAAAGGTGTATAGGTTTTGGCTGGCTTTCTTTCGTATTTTGCGCGGGGTCTGGGTGCATTTGGTGCATGGACTTGTGGATGAGGTAAGTATGCGGGCTGATATTGTAGGGGATTCGGATAGGCATGCGCTCGAGGCAGGCTATATATTGGATGGGTATGGTAGACATGGTAGAGAGCAGGTGAGTATTGATAATAAGGTTGAGGGCTTTGGGCGTATGGGCTATAATAGGAAAGCTGAGAACTTTGGTTGTTTTTATTGTAGTAGGGAGGCTGGGGTGATGACATTTGGTAGGTTGACATTTGATTTAGCCTATGTTTCTGAACTGTCATGACAGGGGATACTCCGTCTCTCTTCCTCTTTACTGCTCCCTCAAATGAGTCCGACTGAATTATCTCACTCGTTGCTTGCAACGCTACATTGTTTGTAATTCTTCCAGTTATGATTCCCTCTTCTATGAAATCTCCCATCCTTACAACTTAAGAGAAACTTCGTCCTATGATGCTTATCATTCTTTCATAGTATGTTGCATCTTTCAAAGATTGTACAAAGAGAGCGGTCATCTCACTTTCCGCTATCGGTGGTTGAACTTTTGCTGCTTCCGCCCTCCACTTCATGGCGTACTCTCTGAAGGTCTCTGTGGATTTCTTTTCCAACTTCATCAGATAAAATCTGTCCAAGACTGTGTCAGTGTTGAACTTAAATCTGTCCACGAAATCTTGTGCCATCGTGCTCTAATTAGGCCATTTTTGCGGGTTTTGGCTCGTGTACCAGTCGAGTGCTTCTCCTGTCAAACTCCTTACGAACAACTTCATTATGATAGCCTGGTCTTTACCTACCCCAATCAGTTTGTCGCAGTACGATCTTAAATGAGCGTGAGGATTTCTCTTCCCATCAAACAAGTCAAATTTTGGCACCTTGTATCCGACAGGCAATTCAATATCGGGATGCATACACAGATCTTCGTACTCGGGTCCTTCATGCCCCTTGCTGGTTTGGATATTCTTGAATGCTTCTTTTAGGCTATGAATTTCTCTCGCCACACTTTCATCGGTTCTGATCCTTATCTGCCTCTCCATCTCTTCATACTGGCCAGTTTCCTTAAGAAGCATGTTTGGTGTTGCGGTAGTAAAAGGTTGGGCTTCCATTACATATACTAGCGGCACATACTGCTTGTTGTGATCAGTGATGTGTGCCATCAGTATGTGCTGGCCTACCGGGTGATTTTGCGTGGAAGGGGTGATTTGGATGAGTAGGGTAATTTAGGTATGTGGAGTTGTGAAGGATGCCGAATCATTTTGTAGCGGGCTTTATTGTGGACTAGCTTGTGGGTTAGTGTGTTGTGGATTGGTTTTGTTTGGTGGCGAATTTTCAGGGAGGTTTTGGGGAAATGGCGATTCAGGAGATGAAAAAGTTTGCGGTGCAGTTGCATTCGTCCCTTGTTCAGGGAGTGGAGTATTGGCGCTAATGGACAAGTTGGTGAGATTTTGAAGCCGCTTTATCTCAGTCTGGATGGCTGCCATCTGTTGTAACAGTTGCGTGATGTATTTTTCTTGGACGGAAGCATTTCTATTTTTCGAAGCTTCTGGTTCATCTCTCGAAAGAGCGATAAGTCCCAGGCCAGTCTGTTCGGATGCATCTGAATTAGTCATTTTGCTGAATGATCGGGCCTTTGATCTCGTGAAGTAGGGGTGTTCCGCCAGTTTTAGTCAACGCAAATCAACCTCGGGAAAAAATAATTTAAGCAAAAATAACCTTCTGAAAAATGAAGAAACCAAGTTAGTATAAGGCGGGCAATTATTGTTTCAAATAACATGCGTAGAGTGTAAGCAAATAGCAAAAAAAATTGTATGAAAATTAAATGCACGTCCTAATATGCATGGGACCTCTCTTATGCCAGAGGTGGGCCTAAACGCCAGATATGCGAGATTACGACAGATTGATCCAAGCTGTTAAACTGTAATGCTTTTGTTGGAAATGAAACAAAATGAATGTACATTTTCCAATTTCGGCATGTCATGATTAGGCCTGGATTTGTCTATCATTATCACGCTACACGTAATATGCTGATTGGTCGTTGGGTTGCGAGACCCGTTGACAATTTTGGTAGATTTCTTAATTGTGGAGTCGATACCAAGGATCGACCCACCTAAGGTGTATGCATGCATGACTAAAAATAAAGGGTGGTATAGCTCTATCCTAAATTTTCTAATATTTGGCTGACTAGACTCAAGATTTCCGAGCGGACTGCTCGAGTGAGAAGGCTACGCGGCCAACAGGATGGTCCGGACGCTCCGCGCATATACCAACTCTCCTAAAAATTTGGAAATTTGAAAGAAGTTTGCGGGTGCGCAAAACACACCTCGCGTGTAATGTGTGATAGTGTCAATTTTTCAGAGTGGAAGAAATATGAGCGAAATGTCAATTTAAAGAAAGCAATAAGAGAATATAGCAACTAAAGCAGTTATGCATACAAAATTTCAAAAGGAAATAATTAAAAATAATAGATCAAATAAGGAGCAATATAAAGCACAATAATATATAACCTGAATTTGCTATGGTTAAGAACCTGAAAAATCCCCAGCGGAGTCGCCATGCTGTCGCGCCCGTTTTTAACCGACCCGGCGAGAGGTCAGAAGCGGAGCACAGACGTGTTCGGTGATTCCTGGGTAAATGGTTAAGGAGTCGCCACTTAATTATTTCACGATGAATTAGGACACCTAAATATTAAATAAATGTTGCAATGTAACTCCAATTTTAAGGTCTGCGAAACTAATGAGATTCTAGGTAAGGGCTCTTTATTATCCTAAAGGGAAGGGGTTAGGCATCCTTTAAGATCTGCTAACTTGCGGTTATCCGATCAAACTCAGGTTAATTATTGTATTAAGAAAATGCATGTTTTAAAATATAAACTTAAAATGATGTTGCAATTATTTAGTAAAAGAATGCATTTTGTACAAGTATGCATTTGTATGGTATTTAAAGAGAAATACATGTAAAGTTGAAAGTATGCATTTTTAACAATTAATAGCAAAGAGAAAAACGAGCTACTTATATGCCAAAGAAGTAATTTTTTTGGAAATCATTTTGAGTTGTACAATTAATAAAGTGACCAGAAGATGATCAAAGTTTGTTTTGCAAAATAAAAAAAAATGCATGGCGAGCCTATAAATAAACAAACTAGCGAAGGGTTTATAAGTTTGAATTACCCGAACCTACAAGTAAATATACTAGCGAAGGGGTTTATAAGTTTTAAACTACCATATGAATTAATTCTAAGTTTGCCTATTCTAAGCATTTCAATAGTTACATAAGTGCGATAAATAATATTACAATACAGAGCGGGATAAAAGCTGAATTAAAGAAAGTAAATAAAATAAATAAACTCTGAGGGAGCATCTGCCTTTATTTACTTTATTCCCTGCAAGCTGTCAAGAACAAACGCTAGAAACAGTTAAATACATATAACTTCGGATCCGTATCCAAAACAATGAGTTTTTGGTCACGGAGGGCTCAGACTTAAATTTTGAAAAGACCATTCCAATCACGTCGTGGCTGCAAACGTATGACTCGGTGATTATTTTGATTGTCTCGCCTACTAAACATGTTGGTCTCTCGGATGAAAAGAAAAGATCATTATAATCACGTCGTGGCTGCGAACATATAACTTGTTGGTTATTTTAATCGCCTTGCCTAATAAACATGTTGATCCCTCGGATGAAAAAAAGTTTAAGCCTCAACCTTGCCCAGAAGTTATATTTTCGTCTTTACGACTGTGGAGGCCTCAAAATCGACGGATATTTTTCATCGGCCAGTGTAGTATCGTGTTCGAATCAGCAACAGTAAGTAGTAAGCAGTAAGCATAAAAAACAGAGAGGCAATTTTCGAAAAGACGCGATGTTTAGTTTAAAACGATAAACAAGAAATATTCATTGCACATATATTTAAATGCCAAAACAGTGGACTGAAACGGGAAAGCAATGCCCGAAAGGTGCGGCCTCGAATTCAATTTCATTGGCTTAAATGCGGTATTTGGTTCAAAACAGTAAAACAGTAAAGCAGTAAGATATCCGTTGCACGGATGTTTAAAACAGTAAACTGAAAACAGAGAAACGAAAAAAAGTGCGGCATCGATTTCAATTTCATCGGCCTAAATGCGATATTAATAAAAATAATAAAACAGTAAGATATCCGTTGCACGGATGCTTAAAACAGTACTGAAAAACAGAGGAACGAAACGGGAAAAAAAAACGCGGCCTCGAATTCAATTTCATCGGCCTAAATGCGGTATTAGTTCAATCAATAATAACAGTGCCAAATAAACGAGCAGTGTGCAATTAAAGTATCCGACCTGAATTCTGAAATTTTGGAACCGAAACAGGATTAAGAAGTATTTATGAAAAATCAGACCCGGATTATGAACAGTGACCCGAATGGGTATCCCAATTCTGAAAACAGATTTTTTAGATAACCAACAAATAAGATACGAAATGCAAGAATTCTGGAAAAATATCCAAACCGGGTCGACCCGACCCGGATCAGTGACCCGACCCGAATCAAGTATCAAACCCGAATCATATTTTCACCAATTCTCAGATAACCAATCAAATAAGATACGAAATGCGATAATTCTAAAAATATCCAAATCGGATCGACCCGACCCGGGTCAGTAACCCGACCCGAATTAAATATCAAACCCGAATCAGATTTTTTGCACCAATTTCAGATAACCAATCAAATAAGATACGAAATGCGATAATTCTAAAAATATCCAAATCGGGTCGACCCGACCCGACCCGAATCAGATTTTCACCAATTTTCAGATAACCAACCAAATAAGATACGAAATGCAAGAATTCTGAAAAATATCCAAACCGGGTCGACCCGAATCGGGTCAGTGACCCGACCCGAAACAGGTGTCAAACCCGAAATCAAATATTTTCACCAATTTCAGATAACCAACATGATATACAAACACAAATCTAATTCTTACCCCTGTCCGGGTCGACCCGACCCGAACATACCCGAATCGGAGAATCAAAAACAGTGGAGAACAAACCTTTTCTTTCGATTTTGGATTTTATTTTCGGACTTAATTCTTGAATAACAAGAAAGGCAAATGTTTGAAATCAAGAACACAACCAAAATATTTTATCTCGAATCGGACCTCCGAAAAAATCCTCCCTTTGTAGAACAAAAATGGGGGTATTTATAGATACTCACCCCGACGTTCACCCCCACCCATACCCCTTACAAAATTGAATTCGAATTTCAAAATAAAGGGGGAACAAAATCTGATTTTGGGGTGGTTTCTTGGGGCATGTGTTGCGGTGAGAGGTGATGGGGTAGGTTGGTGGTGTCAGGCGGCGGTGTCGGCGATTTGTGGTGTCAGGCGGCGGTGTCGGCGATTTGTGGTGTCAGGCATAGGGTGCGGCGACGTAGGGGTAGGGGTGTAGGGTGGGCGTCGATTGGGAGGGTTAGGGGTGTTTTGGATTTTGGGGTTTTTGTTTTTGGTTTTGGTTTTGTTTTGGTTTAAAGGGGAATGGGTTTGGTAAGCGGGTTGGACGATTCGGTGTGGCTGCGGGTTGGTGGTTGGGCTTGGGGAATTAAAAGGAAAAAGGGGATGTTGGGCTTAGGAGTTTTGGGCTGGGGCGATGGAATTTCGAAAATGAGGAGGAGTGGCCGATTGGGCTTGGGAGATGGAATTTCGGGTGGGCCGAAATAAGAGAAGGGGGAGTTGAATTGTTTTGGGTTGAGTAGAATTTGTTTTGGGTAGAAATTGTATTTGGGTAGAAATTGTTTTTGGGTTGGGAAATGAATGGGTTATGGGTTTAAAATATAAAAGGGGTTTAATATTAAAAATGTATTGAAGTAAAAATGTAAATTATTTAAATAACAACATAACTATGTGATAATAATAAAGATATAATATTTGCGAAATGTTTAATGCTTAATAAAAAATGGAAATGCGATGCAATTTTTCGAGAATAAAATAACATAGAATTTTCGGATAAAACTTATGATTATGATAAAAATGCAAATGATAGTAAAAAATGTGAATAATAATAATAAGAGAATAATATATATATATATATATATATATATATATATATATATATATATATATGCATGTATGTATATAGATTAAAATTGTTTTGAGGTGTTAAAAATATTTAAAATTGCAAATAAATTGGAAATGACGGGACAAAATTGAGTATCAACAGTCATTAGATAAAAATAATTTTATTTCATGTAAGGGTACGCGTAGTACTCCAAATTGTCAGTCTTGTTCTTTAGGAAAAATTGTTAGGTTGCCATTTGTAGACTCAAATTCTCATATTTTAATGTCATTTGATATTATTCATAGCGACTTATGGACGTCTCATGTTCTTAGTTCTTTGGGTCATCGGTATTACGTTCTCTTTTTGGATGATTATTCTAAGTTTTTATGAACTTTACCGATAGCGAAAAAATCTCAAGTTTTTTCCATCTTCTTAAAATTTAGAGCATTCATTAGAATCCAATTCGAATGAGAAATAAAAAAAATTCAGTGTGATAATGGCAAAGAATATGACAATGGGATGTTTCGGAAATTCTGTGCTAATAATGGGATCAATTTTCATTTTTCTTGTCCTCATACGTCTTCACAAAATGGAAAAGCCAACCGCAAAATTCGTACCATAGATAACATTGTCCGAACTTTATTGATTCATGCTTCCGTACCCCCCGTCTTTTTGGCATCATGCTCTTCAAATGGCTACATATCTCCTTAACATAATTCCTTCCAAAGGTTTGACATATTCTTCCCCTCTTCAAATTCTATATAATAAGACTCCTTCATATTCTCATCTTCGGGTCTTTGGGTCTTATGTTATCCATTATTTCCGTCCACCACAATTAACAAATTTCAGGCTCGGTCTACCCCTTGTGTGTTTTTGGGCTATCCGTCTAATCATTGTGGCTACAAATGTTTTGATTTGTCATCTAATAAAATCATCATTAGCCGCCATGTACTTTTTGATGAAACTCAATTCCCGTTTACTAAGGTTAGTACTCTCGTGCCTAGTTCGTATAATTTTTTGGAAGATGGCATATCCCCGTATATTATTCGCCATTTTTCGGACGTATCCCGCACCCCAAATCCTCCAGCATGCCCACTGCCCGCTGGTTCTCCCGTAACATCACGGTCAAACACGTCGGTCCAACAACTGGGCCGCCTCCCCAGCCCAGTTCTGGCCTAGTTGCTTCTTCTACACAGAGTCCAGTCCCAACGCTCGCTATCGTTTCGATTACGATTTGGGCCAAGAGCCCATCGGCCGCCACCCGTCCCACGTCCTGAAAATTTCCCAAATCTGTCCCCTTCTTCCCCAAGTCATCGACCGATCACTCATAGTCAACAGGGTATTTTTAAATCGAAAAGACATTTTAACTTAAATTCTAATGTTCTTAAATCACCCTTACCCCGTAATCTTGTGTCTGCATTGAGTTACCCGAATTGGAAAATTGTTATGACCGGTGAATATAATGCTCTTATTGATAATAAGACGTGGGAGTTGGTGCCCCGTCCTTCTGGTATTAATATTATTAGGTCCATGTGGATTTTTGCTCATAAGGACAATTCAGATGGTTTATTTGCACGACATAAGGCTCGGCTTGTGGGTGATGGTAAGACTCAGCAGGTTGGTGTGGATTGTGGGGAGACGTTTAGCCTGGTGGTCAAGCCGGCTACCATTCACACTGTACTTAGCTTGGATCTTTCGAAAGCATGGCCTATTCATCAGTTAGTTGTAAAGAATGCTTTCCTACATGGTGATCTCAAGGAAACAGTCTATATGCATCAGCCTTTGGGATTTAGGGATCCTAAACATCCTCATCATGTCTATTTGTTGAAGAAGTTCTTATATGGGCTTAAGCAATCTCCACGGGCCTGGTATACGCGGTTTGTCGACTATGTTTTGACTATGGGGTTCACTCACAGCAGGTCGGATAATTCCTTATTCATGTACCGTCGTGGTTCGTCTTTGGCCTATATTCTGTTATATGTGGATGATATTATTTTGACTGCCTCTTCCGATGCCTTACGCCAGTCTATTATGACAATGCTCAACTCTGAGTTTGCTATGAACGACTTGGGGCTCTTGAGTTATTTTTTGGGGATTGGTGTCACTCGTCATGCAGGTGGGTTGTTCTTATCTCAAAGGAAGTATGCAGCTGAGATCATTAAGAGGGCTAGGATGTCATCCTGTAAATACACCTCCACTCCAGTTGATACTAAGCCCAAGCTTAGTGTCGCGGCCGACATACCATACGAGGATCCGATCCGCTATCGCAGTCTTACAGGGGCCCTTCAGTATCTTACATTCACGAGGCCAGATATTACGTATGTTGTCCAGCAGGTGTGTTTGTTTATGCATGATCCCAGAGTTGAGCACATGAATGCGCTCAAATGCATCATTCGGTTTATTCACGGTACGCTGGACTATGGTTTGCATTTATATCCCTCATCGACATCCACATTTATCTCGTATACGGATGCTGATTGGGGTGGTTGTCCGGACACCAGACGGTCTACGTCTGGCTATTGTATGTTTCTTGGTAATAACCTGGTCTCATGGTCGGCAAAATGTCAGTCGACATTGTCCCGATCCAATGGCGAAGCCAAGTATCAAGGGGGTAGCTAATGTGGTCTCGGAATCATGTTGGTTACGTAATTTGCTTTTGGAGCTTCATTGTCCCATTTAGAAAGTAACCTTGGTTTATTGCGATAATGTTAGTGTCGTCTACCTTTCTAGTAATCCGGTTCAGCACCAGCGCACTAAGCATATCGAGATGGACATTCACTTTGTCCGCGAAAAGGTTGCTTGTGGTCAGGTACGCGTCTGCCATGTCCCATCAAGATATCAAATTGCCGACATCTTTACAAAGGGTCTTCCCTCGGTCCTTTTTGAAGATTTTAGGGACATTCTCAGCGTTCGAAAACCGCCCCTATGACTGCGGGTGTGTGTTAAATATACACAATAAACATGTGTATATTGTGTATATTGTGTATATTGGGCTCTCGGTTTTTCCCCTTGTACCGTGTAGAATTAGGTAGTATTTTAGTATCCTAGTTTAGGTAATGTTGTAATGTAATTAGTATTGTACACTTACCATAATATTTGTATTATCATAATTGTATAGTTAGTATCCAAGTAGAATAAGGTTTTAGGAATATGATTCTCCTATGAAAATATATAACTTGTATATATAGTCTTTCAATCAATAAAAATAATCTTTCACTTAATTTTTTCTTTCACGGATAAATCACAGAAAAAGAAAAAGAAGAAGAGCTAAAATCTATGGCTGCTTTGCTATGGTTATTACTGTTGGGTATTTTTGCTCTATGGTACTTTATAAAGTAGTACGGGAAGTATATAACTATTACAAGTATTCGAAAGGATAAACAGAGATTCAATAATTCAACATGGAATCTGAAATTACAATAGTTACACACGAAAACTGGAAATTCCAGTTTTGTAGAAGATGGAAAAATTGAAATTGTTTTTGCTGAGTCGAGTGTAGCACTCTGTCCTTAAGACAATATTGCCCCGTATGTATCCTTTATACGTCCTGGACAATTTGTCTCCCAAGATAAAACAGCAATGGAACACTTGAGCAAAGGAAACTCAAGAGCTACCGTGAAGAATATTGAGTAACGAAATGATGCCTTGGAAGGTGTAGGAAGAAAGCTATTTTGGTTGTGTATTTTCGGTAATCGCTTTGTTTTGCATGAAAAGCGCTAACTCTTGGTCATTCTTGGTGTGCTCAACAATGGTGTAAGGGGGTGTTTAAATAGGTGATGGATGGACTGCTTTGTCGCTGAAATCGCCTCCATAATAGCCAAATAATGGCCATTATGGAGGTAGTAAAGTACCAACATAAATGGTGAAAGATTGCCAACGGAGTGGCCATTATTGGAGGTGTAATTCAGCCAAAATAAAAGGCTGAATTGAGAGCTTGGACGTTTACGCTCGACCGTCGAAATTCCAACTTTCGAAAACTTCAGGACCAAAGCGTACATCTTGAAACCAGGACCAAACTGTACATCTTGAAACTTCAGGGATCAAACTGCACAACTGAAAGAATTCTGGTCCAAACTGCACATCTGAAACTTCTGGGATCAAACTGTACTTCTGGCAAAGTTTTCTGGCCCAAAAAGATAATATCAGAAGGCCCACAGCCCACAGCCCACAGCCCACAGCCCACGACCCACGACCCACGACCCATGGACCCATGGACCCGAGGACCCGAGGACCCGAGGACCCGAGGACCCGTGAACCCGAGAACCCGGAACCCGGAACCCGGAACTCGGAACCGGACCGGACGGGCGGGCGGCGGCGGCGCGCGTGTGGTCTTTCCTTGAACCGAAGCACATCTAGGTCCTCCCTCCTTTAAACACATGGGATACCCCTTGGGGTCCCAAACCCCAAACACATTTCGAGTCTTATATACACAACAATTCTTTCTTCCTCTACCGATGAGGGAGAATTGAACACAATACCACACTTTCCATGCTTCAAACACCTTACTTCGTGAACCAATATCTCTTTCATTTCTCAATGAAATTTGACGATTCTTGGCCCTACGGTTATCTACGTACTTAGTAGATCATGCATGTGTGAAGAACCGGATTCTCCAACATACGTTACACTAGTGTTTAAGCCGTTAAAGTTGGTCGGTCGCAACTCCCGCCAACGGCAAATTTCCAACAATCCCCTCTTGAAAGAGATTTTGGCGCACTCACATGGTGTCTTTTCATTTCCAGCAATATTTCAGCGGACCGATGTTGCATAAGGAGAGGTAGCCTCAGCTTTGAACCTTCCATAGTTGAATACCATCGGACTTACTTTCTTCGCGGTGAACGTGATGTCTTGTCCCGTCAGTGTTTAGTGTAAGCCAAGACAATGATACCAACACAACAAATTCCCTTACTCTCTTCTTCGTAATGTTTTGTCCGTTTTGGCCATGGACAACGTCTTGGATTCTTAAGTGCGTTCATTTTGAGGCGGCCCGTCCTCGCACTTAAATAGGTGGTCTCCTACAAGGTATCTGCTATACCCCACTTCACAAGTGTTAGGAACCATTAAAAGTTTCCCAAAACCTAACCTCAACTGTTGAGGAGCATTACAGTTTTGAAAACTTAACCTTTACCCACACCGCAGATAGCACTTAAAGTCTATCGCGGAACGGCTTTGGATTTGGTGTTTCTTTTCGTAAATCACTATCCGAAGTGCTCATGCTTCCACCGGCGATCAACTGAACCTTTACAACTTAGTTTTCCCATTGAACCAAATTACCGGGATCTCCGGTCGTAAGGTTGGGTTTCCACCGTATTGGTCCGTATATTTTGGGTTTTAGCCCCATTCCCTAGACAGCGTAACACTTGATCTCGGGTAGTCCCTTAGTTAGTAAACAAGGAAGTGTCCCCGTGATGATCAAGCGCCATACGATCTTATGTCTCATGACAAATCCTCGACAGATATGTCCGCACGCCGTCATCCGTGTCCTTTCTAAAGCCGAACGGCTAGCCACAGTGTATAACTGCTGAAGGCACGAGTTTCTCCCAATAAGGGACGTCCTCTAATGAGTCGTGAAGTTACTCAACTTCTTTCATGCTTTGTATAAAGCGATAAACTCCGATACCATCTTGAATCGGACGATGCAAGTTTGCTTAGAGGATTTTCCAAGATCCACCATACACATTTACTTGTGGCTTTGGTGTTCTTCAGATCTGATGTCCAGTTTGCATCACTGTGTTCTCCCGTAACCACTTGTACATCCGTAATACTATAATCAGAAGATAAGCGAATAATTCGGATATCGTCATATCCGACTTAACGCCTTCTATTGATCATGTATTAAGATTATCGGTGAACCTTAGTTCAATCGACTGTTAAATAGGGCGATACCAGGTCTGTTGTAGTGTGTACAATACATTGAACTACACATGACCTGTGCATATCGCTCCTTGTCTATGGGTGCACCATGATTCCAATCAGTTCTATGATTCATATCCATTGATGGCTTCAACGAGACTGTCAACCATAGGCCAGTCCGTTAGATGTCTTAGAAATCCAATTCCTAAGATGTCATCTGTGATACACATATCTTTCATATCGAGACTTTGTTTCAATATGAGTTTCACTCTCAGACCGTTGGTTTTCCAACTGTTGGCTTTCTAACTTCAGAGTTAATGTTTCTGTGGTCAGATTCATTGTTTCTGTTTTATCTGAGACTTTCAGGACCAAAATGTTAACATTTCAGGGACCAAAATGAAAGTTCAGGAAGAAGCCCAACAGTCCAGAAAACCAACTCTGATTCTCTTCTTCCAACTCTCCGGTTGGGAAGGCTGTTTCAACATTCATGCCACGCAAGACTGCAATGGCCCATGATGTTGAGCTACTCCCAGGGGAGCACATGTACAAGTAGCCGAGGCTTTGAACTCGTCAGTAGATCCATCTACTTTGTACTCACTTTTGAGTATCCTTTTTCACAACCCAAGGGTTCTTTTCCCGGAGGAAGATCAACCATTACGCAAGTATGGTTCTATATGATGGAATATATTTCTCTCTTTAGCTTCTTTCCAAAGCAGCGCTTTTGGAGATAACAATTATTTGTTAATAGTCCATGGTTCGTTCTTAACCATACAAGCTAGAAGGACTGGAACAAGTCCTTGTCCCCTCTTTGCTCCGTCTTGGTTCAACATCTAAAATCCCTGAGTTCTGCAGATCTTGAATATTGAGTTCCGGATAGCCAGCAACTTTCGAGTCCTGTAGATCCGGAACGTCTAGTTCCGGACAGCCAGTCCCTCGCGGGTTCTTGTTAACCTTGAGCAATTACTCCTTTTTCCTTTTTCAAGGAAAGTTATCTTATAAGAATTCAACATTCTTTGACGCCAAGAGGCGATAAGTACTACTGTTATTCACAGATCCAGTGGATATGCAATCTACAGTCTTAGGTCGAACTTGACCTGTTTCGGTAGTCCAACTTCTACCAGGCCACCCCACATCACAACTTTTGTATGTGAGATCCTTCTCATGTCTCACACGGAGAGTTATCCTTATCCTTCTGTTGAGAATCACATTAGCGGTAAGGATCGCCTTGCCCCACATAGTTTAGGCGTACGGGTTTGCGCTTGGCTAACACCGTTAGACTGAGGTGAGTAATGAACAGTCGTTTAATGAACGCTGCTTCACATTCTCCCCCTCTATCGCTATGAATTTCGCAATCCATAGGCTTAGTTGATTTTCAACTTCTGCTTTGTAGCGCTTATCCGCTTCAACAACTTCATCTTTGCTTTTTAACAAACAAAGGATTCCATACGTTGTACCATCATCAATGAAGATCACAACGTACTTGTCTCCCCCCTCTATTTTGTATAAACTTCAAATCACCCAAGTAGGTGTGACTAAGTTCTAGAGGAGCGGTGCTTCTTTCGCTATTCCCTTGACGGAATTTGGAAAGGTGATTTTGCCTCTTCGCCTACCTCACATTCATTTTGAGGGTTTATGTCGAATGGAGGCAACAATCTCAACATCGTTAGCTTTTGAATGACTTATTATTTAACGTGTCTTAATCTATGATGGCATAGATGCACGGATTACAAATATATCATTCATTCCTCTGACGCATCTTGTACCATTCTTAGTTATTACAGACCTGTTGGAGTAGTCTCAAACCAGCTTGACCAACAGCGTCCCTTAAACCAAGTTAGGAATCTGTAACACCTCTTTTTAGAGTGATCTCATTCCTTGAAGTCCTATTGAGGACAACCTCTCCAGCCCCTTTGATTTTAGAGGTGGCGTTGCTTCACATGAACAACCTCTTGCCCGTGGTTAGGGCGCAACCGGATCATATGTGATCTCGATACTGCCCACTTCGCTTGCTTTGGCGCATCGAGTGTCCAATTTCTTTACTGCCTTTCTTTGGGCCTTCATATCATTAAGACCTGGAAACTCTGGCCCACCACACTAGGTGTCCATTACTTTTCCTATGAAATGAATTACGCCCCACTCCACCACCGGAGGCTTTGTATGACCGAGTGTCCAATATCATCATATCAAAGGAATTTTGGCCCACTCCCGCCGGAGGCTTTGTATGACTGAGTGTCCAATATCATCCTATGAAGGATCTTACGCCAAATAGTATGACGGGTTCTACGCCTTTAACTTTTAGACTCCTTCCGTTAAGATTGGTGCCCAGATAATTCTTGGCGCTTACTTAAGAGTTGTATGATTTCGCACGTTAGTGGATCTTTCTCCATCGTATGTGCGAACATACTTTACACGCTTTTAATAATTACACTTAAAAGAACGGATCTTTTAAGTCGTTTACAATCCAATCTTTAAACGGAAAAGAAGATGAGATTAAACTTCTGATTTTTAAAGCGTAAGGAATATAAATTATTTTCATATTCCTCCTTACTTTAATCAATTTTTAATCAGACCTCATTTAATCTTTATTCTTGACAAGTAAGAAAAATACTCATCATCTAATCTTTATTCTTGACAAGTAAGAAAAATACTTATCCCAATTTTGGATTCTGACTCACTTCAGTCACTTCATCAGACTGAGTGTCCAGTTCCTTCTTACCATTATTCGGATCTTTTATGCAGGATAGATACAGGCCTTCTGCTGCAAGATAGAAGTACATCTTCAGTCTTCTCCTCTTGTCCCAGTTAACATCCTCAGGCTCTCGAGAGCGCTTGTTCCCACCAGTCTTGGTAGTGGTGACACTATGAATACGTTCATCATCATCACTCTCTTCTACCAGAAAACCATTTCCATATCCCGATTTGGTCACACAACTTTTGACCGACATCTTTCGAACACTAATAGTAATACTATACAAATATTGTCTTAAGTTGTTGGGTATTTTTGCTCTATGGTACTTTATAAAGTAGTACGGGAAGTATATAACTATTACAAGTATTCGAAAGGATAAACAGAGATTCAATAATTCAACATGGAATCTGAAATTACAATAGTTACACTAAACCTGGAAATTCCAGTTTTGTAGAAGATGGAAAAATTGAAATTGTTTTTGCTGAGTCGAGTGTAGCACTCTGTCCTTAAGACAATATTGCCCCGTATGTATCCTTTATACGTCCTGGACAATTTGTCTCCCAAGATAAAACAGCAATGGAACACTTGAGCAAAGGAAACTCAAGAGCTACCGTGAAGAATATTGAGTAACGAAATGATGCCTTGGAAGGTGTAGGAAGAAAGCTATTTTGGTTGTGTATTTTCGTGCACTGTTTTGCTGCATGAAAACTGCTAACTCTTGGTCATTCTTGGTGTGCTCAACAATGGTGTAAGGGGGTGTTTAAATAGGTGAGGGATGGACTGTTTTGCTGCCTGAAAACTGCCTCCATAATAGCCAAATAATGGCCATTATGGAGGTAGTAAAGTACCAACATAAATGGTGAAAGATTGCCAACGGATTGGCCATTATTGGAGGTGTAATTCAGCCAAAATAAATGGCTGAATTGAGAGCTTGGACGTTTCGCTCGACCGCCGAAATTCCAACTTTCAAAACTTCAGGGACCAAATGTACATCTTGAAACCAGGGACCAAATCGTACATCTTGAAACTTCAGGGATCAAACCGCACAACCGAAAGAATTCTGGTCCAAAGCGCACATCTGAAACTTCGGGATCAAACTGCATTTGGCAAAGATAATATCGAAGGCCCACGGCCCACCACGGACCGGACTGGACCGGGACCCGGGGACCGGGACCTGGGACCCGGGGACCGGGGACCAGGGACTGAACCTGAACCCGAACCCGGAACCGGAATCGAACCGACCGACGGGCGGGCGGCGGCGGCGCGTGTGGTCTTTCCTTGAACCAGCACATCTAGGTCCTCCCTCCTTTAAACACATGGGATACCCCTTGGGGTCCCAAACCCCAAACACATTTCGAGTCTTATATACACAACAATTCTTTCTTCCTCTACCGATGAGGGAGAATTGAACACAATACCACACTTTCCATGCTTCAAACACCTTACTTCGTGAACCAATATCTCTTTCATTTCTCAATGAAATTTGACGATTCTTGGCCCTACGGTTATCTACGTACTTAGTAGATCATGCATGTGTGAAGAACCGGATTCTCCAACATACGTTACACTAGTGTTTAAGCCGTTAAAGTTGGTCGGTCGCAACTCCCGCCAACGGCAAATTTCCAACAATTACTCCTATCTGCATTTCATGCAGTAGCACTAGCACAACAAAGGCACTTCAATATAACTCTTGGCTCTTCTCTAACACCTACTACCAACTCATCATGGTTTTCGCCCACCGGGCGCTTTGCCTTTGGGTTTTATGAACAAATCAATGGCTATGCTGTTGGAATCTCCATCGCCGGTATGCCTAAGAAGACAGCAGTGTGGACAGCAAACAGAGACAGTCCTGTTGTCCCGAGCAGCGCTGTCTTGCTCTTAACTAGTGATGGAAGGCTCATTGTCCAAGTAGGAGGGAAAGAAATCTCTCTCACAAGTCCCTCTCAAGCCATTGCTTCAGCTTCCATGCTGGACACTGGCAACTTTGTGCTCTATAGTTCTGATCACAATATCATATGGCAAAGTTTTGACAATCCAACAAACACCCTTTTCGAGTGCCTCGGAAACAGCTGACTCATTCGGGATTTTCCGTCTCAAAATGCAAGATGACGGGAACCTCGTTCACTACCCGGTCCAGACGCTGGCCCATATGCTTACTACGCAACAAACACCGATGGAGCAGGGAATAACATTACGCTGAATCTTGATGATGACGGCCACCTGTACATGCTCAATTCCACTATCAGTGTAAAAAATCTAACCAAAGGAGGCCACCCTAGAGAAAGGACCCTCTATCTGATGAAAATTGATGTTGATGGTATTCTTCGAGTTTATTCACATTCTCTGAACCAACAGAATAGCTCCGTGATATGGTCATCAACAGATGATAGGTGTACTCCAAAAGGCCTTTGTGGGCTTAATGGTTTTTGTATCAAATTAGATGATAAAGTTAAATGTGTATGTCTTCCAGGATTCGATTTTGTAATGCCAGGAAATTCGAGCGCAGGCTGTGAAAGGAACTTCACTGCACAAACCTGTCGGTTAAAGGAGAAGACTTCCAAATACTATGCCATGAGAACAGTTGACAACACAAAATGGGAAGACATTTCTTAAGCTGTTTTGGACACAACAACCAAAGAAGATTGTGAGCAAGCCTGTCTACAGGAACTGTGAGGCTGCTCTGTTCAAAGATACAGAGTGTAGAAAGCAAAGGCTGCCTCTGAGGTTTGGAAGGAGAGACATGACTGACTCTAATCTAGCATTGGTCAAGGTGGGCATTAATGTGGTTGCCGAAGAAGGGTTTCCTTACCAGATTGAAGAAACAAAAAGCAAAAAGCTAAGGATAGACATCCTAATTGCCAGAATTACATTGGCGGCTTGTGCTTTGTTGGTGGTGTTAGGCGGGCATCTCCGGATTTCTCGTTCACAGAAATCATGTCTGGACTTACAAGAAATTCCAGGATAGTAGAAGTGTTCAGTTATGGGAGGATGTTGCTCCCCGAGCATTTTCCTATGCACAACTAGAACGGGCAACCAGTGGTTTCAAAGAAGAGTTGGGGAGAGGAGCGTTTGGAACAGTATTCAAAGGGATTTTGGGAGAAGACCAGAAAGTGGTAGCTGTTAAGAGACTAGACAAAGAATTGGTAGAAGGGGAAACAGAGTTCCAAACTGAAATGAAAATCATTGGAAGGACACATCATCGAAATCTAGTTCGCCTCCTTGGTTACTGCCTAGATGGATCAAGAAGGCTTCTGGTGTATGAGTACATGAGCAATGGGTAACTCGCAGACGTACTTTTTACACCAGAAAAACAGCCCACATGGGAGGAAAGATGTAGCATCGCTCGAGATATTGCAAGGGGCCTCCTATATTTGCATGACGAGTGTGACACGCTAATCATCCACTGTGATATAAAGCCTCAGAACATACTCATGGATGATCATTTTTGTGCTGAGATATCTGACTTTGGAATGGCCAAGCTCTTAAAGAACGACCAAACAAGAACCTACACAGGGGTAAGAGGGACCAGTGGCTATGTTGCACCAGAATGACACCGTAAACTGCCAGTGACAGTGAAAGCAGATGTTTACAGTTTTGGTGTCGTCCTATTGGAATTGATCTGTAGGCGGAAGTGTATAGATTGGAGCCTTGACGAAAATGAATCGATTCTTGAACACATGTCTACAGTTGCTTTGAGGCAGGAGAGCTAGGAAAACTGGTCAGTGACGAGGAGGTTGATAGAAGACAATTCGAGAGAATGGTGAAATTAAGCATGTGGTGCATTCAAGACGAACCATCACTTCGCTCTTCAATGAAGAAAGTTCTACGCATGCTGGAAGGGACAGTAGAAATTCCAGTGCCTCCTAGTCCTCCAACTTCTTTTCCAAGTTCCATATAGTTTTAAATTTCCTCTTTAAGTTTTTAGTTTTTGTACTTATTTGAAAAAGAGGACATTGAGTTCCAAGTATCCCAACTTCCCCATAGAGAGCAGAGCACTTTATCATCCCTGCTTTAGCTAAATAAAGAAAAATTGTATCAAATTTCTGCATCATTCTCCGCCTCTTGTATTCACACCAGTTAACAGAACTACAAGGATTTATCGTCTGCTGTAATGAATCTCATGGCTTATGTTTCCATTTTGAGATTTGTCCATATTAACAATTTTCTTTAAATATACATGTAGTACAATGAAACTATATTTTGCTCTAATTGACTGACCTTTTAATCCGCACAAGCATAAAATGTTACAAGTGTGAGTAGAGACCACAAACTAAACTGACTTTAAACATCAACAGTACCACCCAGCCCATATTTTCTGGACCATTTTAGTTTAACTTACCCCTGCATCCTCTCCCTTCCCCACGCCCCAAACAGAACGGAAATTTAGTTAAAATCTCGCTGCTTATACTTTTTTTCCTCCTCCCCTGTCTGCATCCTTCCAATTACTTCGACAACCTTTATTGTTCTGGAGAATATCTATGGCATTAATTTCTAAACGTATTTTGCCACTCATTTCCTTTTCCAGTAAGCATCTTTAAATAAGTAATCTCATATTATCGGGAGAGCAGAGAGTCTTAAGGTAAGATAAAAATCTTTCTTCATTCATATTAAATGTTAAAGAGTCTTCTCTTTTTCATTCTTTCACCTTCAGTATGCTCACCTCCAATTCACCACGAAACCTACAGGGAAGCAAGTTTTATGACTTGCAACGGTCAAGTCCAACAGCATATCAGCTTGTAAACCAATAAATATCTGTTTCTCACATGTAACGTGGTATATGAGATAAGAAGATGAAACCTAGATCTGTTGGCACCCTCTCCCCTCTCCTCAGTTAACAAGTAGTTGAGTAATCTTTCACCAACCATCCCAAAGCATCCACTGGTCAGGAAGTATTTTCGTTTTGCCACCACATAAACGCGGAAAAATATTACTCCCTCTATCAAATTTATGTAACATTTTTCGCTTCAAAGAATCAAACAAGAAAATTTTTGACCCCGATTTATTTGTATGCCCTTTAAATATTTTAAATTGTTAATTATTATGACTTATAGTACTTTTTATGTAGCTTCTAATTATGTAAATTCTTTTTCAATTTTTTTGAAGATCATGTCCAAATTCACGGTCAAAATATGAACTAACCGTGTCACATAATTTGAGACGGGGGAATAACAACCAAGGATATATAACCTAGGTCAATAAAACTGAAACACAACATACAAAAGTAGTGTTCAAACTCCAATGGAGACAAAAAAAGAAAAATAATTTCGGTAATTATTTTCATAAGTTTCGTGAACAAAGTTATTCGGTATTCAAGCTAGTAGAAAATAGCAGGTTATATTGGTGGATTAATTGAGGTGAGCATAAGCTAATCCGGACACCGAGAGAAGGTGAAATTGCCAATCAATATAGAACAACACTGAAAATTTCAATTATTGCGGGAAAAAGACGCATGAAATAAATTGGTAAAAAAACAGCAACGGTTAAGCAGAATTTAGCTGAACTTGAAACTTAGCAGAGAGTAAAATGCAGAAGCGTAGACCTGAGTAGCAAACACCAGCTTAGATGTGAAGTATATATTCGGGACAATTCACATAATTTCCTACTGTATATGCACAATCAGAATCTGGAACATGTTGATATCTAGAGTGGCTGGTACGAACTTCCAACTGTGCTTGTCAGAAGCAATTTGAGTTCTGAAGAAGCTTGTGATCACCATTGTGAAAGAAAGATTAAAAAACAGATGAGGAACAAATGGAAAACTGAAGAACAAGAAGATAGGAAAACTAGCAGTTTTTAGTGAGAAGATTTCTAATCTTCATTCATTGAATTGTAATATGTAATGTGATATATTTTACAATAAATATTGATGTATATATACTACATCTTGTATAGCTAGCTTGTATCGATTATACACCGATTTGTATAACTAACTTCCTAACTGTTTTTGTGAACTTAACTTTCTTAACTAACTTTGTGACTTCACTTCTTAACTGATTTCTGGAACTTCTTAATCTAGTTTCTCCTTCTTCGTAGCACCACTTGCTTCAACATTCCCCCTCAAGATAGGACTAGTTGGTACTAAGAATATATTGATCAGTCCTAGCTTGGTACATAAGAAGTGATGTTGCAGCCTGTTTAATCCTTTTGTCAGTATTTCTGTTGATTAGTTTGAAGTACTTATATATTCGGTCTTCACTTGTCCTTGTAAGATCTTGTCTCTGATGAAGTATAGGTCTATTTTAATGTGCTTAGCCCTTTCATGAAATACATGATTAGCAGCAATTTGCATAGCTGACTTACTGTCTGTGTAAACTGTAACAGGCTCTTTTATCTTCACATCAATTTCTTTAAATACGCCAAAAATCCATGTTAATTCAGCAACAATCCCTGCTAAGCTTCTACACTCAGATTCTGCAGAACTTCTAGAAATAATAGATTGCTTCTTTGACTTCCATGAGATTAGATAATCTCCAAATTTAACCAAATAACCAGTAAATGTCTTTCTTGTGTGTGGACATGCAACCCAATCAGCATCACAATATGTTGTGATTGTTTCTTATGAACTGCTTGACAATAGAACTCCTTGTCCTGGTTGGATTTTAATCTATTTAACAATCCTGAGATCAACCTCATAATGAAATTTTTTTTGTTGTTGTAAAAATTGGCTAAGTGTTTGTACACTATAAGTAATGTCTGGTCTTGTTACTGTGAGGTAGAGTAATTTTTCTATCAATCTCCGTTATAAATTGATATCTTGAATGACTTCATCTTTTGCAGTTTTTGTAGTCTGTTTGTCCACTGTGTGATCATCATATTGCTTTGTAGTTAGCTTCAGGATGTAGTCAATTGGTTTGTTGAAAGGTTTTGCTGCAGCTAATCCCATCTCAGAAATTAATTCTAAAGCATACTTTCTTTGATACATCAAAATTCCTTTATTTGATCATGCAAACTCAATCCCTATGAAGTACTTTAGTTCTCTCAAATTCTTCATTTTAAATGTCTGGTGAAGTTCTTGTTTGGTCTCCTCAATTTGTTCTAGATTATCACCAGTAACGAGCATATCATCTACATAAAACAATACCAACACTATTCTTTTATCAATTTTTTATGAACAAAGAAAGATCAAACTGACTTTGAGTGAACTTTAACTTGATTAAAGCTTTTGTCAACTTGAAATTTCATTGTCTTGGTGCTTGTTTGAGACCATACAAGGATTTAATTAGCCTACACATTTTATGTTTCCCCTGCCTAATGAATCCTTGTGAAAGATTCATGTAAATCTCATCATATAAATCACATTGTAAGAAAACATGTATACATCCATTTGATGTATACTCCAGTGTCTAGTTGCTGCTAAGTATAGTATAGATCTCATTGTTACCATCTTAACCACATGTGAGAAATTTTCTTGATAGTCTATGCCCTCCTTTTGACTATACCCCTTGGCCACTAGTCTTACTTTCAACCTTTCAATATCATCTGATGCCTTGTATGTGATTTTATAGACCCACTTGCACCCTATGGAAATTTTACCTGGTAGTAAACTGACAATCTCCCATGTATGATTATCTTGAAGAGCATTAATATATGATGGCATGGCCTCCACCCATTTAGGATTCTTAGATGCCTTAGCATAATTTTTTTGTTCCGTTATATTTGAGAAAGTTGAGAGGAAAGCTTGATTTTTGGATGTAAGGTTGTCATAGGAAATATAGTTGGCTATGGAGTAACATGCATTTGGCATGGTGAAAGTAACAAAGTCTTTCATCCAAATAGGAGGTTATTTAGTTCTGTCTGATTCTCTGGCTTAGACAGAAGGTACTTGACCTTGATTTGGTGGAATAAGAAGTAGTGTGGCCTCATTAGTAGGAGGTTGTGATACATCAGTAGGACTATCAGGATCATTTGGTAGATAATCTATAGAAGGATCATGCATTGTGTCACTGTCATTTGGTAAGGCATTGTTTGTATTTGAAGAGTTTGTAGGATTTGTGTTTTGAGGAATATTAGTGACAACTGGTTTTTCAGTAATATCATGTATCTCATAGGACATATCATGTAATAAAATAGGTGTGTTTTCTGTTTGCCACTTGAAAGGGAACTCAGTTTCTCAGAAACTATCATCTCCGTTAACAAGAAACACTTTGTTAGTCATATCATATAAAATATATCCATTTTGAACCTCTGAGAATCCCATCATCACATAGGTTTTTGTCCTTGAATGCAGTTTATCATGCACAATTAAATCTTTAGCATAACACAAACAACCTAGTGATTTTAAGTGAGATATACACGTCTTTCTTTGATACAATTTCTCATAGTGTCATACCAATTATAGAATTAGGTAACCTATTCATGATATATACACCGGCTTGTACACATAGACCCCCAAAACTTTAGAGGAATATTAGCTTGGAATCTGACAGCTCTTGTTATTTTCAGAATTTATTTATATTTTTTCTCAGCTACACCATTCTGATGTGGTGTATAAGCACAAGACCTTTAATGTATAATGCCTAAGGTAAGAAAAATACTACTGCATGCATCATTTATGAATTCAATCCCATTATCAGTTCTTACAATCTTTACAGTTTTATGAAATTGAGTTTTGACAAATTTTAAGAAATACTGTAAGACAACACACACATCAGACTTCATTTAAAGAAGATATATCCAAGTCATTCTTGTGAAATCATCAACTATTGTAAGGAAGTATTTATTTTCATCATAAGTCTGCACTTTGTAGGGACCCCATCTACCTTATCAAATCTTTCTCTCAAATCCTCCACACTTCATGTGCAGAATCAATATACACCATCCCACCAAGAAGATGGCTAGATACAGTGTTCATAAGCCAAGATTGTACAATTGCATTCACCCTATCCCATTGTTCCCATAACTCTTCTCCAAACTTTTCTTTCTTACAACTTCCATTCACAAAACTAAGTTTGTTTCTTTTCTAATAGTGCAATTTTCATTGACTTACTCCATACAATATAGTTTTCAGATCCAGTAAGTTGAAAAGAAATGAGAGAGACACCACTTACATATGAAGCTTGAAGGTATAGGGGATGATTATGATCCATCAGTGGTGCAGAACTAGAACCTGTGACAACTAATGGTTGAATACCATTTTGAGAATTTCCATGTGAAACACCATTTGTATTTTAATGATCCATTATTTGTGCTTGATATTAATAAGATCACAGAACTTTCAGAATTGTTTTAGAATCAAGAAAAGGTTATAGACTGAAGAACAACAGAATCTGCAAAATCTGCAGACTGTCTCTATTTTTGCAAAAAACAGAAGAAAGAATGACTCGATTGATCTATGTTTTGCGGAATGAAAAGATCAATCAAATGAGCATCAGATCGTGCTCTGATACCATGAAGAAGTTTGTGATCACCATTGTGAAAGAAAGATTAAAAAACAGATGAAGAACAGATGGAAAATTGAAGAACAAAAAGAGAGGAAAACTGGCAGTTTTTAGTGAGAAAAATTCTAATCTTCATTAATTGAATTGTAGTATGTAATGTGAACATTTTACAATGAATATTGATGTATATATACTACATCTTGTATAGCTAGCTTGTACCGGTTATACATTGATTTGTATAACTAACTTCCTAACTGTTTTTTTTTCTTTGATCGCTAGTAATTTACTAGTTCTTTCTTATATAGTTAAAAATTACTAGTAGTAATTTACAATTTTGAGAAAAGAAATCCCAACTGAACTTTCTCCGAAATTTCCCAATATCTTGCTATAAACCTAGAATTCTCCTATATCTTGCTTAACTCTAAACCGAGAATTACCCAGACTGAATATCATCATTTACAAGGTTTAGATGGTCTTATTAACAACTTTTTTGGAGGGTTGTTACACATTGTATTATATTATTATTTTAAATATAATATTTATTTTAATTGTCACTTAAATTTTATTATATTATATATTAAATTCTTCGTTATATAAGAACGGCAAGTCTCAAAGTCTTATGTTGTAAAAACGGATTTGGTATGGTGACATTGTTATGTTTTTTTTCTTCTCATTTTGCCTTTAATTATTATTTAATAATATTATTTTATCCTTAATTCTCCTCCTTTAGCTCCATTTTTTTATTTTGTTGAAAAAATATTTAGTGAACTAATTAAAATAAGGTATTTTATGAACCTTTTAACTTCAACCGAACACTTCAAAAGAAAATATCGAGAAAATAGACTGCGTAGATCAAGGGTAGAACTTTTCACTTTTGCTTTTTGATGACAAGAAGATCGACAGTCGATACCCTTTGGGTGCGCACAGAGTTAACTTCACTGCAGACAAGTCCCGTGCGATGAGCTCGACTCAAAAGACAAATTTTCTACTACCATAGGCAGGGGGTTTTGCACTCAACCAACTGAGCGCCCTTGCGGTGGGTAACTTTTCACTATTAGCAGAATTTTACCAAATCACCACCATAATATGATACTCTCTTCGTCTCAATTTATATGATGTAATTTAACTGATTATAGAATAAAATTGAAGATCTAACTAGTCGATGAATATAGTATATTTAATGATACTCCAAATCTAATTAAACTATTGATAGGGAAGGATCTTATAAGCGCTAAATCTTATTTATGTAAATACCTACCTCAAGATATTCATGATAGTACTATTACTATAGCTCAGTTTGGTCAATATACGCTGATATGTCATAGGGGTGTTGTATAACAGTATTCAAGAGTCCTCGGTTGTGAGGGTATCTACGTTGTTGGGAAGTGTCATTATAGAAAATTCCTGTCCACCATCACTCCGCGTGACAGCCTACCTACATTTTATCTTTTTCCTAGAAAACCTTATAGTTTCCCAGCCTTGCATATAAAATTATCTTCTTGGTTTGATAATGAATAGAGTTCAGAATAATTTTCTTTTTTATAATGAATTAATTGGTCGTTTTCATATGAATTTCATTTGTTTAAGTTTCAATTTTTATTTTGAGCAAGCTAAAGAATTTCCTGCCGCTACCATATAGTATTCATCTTTACCTAGTAATAAATAAATAAATCTCACTCTCTTTCAGTCCGAAGTCGATAGAAAGTGAAAGTCACTGAGGTAAGTTCCGATAGAGCTAGTACAACTTTGATTAACCCATTTCGCCATTTTTGTGGCTGACCCTTAGGATAGAAGAGGCTGCTAGGATCTACAGCGCTTCAGTAGGCCCTAAGCAGCACGAAGTTTATAAAATAATTTTTTTTTGAATCTTATGATCTAAAAGAAATAAAAAATATTTGTATAATTATAGATCATTTTGTTAAGCGTAAAGATAAATTAAAAAGTTAAATTATTCTCAAATAAGAAAATATGACATTCTTCTGAGACACTAACTAAAAAGAAAAGTGCCGTATAAATTGAGACAAAGGGAGTAATAATTATTTTTGCCAAAAGAATTGCCAGTGGATTATAGACATGTCTGGTTTTTACCCTGGGGTGTCTACATGCATAGTGGTGTGAGTGAAGTTCTCAATATCCCCATGTATCTGAGGAGTGAGAAACACCAACACGTTTATTTATAGGCTTACTACTAGTATCGTCTAATCTTTATTTAATTTGCAGCTAAAACAAAGACATAATACACTACGAGGCCTTTAACAGAAAGATGAAAACCAAACGAAAACACAAGTCTTGAAACAAAGCAACAAAGCAACATTGACATAATCAATATAAAAGCAGTATTAGTGCGCATGAAATTCAGAAGTCTCCACCACGGAGCCTGAGGACGAGATGAAGAGTAGACTCTTTCTGGATATTGTAGTCTGCAAGGGTGCGACCATCCTCAAGCTGCTTACCAGCGAAGATGAGCCTCTGCTGATCCGGTGGGATCCCTTCCTTATCCTGTATCTTTGCTTTCACATTGTCAATAGTATCTGAACTCTCCACCTCCAATGTAATTGTCTTCCCAGTCAGAGTCTTCACAAAGATCTGCATCCCTCCCCTCAAACGCAACACCAAATGGAGAGTTGACTCCTTCTGGATGTTATAGTCCGCAAGAGTCCTGCCATCCTCGAGTTGTTTACCAGCGAATATCAAACGTTGCTGGTCTGGGGGGATACCCTCCTTGTCTTGAATTTTTGCTTTGACATTGTCAATGGTATCTGAACTCTCAACCTCCAATGTAATTGTCTTCCCAGTCAAAGTCTTGACAAAAATTTGCATGCCACCTCTTAGACGTAGGACAAGATGCAAGGTTGACTCTTTTTGAATGTTGTAATCTGCCAAGGTCCTTCCATCCTCAAGTTGCTTTCCAGCAAAGATCAATCTCTGCTGGTCTGGAGGAATACCTTCCTTGTCTTGGATCTTTGCTTTAACATTGTCAATAGTATCTGAACTCTCAACTTCCAAAGTAATTGTCTTCCCAGTCAAAGTCTTGACAAAAATTTGCATGCCACCTCTAAGACGAAGAACAAGATGCAAGGTTGACTCTTTCTGAATGTTGTAGTCCGCCAAGGTCCTTCCATCTTCAAGTTGCTTGCCGGCAAATATCAGTCTCTGCTGGTCTGGAGGAATCCCTTCCTTATCCTGAATTTTCGCCTTCACGTTGTCAATTGTATCTGAACTTTCAACTTCAAGGGTGATGGTCTTGCCAGTAAGTGTCTTGACAAAGATCTGCATACCACCACGAAGGCGGAGGACAAGGTGAAGGGTGGACTCCTTCTGGATGTTGTAGTCAGCAAGAGTTCTACCATCCTCAAGCTGTTTTCCAGCAAAGATCAACCTTTGTTGATCAGGAGGAATACCCTCCTTGTCCTGGATCTTTGCCTTGACATTGTCAATGGTGTCTGAGCTCTCGACCTCAAGAGTTATAGTCTTTCCAGTCAGAGTTTTAACAAAGATTTGCATTCCACCACGGAGACGGAGGACAAGATGGAGGGTAGACTCCTTTTGGATGTTGTAATCAGCAAGTGTTCGGCCATCTTCAAGCTGTTTTCCAGCAAAGATCAGCCTCTGCTGATCGGGAGGAATGCCTTCCTTGTCTTGAATCTTAGCTTTGACATTATCGATGGTGTCTGAGCTCTCGACCTCAAGAGTGATGGTCTTTCCGGTGAGTGTCTTAACAAAGATCTGCATCTGAAATATATTGAAACACAAAAGTTTGTCACGACTTCAATTCAATGTCAGGCCAAAAGGTATGACAAAACTAGCAATTCTAAAAGTCTATACAGGAAAGGTAAAAGAAGGTTCTGGAAATTTTCCTTCTACAGCAGCGAACTACCCACATAAATTTTTCATAACTTGGACATGAATCCTAAAAATTATTTAATTAGGAACCAATGTCATCCAAGGAAATAAATTGACGCCGAAATTGAATATATCAAACCAAAGGCAACTTAGGAAATTGAATATATCAAACAAAAGGCAACTTAGGAGAGTATAACAAAAGAATCCTAATTCATTAGAAACCATAGCAAGGGTGAAGGAATGTATCTAAAAACAACTAAATGGGCCATCAAAGAGATACCAGAAGACTAGAGATCAAACAAATAAAGAAGTTCAATAGATCTAATATAAACAAAACAAAAAAAAAACAATTATCATCTAATTTCTGGATTCTTTAATGATAATTCAATTCCAATGGACAACCATCTATTCAAACAATTCAATGAACCCCTAAAAGCATGTAAATCTACATAAAACAAACAATTTATATTGATACACGTGACTGTTGGATATATCGCAAAACAAATAAAGCTTACAATCTAACATAATCAGAAAATAATTACAAATTACCCGCACAAGAATTACTAAATTCAAAAGAAAAACAAATCACCCTACAAATCAATCAGCGTTGGAAAACAAAAATTTAATCTTCATACTCCTAATTCTTTTAAAATCTAATCAATTTGATTGCAAAATCCCTAGATATGACACAATTAATCAAACTTGGAGAGTTTGTAACAATTGCTATTAAATAGCGACCAGAAATCAAGCAAATTGACGAAATTCAAAGCTATAACATCATCAACAGAGAAAACATGCATATCACCCATTAAAGATCGTTCTAAAATTGATTAATTTTGAAGCAGATCTGATCGATAAACGAGAAAAGAAAAAGGTAAATTTTGTTATTATTACCTTGAAAGAAAGAAGAATGAGCGAAGATGTTTTTCTTGATGATTTTGGGATTAGGTCGAAAAAGGGGCTTTCTATTTATAGCAAGCGTTTGCCGTCACACAACACTTTTGGCTAAGAGGCTTCTCGGATATCTCTTTCTTTGAAGACACGGTGAAGCTATTCTCTAGAGGCTTCTCCTCTTCTCTTTTTCGTCCCCCGCTTTCTTTTTTGAGTATAATAAAAACAAACTGATGGCATGTAGAGTATCGGAAATAACATTTTCTATCTGATTTGTATATACTCTTCATAATAAATTTATGTGAAATTACATTAGGTATATTATTATTATTGTATATTGATGACATGTATAATATTATTCTATATGTTTAAAAATGATTCATTTTTCTTTTTAGTCTGTAAAAAAATGACATATTTTTTTTATACAAAATTAGGTGATCTATAACCACACAAATATCTTTGGTTTATTTTAGATCATAATATTAAAAAAAATAATTTTTTATTTCTTAAAGTGCGTGCCAAATGAAAGTATATCACATAAATTAGGACGGAGAAAATATAATATAATTCTAATATAAAATCCAATATTAGTTATACAGTACTACATCTGTCTCAATTTATATAACATCATTTAGATTTCAAGAGTTAATTTTTTATTTTGAATTAGATATAAGTTTTTTAAAATAAAAATTATATATCTAGAACTATATAAAAATATTATAGGTCATAATAATTAACAATTTAAAACTTATACAATAAACTGTTTTGTTTTGTTACCATCATAAGTAATACCTCCATATGTAATTTAAATATATTATTTTATGTGAGATAGAATGCAAAATAAGAATACATATTTAATAATATATAGATAAACCAACTAAAATGATCGAAATAACTTAAATAATTTTGTTAAATAAACAGAACGGGTGTTTCAATTTCTACATTACAAGTCGTATTAATCCTTATTATTAATTTCTACATTACAATTTCTATGTTAATCTTTTCATTATTAATCTTTTGATAACTTGTCGGTGAACCAACTTAAGAGCATTTATGTGCATACTAGAGGTGTGACTTTATTTAACATGTTCTATAAAAATAAATAACTGAATGAAAATGGATGTTAAGCAAATAATGTTGAAAAAATATTATTAGTAACTCAAAAATAATATAATATAATATAATCATCTTTGGAAATTTTCAACCATTAAATAGTTTTAATGACCTTCATTATAAGAATATTTGGGCTTTAATATCCACTTCTTGAATAGCCTCGACTGCCCTCATTTTTCTAACAATTACTTAAGTTGCTTTTGGTTTAATTTTAGTAACAGATTCCTTGACTATTTATTACTCCCTTCTGATAAAAATGAGTATTTAGCCTTTTTTTTTTTTGATAAAAAAAAGTGTTCATTTATCAAATTAAGAAAAAAATAATTTTATTTTTCCAGATTTTTTCCTATTAAGGGCTATGTGAATAAATCTCAATATATCTTTAATTAGGAATATTTTAGTCAAAATACTTATTTTTTTCTAGGAATTAATATTTTCTTAAGGGTGTGCAAATGATTAAGTGGACACTCTTTTTTATCCTGAGGGAGTAGACCTGTCCAAAGTTTGGGTCGGGCCGGGTCAGGTGACGTTTTTTTCTGCTTGCCCGACCTTGACCCTGTTTTATTTTTTAGTTTTTCGACCCTGGCCCTGACCCTACGGGTCACGGGTCGGCCCTGACCCACTCTACAAAACAAAATAAACCATTTTTTCCCTTATCAATAGAATGGTGCCACATAATTGAGATGGAAAAAGTAGTAAAAAAGAGGGTTCAAATTCCCACGTTGTACTCCCTTCCCCATTTTCCCTTCACCTATCCTATATGTAGACATGTCCATCGGGTCGGGGACCCGCGCGGCCCGACCCTATCCGACCCGAAAAAACCAAGAGCTGACCCGCGAGCCACTAAACCCGAAAAAGCGGGGACCCGATCAGGGTCAGGGTCGGGCCAGGGTCAGAAAAATTTACCCGTCTGACACGGCGCGACCCCGACCCCGACCCGCATATTTTTTAAATATAATTTACATTATTTTTCCTTCATTAATATTTATTTTATACTTATATATATTTTTGTCATTAATAAGTGATATAATGCATGTTTTTATTATATATGTATTGCTCTAATCTACATTGAGCTCGACATAAAATAAGATAAAAATGGTAGTTGATTATTAATTATATATTTATATTATTAGTCGTTCTGTTAATATAACGGAAGCATAATGTAGGGAGAGAAAGTTATTGTAAATTGGTGAAACTTTAAATGGTCATAACTCTGCGCTCGGATGTCTGTTTTACCCGATTTTTTTTATTTTGCGTATTGTTTCGAGACAGGGCCGGTCAAACAGCCATAGGCGGTTTGGCACAGCCAATTTTTAGAAAAACGTCCGTTTTTCCAATCAATTTGTGTTTTTTCCCAAATCGATTTCTAATTTTCTTTTTCTTTAGTCAAGATCTCACGATATACAATATATTTCAACGTCGAAATTTCGTGGTAATGTAGGGGTGAATGCCAATTTCAGTTTTGGAAATTCAACTTTTTTTTAAAATAAAAAATTCCTCGGCCCGGCCCGACCCGACCCTGGCCCGCCAAAAATTCCGACCGTCCGTGGTGACCGTAGGGTCCCCGGCGGTCAGGGCAGTCGGAATTTTTAAAAATATAGGGTCGTGGTCGCAAGCGAAAAAAAGTCACCCGACCCGACCTTTGGATAGGTCTACCTATATGTAATAAGAAACAAATTATAAAAAAAAAGGGATCAAAATGCGCATAGAAGAATTAACTAGGAGCTTTAACGAAATAACAAAAAAACATGTCCTCCTAATAGCAAAGCCAACGAAAAAAATAGGACTGGCCAGTGGGCCGGGTCGGCCCGATCCCGCATCGAACCCGGCCCGATCTCGCCCCGATCCTGCCTCGAACCCGGCCCGATCTCGCCCCGAACTTGACTTTTTTTTAGAAAATTTTTTTTGCGACATCGGTACTCGAACCGGGACGGTACATGGTCTCATCCTGACCCATCTTGGCCGGCCCCAATCCCGCCAGGCCCGACCTGGTCCCGGTTCCGCCCCCCGATCCCGCCTGAAACCTCCCTTTGCACAAATAACCGTTGCACCAACGATCATTTTACATTTTGGTCGTTGTGCAACGACCATTTTTGGCCTCCTCCCTCCCCCAACATCCTACCTCTTAATATTTATTTTTAACCCATAAGTTATTATATTTACACTTTAACTCAATTTCCCAACTAGAAATAACTCATTTTCTCTTCATCTTTCTCACAAATCTTCCTACAATATCTCAATCTATCTCTTTAGAAGTCTACATTATCTACTAAATATTGAATTTTATTTATTCATTTGGGAGTGAAGTTGGCAACTAGCTTGAGGATCTTCCATCGAGCAAAGTTTCAATTTTCAACCTCTCGATTACACGTCGACGTTACGTCGGCGTTTGGTACATTCGTTCTTTCATTAAATTATTATTGTCTGTTTATTTTATTTAGCGCACTTAATTTCATTTACTTTAATTATTTATTAGTATAATTATAAATTTATAATTGAAGGATTTAAACGTATGCTTACGGGTAGGGGTCAGACTTCTTCTAGTAGGGGCAACAAGGGCAAGGGTACTTCTTCTAGTCATCCTATTTCTAGACAGAATCCTATTCCCACACAGGATGATTTTGTTGATACTGAACATTTTTCTACAATACCATTAGATTTAGACGATGAGCTATTTTCTGGAACTCAAGAAAACTTTAATTTAGATGATGATCTAGATGATACACACACTAATGTAGATGACAACACACTCACTAGTGCACCTTCAATTGAAATGCCTCATATTTCCCTTAGTATGAGACGAGGTCCAACAAAACAACCGTAAAAATCAGATGCATTAACATTTTTTGATAGGAACGTAAAGAATCAAGTAGCTAGATGTAAAATTTGTAAAGATGTTTTAAAATTTAAAACTGAAAAAGGTCACGGTGGGACGAGGGGTTTAATAAGACACGTAGCAATGGCTCATCCAGCTAGGTATGCCCAATACGAGGCTTCAAAATCGGGTACGCAAACGCCTGCTCCATCGGGACAAGGTTCACATATTGTCCCAGATCAAGTATAAGGTCAAATTAACCCCACGACGGGGGGAATTGTAGGCCATAATTACAATAAACATAGAGATAGGGAAACAATAGCAAAATTAGTTGTTGTGGAGGGTTTACCCTTTTCATTTCCTTCATCTCCCGGTTTTATTCATTACATTAGAGATATGTATACTCCTACTTTTAACGGTTTTCCTAGATCAACTGTTGAGAGAGATGTATTTAAATTTGCACATGAATATCAACAATATTTAGGTTATTCGTTATATCATTTTAATGGCAAAGTGACTATCACTTCTGATATAGACCGTAGTACTAACGACCATGATTATTTAACGGTAACTTGTCATTGGATATATTATAAACGGTCTATGCAAAAACGTATCTTAGCGTATAGATATATAGATGATAGGCACACTGATATTTTTATTGCAGAAAATATTTATCAAGTGTGCGATTATTACGGAATAACTGATAAAATTATGACTATTACATTAGATAACATTTATTCTAATAATTATGCTATTACAATTTAAAAAAATAGTTTAACTCCATCTTTTTCAGATCATTTTCATATAAAATATGCATGTCATATATATAACTTAGTTGTAAAGGATGATCTATCATTTTTTAAAAACATTCTTAGTAAAATACAATTTGCTATAAATTTTATTTTAAAAAATAATAGAATACAACGAAGAAAAGAATATAAAAAAAACTTGTCACGATTGCCAACTACCTTATAGAAAAATTTCAGAAGAAGTACACACTAGGTGAAATTCTTTATACGAGCAACTACTTGTTGCTTATGATTATAGAAACCATATAACTTTATTTTTTAACTCTCATAATCAACATCCAACTGATATGGTTGTAGATAGCGATTGAGGAAAAATTTCCAAACTTATTGTATTTTTATAGAAATTTTTTCAAGCAACAAAAGAACTTTTCAGTATATATTATCATATTATTTCAACTATGTTGTTTTATATAGCTCTAATATTTTTACTGCTTAATGAATATATGGATAAACCAGCTTATATAAGGCAACTATTAAAAAAATGTTTATCAAAATAAAAAAATATTTTATTTCTATTCTAACTATTTATATTATTGGTGATGTATTAAATTCGATTATTAAAATAGACGGTACTAAATCACTTATTGAAACTATTTACGATTGTATAGTAGTACTACCACCTCCAAGTCCCAAAAATCTAAATCACCCACCACCTATTGAACAAATCAAAGAAGAAGTGTTGTCTAGCGTAGAAGATGAATGCAAAAAAATATATAAGTTTTACCAATAAGAAAGTGCTATCAACCTACCGGCTTCCAACCATCTTCTTCTTCAACAATACAACCTCACAAAAGACATGTTGTTTCTGCGGTCGGTATTGAAAGCCTCAGAAATAGAATGTGCGATCGTACCGCTACTAACTAAATTAGCAAGTTTGATATTTTTGTTTTACAGGGTTCTGTACCGTACTAAGCAGTTCTCAATGAAGAAGGACATGAAGACTTGCTGAAATAATGGAGGGAGAATGAGAAGACCTTTTCGACACTTTCAATGATGGCCCGAGATGTTTTGAACATTCAAGCGTCATCAACGGCGTCTGAAAGCATTTTTTCTGTCGGCAGATATCAAATAGGAGAGTACAGATACTCATTAGCCGGAGACAACTTGAAGATTGTAGTATTATTCAGAGATTAGATACGAATGGAGCGGAGAAGGTGCGGTCAACCGGAGATCAACGAAGAAGATGAAAACTATAACAAAATTTTATCCGAAAGAGGTGGAAGCGACGTGGAGCAATTTTGATCAACAAATATCAATTCCAATTGAAGAACATGAAATTATCAAGACACTAGAACATGTTTTTTTTAAAATGTAATTTTTTTAATTGCAATTTTATTATATAATTTGCAACTTTTGAACAACATCACAAAGTTGCAATTTTGATAATTATATTTGTATTATAAAAAAATTATATGTCTATTAAATAATATATGTGCCGTTACAAAAATAACATTTGAATGTTTTTATTATATTATTTTATTTAATTATTGAGTTTTTTATATATATATTTTTTTAAATTAAGTGGAAAAAAAATGACCGACTCGAAAATGGGACGGCGGCGAATCTCGCCTGTCCCGATCCGCCGGTCCCGACCCGACTAACCCAATCCCGATACACTGGCCACCTATTACAATGTACATTTACAATGGAAGCTGATCACCTAACGGCCGGAGAGTACAAGCTGACGTGTAAGGTCGGTGGCGGCTCATCGTCGACGCTGTGAAAAGCCGAGCACCGATCGACCGGAAAAGTGGTAGCGTTGAAGCAAATCGACCTCCTAAACCTCACTCGCCAACTCAAGACTTGCTTGGACTGTGAACTCAACTTCTTATCTTCTGTTGATCACCCAAACATCATTCGTCTTTTCGATGTCTTTTGAGGTTTGTACTGTCTTAATTTCTCTTTGACATCAATAAAATTATCCCATTTCTTTACTTTTGAGCAATTTAGGGATTTGTTTTTTCTCTTAAAAAGTTGAACAATGCTCTTTCAGTCCCAAACAGGAAGAAATTGCACGGTTTTCCCTTCAAATCGACTGGTCTTAATTTTTATCCTTCAAAATCAAACTTATGCCTAGCGGGACATAAGATCTTTTAAGGACGCCTGTTGAGATGCGAAATTATAACCCCAAATCGCTTTATGTTATTTTCTATTCTCTCCGTCCCATAATAAGTGTCACTTTAATAAAAAACACACATTAAGAAATCAATAATACAATGGAAAGTTTACCAAACTACCCTTATTTAATAAAAATAGACTACTTTTACCTTTTGATTAAAGCATGTATAAATAATAATCATTTATGTCTTAGAATATAGAACTTGCCTATAAATATTTCTTGAATAGAGAGCTTGCCAGTTTTTGTCTAAGGTATAGTATGAAAAGAGTAACAAATTTATGTCTTGAATTCTTAAGGTGACACTTATTTTGGGACAATTGTTTTTTGCTAAGATGACACTTATTATGGAACGGAGGGAGTAATAACCATGGTATCCGAGTCAGCTTGTGCGCACCTAACAAGTCATAATAAAAAGAACGGATAAGGCTCAAATATGCCATTGAATTGGAAGTGGCTCATTTAAACTAAAACCCGACCCATAAATTTGTGCTCGTTTAATTAAATGACGTGGACCTTTAATTGGAGGCCAAGTCATATCTGGTATTGTAAACCCGACGTTAATGAAAAATGGCATGGATGAACCATTTTGGTAACGACGATGTTATAAATGAGCCAAACTATTGACGAATGGCATAAATGAGCCATTTTCTATAGTTTGATGGCACATTTGAGCCTTTTCCATAAAAAGAAAAATGTAATGGCGTTTGGAGGCGAATTTGTGAATGAAAGAGTCTAAGTTGTGTAGCTTCTTAAAAAGGTAAAATGGCTCCAAAAAAAGAGGAACAAAAATCACGTTTAGAAGCAAAAACCCACTTAGAACTGCAAAAAATCCGGACTATGATGCCATTTTCATTTTCTGTTTAAGGCTATAGATTTACGCTTTATGGTTTTCTAAAACGATTTTGATGGAATTGAGGAGTAACATTTCATGTGAATAAATTCTTCATTTGGATATAATATTTATATGTATCTAGAAGTCTTATAAGAATGAAAATAGCCCCCATGGCTTTTGTTCAAAGGCAAATATAATACAGCTACGTGCTCGGTAAATGTCTTGGTAGAAGATATGATTTCTTGAAACTGAGGTTTACTAGTTTTTTAATAAGTATGTAGCTCAACAAGAAATTTCCTTACCTGTCCAACTTCTAATGAATCAAGATAGCCATTTGTTCCGGTATAAATAGTCATTAAATCCCATAGGAGAGTAAGTTCTTGTGTGATGAAATGGACACCAAATACATTAGTGGTTTATATTCAAGTCCCATTGTGTCCCAAGTATGTGTTTGTGTTGTGGCCTGTATGGTATGAACTTTTTAGAGTGATTTCATATGTCCTTTACGTTGAATCAGTTCTGTAATTGGAATAAGTGTGTAACCACTGTGTAGTTAGTGGATAAACTATTTAGGTTTTTTTAGCAAAATCACGAACTGTGATTTAGTAAAGGTGATGACTTTGATCACAGGAGAGTAGATTAAGCTCAACAGGCCAAAGACTAGGCTTGGAACCGAGAGGAGAGTAGGCTCACCCAGTTAAGAAGTGGGCCTGGAGAAAAGTTTGTGGCTTGATGGGGTGAATAGAGTGAGAGAAGAAGCGCAGAGCGGCTTTGATGGGATGAGTTGAGAGAGAAGCTCCTGGTTCTTGGGTTTACACATGGATTGATTTTTGTTTCTTCATTTTTCTTGGAGAATATTGAAGAGTGGACCTGCTGAAAGAGAGAGTGATCAAGCGCAATAGTCTGAAAGGTGGGCTTGTAGCTGAGAGAAGAATAGGCTCACCAGGCTAAGGAGTGGGCCTGCAGCAAAGTTTTTGTGGCTGGATGGGCTGAATTGAGAGAGAAGAATTGGGTGCATAATATCTACACAATATTGTCCAGGAGGAAGGACTTTGTGCATGATATTCTACTCCAAGCATGTGATTTAAGCTGTAAAATATAATATCGTAGCTTTTGGTTGGACGGCAATTTTAGTGCTTCATAGTTTATGCACTAGATACAGTAAAAGCTGTGACCCTATAGAATTTGTTCTCTGGGTTTTGGAGGGTGTACCTTTGAAGTTCTTGTTGAGATGCATCAGTGTATGGACTGTTTATGTTTGACTTGCAAAAGTTGATATTCATTAGGCAGAAGATTTAATGCAAAAATATAATCATTGTGTGACTTCTTCTTAATTTGAGAAGACTGCCTTATCCCGCAGGCTGAAAACTCTATTTTCCTTGTCTTGGAGTTTTGTGCTGGAGGGAATCTGGCTTCTTATATCCGGAATCATGGCAGAGTTCAAGAATGTGTAGCTAGAAAATTTATGAAACAGATTGGTAAATTTTTGGTTAGAATTCTGTGTCGCTATTTCTTTTTCTTATCATGATGTCCTTGCTCAATTCTTGTACAACCGATGCCATTCTGGTTACGATATTGTAGGAGCTGGCCTAGAGGTACTAAGCATCCACCAAATCATTCACCGTGACTTGAAGCCAGAGGTATAAGTTTTAGTTTCTTATGATCACAAATTGAATACAATTCAATACGAACATTCTTGATTTTTTATCTGGGTTTAGCTTTTTCCAGCGCAGAGGACTTTTTTGTTTTGATTTGGTCTTAACTCTTATGCAACAAACCTAAGGACCGTTGCTGATGAAGCATGGATAATACTTGTGAACATGCATAAATAAACAAACTTTAAACTGCTAAAACTTTTAAGTGTTGTCAACAAATCTGCAAAATACTTGGAACTCCCAAGACATATCTATAGATCTTTGATTCAAATTTCTATTGTGCTATATCGTTATGCAATTTTGTATTGCTTATTTCTTAGAGATTAGCTAGTTGCAGTTGAAGGTGGATAAAACCTGATGCATCAAGAATTTTTCCAAATGAACCAAGCTTGTTTTAGGTTTGCTGAAATCACTAGTTTTAGCTTTTCTTTCTCCTTTATTTTTCATAAGTGAATTGTCTAAAACGTTGTTTCTTCAACTAACATTTGACACTCCATTAATGTGTATGATGCACATGCAATTTAGAAATGTTAGGTGTATTTCAGTTTTGGAATTAAAAGAAAAATGTAACATAGGAAAAGGTTTTGAAAAGCGGAAAGGGATTTTGAGAGGTAAAAGTAGGGTATAATTCTTGAGATACAGTGAAAAAGGGAATGAAGAAGTCATCAAAAAAAAGAAGAAGAAGGGAATGAAGAAGCATGAAAATGCATCAAGTAGGAGAAATTGTGTCCAAAAGAGAAGAAAAAATAGCAATGCATATCTATGAGAAGAAATAAATAAAGTGTCTCCTAAAACAGAACCTACAAAAATCCTAAGTTGGCTATGTCACGTCTATGCTTACTATTTTTTCAGTTTGGGAACCCTGGAAGTACACCAGCATAATAAATCTACAAGCGGGCCACATAACTTAAATTCTTTACCTGGTAATCTTTTTGTTTTGTTTTTGTAAGTTTCTATTCGTCATTGCTGGTAGAATATTTGCTTTTGGACTGCATTAACTTTGTTTTACTGTTTTTGAATAACGTTTTTTTACTGTTTGTAATTAGTTAGTTAGAAATATATTCTGCAGAGATATTCTAGGCTAGGTTAGTTAGTTAAAGATATACTCCGCAGAGATTCTAGGCTAGTGTATATCTTTTTACTGTTTGTAATTAGTTAGTTAGAAATATATTCTGCAGAGATATTCTAGGCTAGGTTAGTTAGTTAAAGATATACTCCGCAGAGATTCTAGGCTAGTTTATATCTATTCATCATTGTTCTTTTTCTCTTGTTGAAGTTTGTTCAACTTTTGCTCAAAATACATGATGTTTATCTTATTTATTTTTGTGTCTGATAATGTTCTAATTTAGTTCATCTCTGGCTCAGAACATTCTTTTATCTAGAATAGGGAATGACCCGATTCTTAAGATTGCTGATTTTTGTCTCTCAAGGTAAAGAAACGTGATGTGGAATTTTCATACAGGGAACATCAAATGCTTGGCATCATTAACAAAATATTTATCTTTTTATTCTTGGTGCAGAATGTTAAATCCAGACGACCTTGCAGAAACAGTTTGTGGGTCCCCTTTTTACATGGCTCCAGAAATTCTACAATTCAAAAAATATGATGACAAGGTAAGAATTAATTACTACAACTATATTACACAAACGAGACAAACTGATACAAATTCTTATGAATAGGTTGATATGTGGAGTCTTGGTGCAATCCTTTTTGAACTACTTAATGGTTACCCTCCCTTCCGCGGTAGAACTAGTGTTCAGGTAATAGCATTTCTCCAATGCAAAGGGGGCTTCTTCTGTTTGTTAGTTCACCGTCTTCAATTATTTATGTTTTTAAAATAGATACTGCAGAATATCAAGGTATCTCTACGTCGTCCTTTCTCTGAGCCAATTCTTCCTCAGTTGCACCCGGATTGTGTTGACTTGTGCTCAAGACTATTGTCTATCGATCCAGGTCTGCAGATTTGTGTACTCAATATCATTCGTATTGCCTTCCTACCTCATTAAAGTCTGATAAATCTCCTTATATCTGCAGAGAAACGGATCTCTTTTAAAGAGTTTTGTCAACATGACTTCTCGAAGATAGACGAAAGGGGGAGATGAGAGCTTCTGTTAGAGGTCAAAAGCATCCAGATATCTCAATGAGCAGAAGTGCTCACCAGTATAATCATCAATAATTATACTGTTACCTTAGTGAGATCATCTTTTTTTTCCTGCTGATTACTCTAGGTTACTCACTTGTCTATCAATTTTGAATCATGTAAAGGCGCATTCTAAGAAATCAACTCTATCCCCTTCTGCTTCGTTTGCCTGTAAATATTCATATACAACCTGATATCAAGTGTACATCCTAGTTCTCTTTCACAGACGATTCAGTCAGGTTTTACCCCCCTTCTTCTTCTTCCCCTTCTCCTTCTTCTTCTTCCCCTTCCCCTTCCCCTTCTTCTTCTTCTTCTTCTTCTTCTTCTTCTTCTTCTTCTTCCTCTTCCCCTTCCCCTTCTTCTTCTTCTTCCTCTTCCCCTTCCTCTCCTCCTTCCTCTCCCCTCCTCCCTCCCCTTGCTCCTCCTCTTCCTCATCTATTAACTAGCTTCAGTAGCATTGATTCCTAAACTAGTGAAACTCTCCTGCTTGACTGCTTCAAGCCTTTCATCTTTGGCCATCAGAGTAAAAGGACAAATAAATGGCTTTCTCCAAATTCTTCAAATTGATCATATCGAGTTGGGGAAATTTCTTCAGTATAACTACATTTGTCTACAAAACCATCTAAATTCACCTTCCTCAAAAATCTTTCCTTGCCATCTGAGTAAAGGACAAATAACCGGTTTTCACAAATTCAAATTGATTAAATGTAGTTCATGAAATTCCTTCACCTCTTGGGCAGCTGTTGTTTGCTGATGCATTTAAAGAGCTCGGTACATTAGTCCCCTTATCCAATATGAAACTTTTTCTTCCATTCTTTTTCTTCAAAATCAGAAAATGTCGGCATGAAGTCTTTAAGAAGGTTGGCTGCATTTGACATGGAATGCAGCAGAAAAGTTCTCTTTCTGGATGTTGAGCATGAAAATTTAGCATCTTGCAGCATCATTTACTTCAATTTGGCTAGGGGAGTATGAAGTGAGTTAGAGCAGTGCTTTTTATATCGGTTTTCTGTGTATTGACTTATATTATGCCTTGAAAGGATCGTTGGATATTGTGGGAGTCTGTCGGACACTGCTATGGACTAAGAGAGAAAAGTTTGTCCACCCAGAGGGTGGAAGTCACTTCTTTTATTATATGGTTTCCATCTCATAGACAGTTTCTCCATGAGTTTAAGGGGTTGATGATGCTAGGGAAATCAATTCAGAGAAACTGATGCCAACCTGTGAAAGGTACTATTTGTTATTTTCTTAAACTCTCAACAGTTACAAGTTGCTGAGGGACATCTTATGTATCATTGTTTTTGCAACTTGGTGTGAACTGGTACTTGTAACAAAAACAAAGAAGTTAGTGCAAGCAGAAAGAATTGATTTCTAGGAAAATAGAATCTGCAGAAGGTTCAATTTTACCTGTTAGGCGACTAACTTTTTTTCTTGTCTTGAAGATACTAGCGAGTCTTTTTTTCATGTCCTGCCACCTTTACAGGGAGACGTATTAACATTTATCTAGTGCATTTCTTTTCCTCAATCCATGTTCATGTGTCTATAGGAAAAGCACTCCTGCATTTGCAAAATGAGATCAATAAAATTGTACAATCTGTTATGATGTTACCTTTCTCAAAATTATACAACCCGTCTTGGCAAAAGAAAATAGCTTCAATTTAGCTAGTGTAACATTATGTAGCATCATCCTTCATCCAATTTGTTACTGTACATCAGATTGTTAATTATTCTGTTATTCAGTGAGACATTGCACTTCACATCTGACTATTAACAAGTGATAGGAAATACATTGCACTTCACAATTTGACTCAAATACTTGGTTCTTTTGGACTGAGCTTGTTTTGCATTTTCTTAGCCCTCTGCTAATTCTGTGACCATTGTAGCAGTAGTATTTTATCCGATGTGGATCTGTCAAACATGGCCAATTGGGGAAGAATCTGGAACTCTATGATGACTTTTTACTTCTATATCTGGGTTCTAGTTTTATATGCCTCACAGATTAGGTAGCATGAGAAAAGGACAGTTAAACTGAAGCTAGAACTTCAGAGCTTCATGAGTTTCCTGCTCTCTTTTTTTTTCTTTCCAGTTTTTCTTTTCACTAACAAGATAACAGAAAAGTCAAATAACTTGGAACGGGGGCTAAAAGAGATTTTACGCACAGTGAAAAATCTAATGAAGATAGCAAATGTAATAGGTCATTGATAAAAGAAATCCTTAGCTTCTCCCTAAAAGATTTCCTAGTTGACTTCTCTTGATGACCCTTTCCCCCCTAAGAAATTTCCTAGTTGGCTTGTCTAGGTGATCCTTCTTCAAATACTTGAATGTGAAACAACCACTCAGACTTTTTAAAGATAGTGACTGGAAACTGTTTCTGAAAATTTAAGAAGTTGACTAGTCGACTAGTCGTTACCTGATCAGTGTTAGTTGTGTCATGTAACAGGTTTTTAAATATGGGAGACATGGGCATGGGCTTCTGGGTGGGTCTTTTTGGTATTTGGTCTGGTTATGTTTGGATGAAGTGGCTCGAACATGTGTTTTAATTATGACATACGTCATTAATGTGTCCTATGTGGACTATGGTGAATGCAATGTTGGTATCATATAAAATAAAGGGTAACAACAAGAGTATTTTTTATTGCCAACTTTTAAGTGAAGGCAAAGTTAAGAGAAAGACAATAATAGATCAGGGGCGAACTTAAGACTTTTTCACAAAAAATAATTCAACTATTCAAGTCTAAATAGTCTTGTTTTGTTGACAGCTGCTAAAGTTTACTAATGCTTCATTTCCCATCCTTCTAACTTGGTTAAATTTATTGTTATTTTCATGTGTGGATGCTTTCACCTGTATTTTCTGCTGTTGAAGTTGGAGCTCAACAACAATCTCAAATATATCCCTTGCTTCCACTCTCTTTACAGGGTTCTTTGCTATCTCCTCCAGGCCTTTATGCACCCAAGGGGAATCTAGTGTAGTTCATGTGCTCCGGGCTGGAAGAACTGTGCCTCATCGGAATGGTGATATCTCAACCGCATTCCTCACCTCTTGGCTAGGAACCGGGTGATCACTATTGCCCATATACATGGAGGTTAATTCGGTAGCTGATGGTTTAGCCAATTTGGCGTTTAATCAAGAGTCTCTCTTTGAATGGCATTCACACGTGCCTTCTAGCTTTTCTTCGCGTGTTGCAGGAGATGTTGGGGTCTCATTCCCTCGCTTAGTTCAGGCTACTTTCTTGTTATTTTAGTTTTCTTTTAAAAAAAATGGCTAGCCACCACATCTACGTAGAGTATCATCCTCCAGTCGTGTGGATGCATGCCTCGAGTTTATGTGGTTCTACTATTAGAAGGTGCGGACATCGCATTTCTATCGTGCCTGGTCATTTCTCAAGTTTTGTGTATGCCAAGCGAAAGAATTTCTATGGAGGGAGTTCATAAATCAGAAATATGGGGAACTAAGCCACTGGTGCATTAAGGCAGTCAACACAAACTATGGAGTGAGCATTTGGAGATCCATCAGATCCTATTAGGAAGAGTTTGCAGGAAACACTGAACTCTCTCATGGTAATGGTAGGAGAATAGCTTTCTGGAATGACAAATGGATTGTCCATGAACCTCTAAGGGGTAGCTTTCCAGAAATTCATAGATTAGCTTTGACTCTTGAGGTCTGAAGCTACTATTAGTGAAGTGTGGAACCATAATGGATGGAATCTCACTCTCAGAATGGGGCTTAATGATCGGGAAATGGTAAGAATGACTGCTTTTCTGCAGATTCTGGAAGGGGTGAGAGGTATCAATGAAAATGAAGATGCCATGATATGGAAAGACAGAGGGAAGAAGGTGTACACAAATTAGGAGTGCATATGCTTATTTCAGTGATGTGGGAAAACAGGCTATCACTTGGCCCTGGAAGCAGATCTGGAAGACCGAAGCTCCTTTCGAAGTGAACTGTTTTACATGGTTAGTGGTAAGAAAGGCATGTTTAGCTCATGAAAACCTTCATAAAAGGGGTATGCAGTTGACATGTAGATATTTACTAAGCAAAGCCAAAGAAGATAATAATAGTCATCTATTTATCCATTCTGTATATACTTCCCAATTGTGGCAACTGTTCTTGACTCTGGGAAACCTGAAATGGGTAATGCCTTGGAACACTTTTGAATTGCTGATAGCTTGGGACCATGCTGGAAGGAATGTCAGACAGAAGAAATGGTGGAGGGCTATACCTGCTTGTATCTGGTGGACCATCTGAAGGGAAAGGAATAGCAAATGCTTTGAAGAAGAGTAATTCCATTCAGAAAGTCGAGATGAATTGTGTTTTGAATTTACACTTTTAATGCAAAGAGTTTTGTACTATAGAGAGGATGTTGAATCTATCTTAAAATTTTTGGAAGGCTTGTGAAATGTACATAGGCTTGGCTTTTGTAAATCACAGTAGCCAGCACAGCCTTTGTACTGATGAATAATATCTTACAACCAGTGCCTTATTTTGTTATGCATTAGCATGTCTCAAGGATGTTGGTGCTATCTTGTGTGAATCATAGTTTCTCATCAAAGTAGTTAAATGTTGAATTCTTGTGTGATATACATGTTAACCATTTAGTGTTAATCTTCATTCTTATACCTTATTCTTTTGTTGTGAAATAGGGAAGGAAGAGAGGAAAAAAGGGAAGGGAAAGTTGAAAGGAAGATATGTGATGAAAAAAGTAATCTGAAGGAGGGGATTTAAGGACATAAAAGAGAACTTTTTGTTTCATGTTTGGTAAAGGAAGTAACTAAGATAGTAGGAAAGAATATCTTTTTTTCATCAGAAAACAATGTGAGGAAAGTTATAAGTTGGGAGTATAAGATTGCTCTTCTTTCTAACTTTCTCTAGATTTTGGTCGTGCCTTAATGGAAAGCATTTCACTCTCTCCAATTTGCTCCTTCCCCTCCTCCCTTCTTTTGGTTTTTGACGGTGGTGTTGATGCTAGCATGTGCACCTCGACCAGAAAACTTGTTATAATCCACAAGTAGAGGTGTCGGATAAACCTTAGCCAAGACTGGAGTAAATAGGCTCACACTTGTAACTAGGATTTGAACTTGGGATCTCCAAGTTGTTACTCTGATCCGTCATTTCTTACTCATCCGTTTCTTTTGTCAATCTAAATGAGGAAGTAAACTAACACTTCCTTTTCATTTTCCTTGCCCAGAATTTTGATGTTAAACTTCTGTTATATTCACAGGAAGAAAATGAAAGAGATAATGAAGTGCGCTTGAAAACTATCTTAGGGTTTACTCTTTCATCATGTGTAATCTTGGAAAAACAGATATTACCAGTTGATATAATAAAAGATAGTCACGGAACCTATCCGATTTGATGTAATGTATGTTGCTTAGACTTTTCAAAAATATTGACGGGGTGTGTCGACATTCCAAAAGTAGTGTATTTTTGGAAAATCCGATACGAGTGCGGCAACGAAAGATGAAGAGTCCGCACAACTTAGGCTGGAATAAGCACATATAGATGAATGTTCTTATGCAAAAGATGACAGTAACAATTAGTCTAATCAGAAAATTGTTAAAATTCTTGTGATAGAAGTCCTCCCAATTGCTGTCTAGGTTAGGACAAGGTTAGAAATTTCGAAAATAGTTGAAACTCCTTTTGATGGAACATGAATGCCATCAATATCAGCAGTCACGGGAAGGCACAAAGGTTCAACAAAAAGTTATTATAGGTTTTATAGTAACATCTATTGAAGTACCTCAAGTTGGGTTGTACTTATTTACGTTTAAACCAGAACCTTATCTCGGTACAACATGAAGGAGTTTACTATGGTCATCCACCAGGATCATTAGCCAACATAATTCTACAGGATCAGTGTAACACAAGGCTGGTTTGTGTAGTTAGAGCGTGATTGATAAGAAGAAAAATCACATCACAAGATGTATCCTTCTATTAGCACAACATTTGAATGTCATAAAGAAATAAATACATTTAGTTATAACATGTCATGCTTAGAAACTATTCTTAAGAAGTTGAAGAGTTGAGTTACAACCGTCATATAGGCACCTTTAATTGTACTCATCATTGAGAAATCTTAGCTCTCAGAACAACCCTTTTACTACGAAGGGGTAACTTTAAGGCAAAAATGACAAACACTTATCGGATAGAGGCAGTATGATGTCTCCCATACCTATGCATTTGGGCGTAACAGTCAAATACAATATCTGCCTACCATTAGTAATGGTCTAATATCTATTTGCAGCTAAAGCCATTGAACTTAACTAAACTAAATTATGAAAATTTTACAGCAATGATCAAAACAAAGAGAAAAAGAAGTAATCGCGTGAACTTGCTTAAAAGCCAGAAAGCCAGATCTCTACATTTCAGCCAAGAATTATTAGTTGGTGAAAGACCCACAGTTTTAAAATGCAAACACAACATACTACAAGCAGTATACAAGTAGCAAATACACAACAACAGAAGTGTCCTCGTGTAGTATCGGCAGATCAGCAGCAGTGAGCAACTCACGTATTCGCACATCTTGCCACCAAGTGCACTGATACAGAACAATGTAATGCAGAATAATGCACCAGAACACTAGAAGCAACATGCACATCAATAGCATACCAGCAGGCTGCATCAGTTCAATATCATGTTTATGAAAAGAGCGCAGCGTGCCAGCAACACAAGACATTAGCATAATAGTGGGGGCAGCATAAAGCTCTCACCCTTCTGGAACAAAACTTAAATTCGCTCTTCTAATCTAGTACTAGTATTCTAATCCCACAACTTACTTACCCATTCCTGGGGGGGGGGGGGGGGGAGGGAAGAAAGGGAGAATTTCAAGTGTCTCGCTACCAGCTTGTATGACCACCGTATTCATCCCAACATGTGCATAACCCCACAAATGGTCAGAATGAGCTAAAAAAAAACTTTCAACACAATATTAACATTGAAGAATAACAAGTTTAAGGTATCATCATCAAGGTGTTGAATAAGTTGCAGCTCCAATCACATACCACAATCAAATCATAAGAAGCAACTAAAGCACTTATCACCATCGTTATAACCTGTATGATCCTTGCAAGGGTACGCAACGGTGTCTTAACCAACACAACGGAATACCAGATAAACTAGTGGAAGGAAACACTACAATGGAATTACAGAGACTACAAAGTGTCTGCAACGTTTGATACTTTGGGCACCTTCTCCTGACAAAATCTCATTTTGCAAACAGGAATCTCATCACTAATCTGAATTGTCTAAAGTCAAGATGATTACCTCATCGGAAGAAAACGTTAAGGAACAAAGGTCAATATATGAAAAGACAGTTGCATTATAGATCACCCAATCAGAGGAGAAAATTTCCATCGAGACTCTTATTTATGCATTTTGCTGTCAACTTAAGCAGATACACATCAGATTATGTTTGGTCGACACTTTCCAGGAAGCAACAACTCTAGGTTAGTGGACAGAATGTACAGAAAGTGTTAAACCATAAGCAAGAATTAATTTACCAGGTAGGTGATTTCCACCAGAATACATCATGCAGTTGGCTAAAAGTTACCATGGTTTCAATGGAACTCAAAATCCGCAAACACGAGACAAACTATGCATAACCAAATTAAACAATAAAGGAGATGAAGCGATGATCCGTCGTAATTACATCAGAAAAGACAAACATCTCGAGAAGTCCAATACTTTCTTCTACTCTTTGCATATTAGGATACAACAATCTGACCAAAATAAAACATTATCCTCATTCTTCAACTCCTTCAAAAAGTTTCAATATATCCAGCAACAAAACCTTGAAGATACCATTACACTTGAGCAAAATTCACAACTCAAAAGATCAGTTCTTTTTTATACTGCAACTGTAAATAGCTCTAATGAGTACATCAATAACAACAACATACCCAGTATAATCTCACAAGTACAACAACAAATAGCTCTAATGAGTATTAATTAAAAATTATCAGTCCCACTAGAAACCGTTCCACTGAAATACATCTACTGAAAGAGTATAACAAAGAGGGATTACATCCATAATACAACATCTATCAGTTCATACAAACCGGAGAAACTTCCCCCTACAGTTCCTCTCAAATCTAACACACAAAATTTGTAAAAATATGTGACGGTAACAAGCAAAAGTGTTTACTTTTGACAAATTTAAAGACTAAAAACTGTTCAGATATATATTATATATATAGTAAGAGATTATTTCGAACCTACCCAAATATAATGGACCATTTAGATTATTTTCTCCACTATTCAATGTGTCTAGGCCATGTATGGATCATGAACGTGGTCGTATTTATCAGTTATGCGTACTCTATTGTCTAGTTACACAAGGAACAGAATGTTGGTCAAAGTCAAATGATGAGAGAGTTTGATTTCGCTATTATATGTTTGATTAGTAAGATTGAATTCAAATTAGAGATGCAATTATACTAAGATCAAACAGTCAAGTTTATAAAAAAGAATTAGTATTTGACTTATACTGAGTTTTGTCTCTATTAATATGTTCTAAATTGTATCAATTCGTATAATTAATTAGTATCATGCAAATATTGTAAATATTATATGACATTGTACTCCAAAATTATTCAACAACAATGTCCAGATCTGCCAGGTAAACTCACAACGAAGAAATAAATATATTTTGAAACTTAAAAATGGCCCATCAGATAAACTAATAAGAAGACATGAAACTAATAAGTAAGTGACATTGGAGAGATCAAGCTTTCTGTAAAAGCAAATCCATGCTGAATGGTATCACATCGAGGTCATAATACAAATGGTCGACTGGACGTCGTGAATGCATGGCTACGACCATGATTACACCAGTATAGCAGTTCACCATCCGCAAACCTATATCTTGGTACGACCATAAGTATCAAAGGATCTTCTATAATTAACAATAAAGTCCAAGATTCCTTGACACCATAGTCTTTCAATATCCATAACTCAAAAGTTCCATTGCTCATAAAATCAGAATTAGTGTAAACACAAAGCATTCCTTCCAACTCTGAAATGCCAACATACATGTTGGTCGTCAAGCTTAATATTTGCTCTGGAAATAGTATCTCTCCGTAGACTTCAGTCGAAATACTAAACGAAACCAAGAATTATTTTTGTGAAGTATAACCAATCCAATGAAATGACTCGTGTATAAATGCCAAAGAATGCGTAACATCGAACAAGTGCAAATGCCACGAGGATGTTTATCAATTTTTCCCTAGGAACCACCTTTCAGCCGCAAGAATTTCACTAGGTAATTTACGATTAGGTAAGTCATCATAAACTTTAAGGATCTTATACTCACCACTGGTTGAGTCATAATCCAATCCCAGACAAGAAGGTTCCCATGGAAATTCTGAATCCGGAAGTACTATTGATTCTCTTGTGGAGGGGTTGAACAAGAAAAGTATGAGGCGTGCACTATCAATAATATCACTAGCCTCGATAATAACCAAGCCATCACAATAATAGATTAAGCATTGCACTGGTATAGATATTGAAGGGCAATCAAGTTCCTGTACATCCTCAACCTGCTGAAGCGGCGATAAAGGACAACAATACATGGAATATTTGTCATCCCTAAGGCACAATAGGCAAATAAGAAGTTTTTGGGAATTTCGATCATTCTTGACATGATTGAAATGCTTCTTCTTAAAGTAACGATTAATGATTAATGCCTTCCAAAATTTTGAAACACATTTGAATCGAGGTAGAGACCGAATGGGTAACTTGCTGAGGATCTCCATAATTACGTGGATTCCCATGGCCTAGATAGGACGAGAAAAAACAGTTGAAGATGTAAATCTTTCAGGTTAACAAAATATATTTACTCTGTCTCAATTTATGTGATACACTTTCTTTTTTTGATATGTACCAAAAAGAATGATACATTTCTATATTTAGAAATAATTTCACTTAAAACTTTTTTTTTACCAAATGAAATAATTTACAGCCATAAATATTTATTACTTGTTTTAGACCACGAGTTTTGAAAGCCTTTCTCTATTTTTATTAAATTTTGTGCCTAGTCAAATTATATCAAATGAATTGGGACGGATGAAGTATATACATATATATCATACTATCAACTAATGAAAAACCAATGAAGTAGTCCTTTTTTTCCCTTTCCCAAACGAGGATGAGAAAGAATATTGATAGAGATTCTATAGAGATCCTTCTCCAAGTGTAATTATTTAAAGTAGAGATCCTTCTCCAATTAGGTTTTGTATTTGTAAACACCTATATTTATTACATTAATGAGAATCCTCCAACCAAAGAGAATTACACAATTCTACATGGTATCAGATGCCAAATACCCACCCTCCTAAAGACCTAAAATTCGGCCGCACCCTTATTTTCCGAGTGCCGCCGCAAGAAAACCCTCAATTTTCGGCACTTCTTTCCTTTTTTTTTTCTATTTTTCTACACGTCCTCACTACCATCCCTATTTCTAGAAACTACCATCAACCAACCCAGTCCACTGCCCTCACTACCTGTGACCCCACTGCCCCAAACCTAGTCCCAAGTTTTGCCACTGACCCACCGCATGGAAACCCGTGCTCAACACATGATTTTTAAACCGAAAGTCCACTTTAATCTATCCACTCAAACCATCTCACCCATACCTAAAAACCAAAAACTAGCCAAGCTTGACCCGAATTGGAATGCGGCCATGCGTGAGGAATTTAATGCGCGCTCACTACACAACACACTTGGGATCTTGTTCCGAGTCCAGAGGGGATGAATGTGATTCGTTACATGTGGCTATATCGTCACAAATTCATAGATAATGGTGAACTTGAATGCCATAAGGCGAGACTTGTGGCTAATGACATGAGCCAAAAAGAGGGAGTTGATTATGGTGAGACATTTAGTTCGGTGGTTAAACCAGCTACCATTCGCACTGTTTGAGCATATATATGGGAAAGAACTGGATGATTCATCAACTTGATGTGAAAAATACGTTCTTACATGGAGATTTGAAAGAAACCGTATATATGCCTCAACCGCCTGACTTTGTGCATCCAGAGGCTCCTTAGTATGTATGTCATCTCTGAAAGTCATTATATGGTTTGAAACAGGCCTCACGGGCTTGGTATGAGCGTTTTTCCACTTACATCATGCATATATGGTTCATGTGCAGCAAAAGTGATAACTCACTTTTTATTTTTCATCGAGGTAATAACACTGCATACCTTTTACTCTATGTGGATGATATTATTCTGACTACCTCATCTGATGTGCAGAAACACGAGATCATTACCTTGCTCAAATATGAATTTGCTATGACAGACTTGGGTAAGTTGAGTTATATTTTGGGGATTTCAGTGACCAGATTAGACAATGCAATGTTCATATGTCAGCGTAAGTATGCCAAAGAAATTGTTTACAGGACTAAAATGGCAAACTGCAAGATCATGCCCACCCAGTCGACTCGAAGTCGAAACTTAGTGCCGATGATGGGAATTCGGTGCTCGATCCTTCTCTATATAGGAGTCTTGCTGGTGCACTTCAGTAACTTACTTTCATTAGGCCCGATATTGCATATGCTGTTCATTAGGTGTGTTTGTTCATGCATGCTCCCAGGGAGCCACACTTTACTGCTCTTAAATGTATCATTCGATACGTTAAGGGTACTCTTTACTATGGTTTACATCTTTATCCATCTACACCGACCAGGCTACTATCGTGTACGGATGCTGATTGGGGAGGCTGTCCAGACACACGTCAATCTACTTCCGGCTACTGTGTATTCTTGGGTGATAACCTCGTCTCATAGTCTGCCAAACGACAGGCCACACTTTCCCGTTCAAGTGCAGAAGCAGAATATAGAGGCATTACGAATGTTGTTGCCGAGATCTGTTGGCTCAGAAATCTTCTTCTAGAGATTTGGTGTCCCTTACGTAAGACATCTCTTGTCTACTGTGATAACATATCTATTGTTTGTCTCATAACACGATTCAGCATCAGCGGACCAAACATATTGAGATGGATATATATTTCATTTGAGAGAAGGTTGCCATGGGCCATGTTTGGGTGTTATATTCCTTCTTCCTATCAGTACGCATATATATTTACTATGGGACTTCCTCGGCAGTTGTTCCTTGGCTTCAGATCCAGTCTGAGCATTCGGTCTCCTCCCGCTCCGACTTGGGGGGGGGTTGTGATAGAGATCCGAGAGAGATCATTCTCCAAGTGTAATTATGTAAAGTAGAGATCTTTCTCCAATTAGGTTTTGTATTTGTGAACACCTATATATATTACATTAATGAGAAGCCTCCAACCAAGGAAAATTACACAATTCTATAAATATGTCAGACTTGGCACTGTTAGCTAGCAATAATATTATATTTTAACATGAAAATTGAATTCAGACCTTCTAATTATGGAAGAGTAAAAAGCCATGTTATATTTTTGACGCCTGAGATTAGGGCTGGGCATAAATTACCAAAACCTGAATTACCGAACTGAACCTAAAAATTTGGTAATCCAGAGCTAATTCCGCCATGATGGTGGCGATGTCCCACGAAACCGATGACTCTCAATCATTCTCCAAAAATTATGGTCAAAATTGTAACAATGGAGGTGGCAATAAGGGTCAAAATTGTGAAAAAATCGCCGTGGCGATGGCAAGGGTGGTGGCCGCAATGGCAACGGTGGCGGCAGTGGTGGACATTGAGGCGACAGTGGCGGTCAGCAGGGGGTCGGGCCACAACACCCATGGCAGCAGGCCTGGGCCAGTGGTCAGTGGCCATGGGGCCTGCCTTGGGCCAGTGGGCAGTGGTCCATGCCGCCCTGCCCTTACCCATCTCAAAATTGGGCCAGCCCAGTAGACGGTAATAGCAGCAGCAAACACATAATGGGCATGGGCCTCACAATCACTCGCTTTGGCAGCAGCCTGGCATGCTTGGGCCTCGGCCACAACAGAATTTCGTTGTTGTGGGCCATCTGTAGCACATGGGAAGATTATTATACGTTTTTCCAGCATTTTCCTAACTTCAAACCTTGAGGACAAGGATTGTTTGATAGGGGAGTATTGTTACGACCCTATTGTAATTATTTCCTTTTTTAGCTAATCGAGTAGTTAGTAGTCACATGACTCGCATGTGACAGTGGGGTTAGTTACACAGACTGTTAGGAGTTAGTTATAACTAACTCTTGGAGCACCTCCCCCCCCCCCCCCCCCCGAAACAAAATCCATAATACATAAATAGTAGTTATTCCATTAATTGTAATCATCGAAGTTGAATTCTTAGATCAATAAAATTGTCTCTCTTCTTCTATAACTGTCATGAGCTACCATTGCTCTTGAGTGAGTTGTTCAAGAACAATTCTTCTCATATGTTCTTTAGTCAAACTCAAGTTCTTTTCAAATTCATATTTTTCTTAGGGGAACACATCAATTCACAAAAATCCTTAGCTTCTATACTGACATCAAAGGGGAAAACTGGAGATCTGTGCTAGATACATCAACAACAAGAAAAACATACTCAGTGAAATCCCACACAAGTGGGGTCTGGGAAGGGTAGAGTGTACACAGACTTTACCCCTTCCTTGGGAGGTAGAGATGTTGTTTCCGATAAGTCGTCGGCTTAGAATGTGCTGGATACATAAAGAAGAAAAATTGTCTGAAAATTTCTTCCCTTGTTCCACTTTCCAACAAAATTTATCAAAATCCTTTAGCTTCTAGACGGGTAGAAAAAAGAAAAGCAAAGGCAGAAATCCAAAATCTGATGAAGATGTGCCTTTTATGGTACCATTACTGGAAACTTGAAGATGAAAGACGCTAATAGGACAAGTCAATGATAAAGCATACCTAGATCAGCAGTATTCAAGCAACAGACTGTGAAACACATACCGCACGCAATCTTCATATCGACATTTGGAAAAGAGATTTAATAGAAGAACCAACAAATTGATAAGGAAAGGCACCAAATTAAAGACGTTGATCTCAAATATACGCCAAAAGAGACGAACAGAGGGTAGCTAAAGCTATCGAAGGCTGGCAGAGGCATCATTGATCCATATGGTTACCAATTTTCATAATATTACAGTAAAGTAGGAGCTCATACTACTAACAATTCACAAATTAGTTAGACGATCCAAACTTTCTAAAGTAGTTTAACCTGTATCGTTGTACACACCAAGAAGAATTAAATCATCCAAAGCTGAAGAGAGAAAAGGAGAAATAAATATGCTCAAGGAGTATATCCATATCTGCACACTAGCAACATTGGATGAACAGAGGGCCAAATGTACCATCAATCCTAAGCATGTCTAGTTCTGTAGTTCCACCGAAAGAACTATTAAAGCTTTTCATCATCCATATGTCATGTCAACCTATCTCCTTTTTTCTCCTCTTAGTGGGACAACAACAATCTATAATAGCAACTCAAAGCTGCGTACTTCCCGAGAAACCAAATTGGAGACTGAAATATAATATAAACAAATAAACCTTTGTACAGAAAAACAGTCATATGTCAAGGTTACTGCTTAATACTTGCATCAAGCAATAATTACATCAGAATTGTTTTTTTTAAAGGTTACAGCCGCATAAAAAATTTCCCCTAATGCAAAACGAAGCGCCATAAGAAAAAAGAGTTGAAAAGTTCATGATGCGAACTGTGATTGAGGAACAATTGGTTCTTTGAGTGGAATCTTGAAGAAAATAATGTGTTCAGGAGGAATATATCCATCCAAATTGCTGGAGCTACCTTTTTGAACTTTGTTAGCTCCTTGACTCTTTAGCTTGAAAATTGTACTAGCGCTACTTCGTTATTTTTGCTCACTTTTTTCGTATCTATTTCCACACCTTTTTTAACTGCGTTAGCTCCTACAACTTAGACTGAAAATTGTAATGGAGATACTCAGTTACTTTGGCTAACTTTTTTGTAACTACTTGCATCTTCTTGATGCCTGAAATGGAACCACTTCATCAAAAAATATCCATCCAAACATCAGTTTAACATTCGCATTTATCTTGATGAACGTTATGGCTTTAGTCATATTATTTCTCTGGATAAGCTATCTATATTTTTGAGGATGCAAGACTTTTCCAGGGTAAGACCATAGCAAAATGGGAGTTGGAGTGAGGATCCAGGATTTTTTTCAATGTAAGACCACACCAAATAACAAACATTGACAAAGTCAACATGCTAGTAATATCCACATAATCTTTATTCATACAAGAAAAAATGTTAGGATGGACCATTACCAAACATAATACAACAGAATCCAATGCTCTACCAAAATTTTGTAGCAGAGTGACAACATATTGAAAAGAGAGAACCATAAAAGGTCTAGAGCTTTGAGAAGCCCATCTTGCTAAACCATTCGAAACTTCATAAAATAGTTGTGCTCAACTCACAATAGTTATCTAGCCAGTGATCATTGTTCCAGCTCCTTCATCAGTGAGAATCTCAAGAAGTAAGGAATGCTCCAGCCTTCCATCGATAATACTTGCCGTCCTCACCCCTTGAGCCAAAGACCTGACACAACAATTCACCTTGGGAATCATCCCACCGGCAACCTTTCCATCATCAGTCATCTTTTTCACTCCTTTTATGTCAATCTGCTTCACCAAACTCCCAGGATCATTGCGGTCCTCCAGAATTCCAGCCACATCTGTCAACAAGATTAGCTTTTCAGCTCCAAGAGCTGCTGCCAACTCACCTGCTGCCGTGTCTGCATTAATATTGTAGGATTGACCCCTCTTATCAGCTGCAACAGAGGCAATCACTGGGATATGGTAATTGTCAATGAGCGGTCGCAGTACACTAGGGTCCACACTAGCAATGTCCCCAACAAAACCAAGTTGTTCAGAGTTGGGGGAAGGGCGTGCAGTTAAAAGGTGGCCGTCAATTCCAGATAACCCCACTGCAGTTGCCCCAGCCTTGTTAATCAAGGAAACCAAATGTTTGTTGACTTTACCCACCAAGACCATTGATACAATCTCCATGGTTGAGGCATCAGTAACACGAAGACCATTCAAAAAGTTGGGTTTGATTCCCAATTTACCAAGCCATTGGTTGATTTCAGGACCACCACCATGGACAAAGACAATGCGCATACCAACACATGAAAGAAGGACAAGATCAGCAATAACAGAGGCCTGAAGTGCCTCAGATTTCATGGCAGCTCCTCCATATTTCACTACAATGGTCTTGCCTCGGAATTTCTGAATAAATGGTAGTGCTTCAGAAAGGATTTTCACTCGGGTCGCTGCAGGGAAAGATTGAATATCAGGTGCAACGACGGATTCCAAGGCAGTTTTCAAGCATGAGGCCTGAAAAGGGTTGCCAAGAATGTTCCGATTGGCTTTGATAGCCGGAACAGATTTTGGGAAAATGAGATTGGAATCCGGAAAGTTGGAAACTTTGGTGATTCGGGAAGGAAATGGGAGGGTTTTAGCCGCCAACATCCTCTATTTCTTTTACCTCCTCCCCTTCTCTATTGAATCTAGATTGCAGGGGAAGTGTAACACTATAGGTTCTTAAATAGCGTTCGTTTAATCGGGTCAAAGCATCAATGCATCAAAGAAACCTGCAACGACGACAAGCCATTGGTTAGCATTTGAACGTCAAAAGTATCCCAACAACAACATACCCAGTAAAATCCCACACAAGGACAAGTAACTCAAAACAGTGTAAAAAGCCATGAAAAAATACTAAAAACATGATAACCTCAAAAGTATCCCACATAAGGAAAATCATCACATTTGAGAAAACCCCAAAACATAATTGGGAAGAAATCAATCAAACTAGATACAAACAACAATAACATACCCAGTGGAATCCCACAAAGTGGGGACTGCGGAGGGTAGGATGTACGCATACCTTACCTCAAAATGATGCAAAATTGCAAGGAAATTAAGACAATAAAAATATCCAAACACGAAGCAACACGTATTACTACACACCTAAAGAGTACATAAGCTATTAAACTCAAAAAAATAGTACCAACGAAACCCAATAGATTCATCAATAAGAGCAAAGTTTTTTTATTATCACAGTTTTTTTTTGTGTTATTTTTTTCCATTTTTTATCTTCAATTTTCCTGTTCCCATATGTACAGAATACAAAATCAGCACATTTGAGAAAACCCCAAAACATAATTGGGAAGAAATCAATCAAATTAGGTACATAAGCTACAACAACAACAAGAGGTCTGGGGAGGGTAGATATTTCATCAATAAGAGCAACATTTATTTTAGTTTAAATGTTCAACAAGACTTGACTTATAAAGCAATAAATTGTGCCATATGATATAACAGTAACTCCACTGTCTGCTAGGCATTTCATCAAACAGGTAATAGACGTAGAAAAGAATGAAGAAAAGAAGAGGGTTAATCAATATACCTAGAGAAAGGGCGTCTCGCAGGACCTCAACTTTTCACTTCTCCGCGTCGACAGATTATAAGCAATTTATTGTTTATATTATTGGGAGAGTAGTAGGTGGCACTGAATTATTTCGCTGAATGCCAAAAAGGCGACACAATTTTTAATTACTCTCCCAGTCTCAATTTATACGAACTTTTTTCTTTTTAATTAATTTTAATTTTTTTTATATTTAATAACAATTCAACTTTAAATCTATCTTTATATATCTTTAATAAAATAATTTCTAGTCATATCAAATAGTCTTTAGACTATAAATTTTAAAAATCTTTTTTTATTTGCTTTGTCTTGAGTCGAGAGTCTCTCGAAAACAATCGATCTACCTACCAAGGTAGAGATAAGGTCTGTGTACACTCTATTCTCTCCAGACTCCACATTGTGTGATTTCACTGGATTTGTTATTGTTGTTGTTATTATTCTTTTATTTGTTAAATTTTGTGTTAAATCAAACACTTTCGTATAAAATGGGACGGAGTAAGTATTATTAAAAAAGAAAAGGAGATAAACGAGATTCACGAACAAAATAGCCCTAATGTTTAATAACCTTACCATGATTAAAGAAAATTGGATGCAACCGAAACCAAATAGCCAAATTTAGATCTGTTGAGAACCTTAGAAATTAAAAATATGGAATTGACAGACTTTAGGACACAAAAAAAAACGTGTTGATGCCAGCAATAATATCACACTACTGATCACAATTGTTCACTATCTTTGGAATTAAGTTTAAAATAATCCTATTTCTTCAGGTCATTCGCACGAATGCATCTATTTCAGGGGTGTTGTTTAATTTTTACTTCTCGAATCTGTATCTTTTATATTTTTGACGTTCGGTACTTTAAGTAATAAAAAGTGGCTTAAAACTCTCCGACATTGAATAAACAAAAGAAAAATGGAACGGCATACGTTTATATTTTTGTATCATAATATAACACAAGTTATGTCATACAAGACATAACAAGTTGTGCCTCTTAATTCCTACAGAACTTATGCCTCTACATAAATCATGTCGTAAGGGGCATAACTTATTCCTACAAAACTTATGTCGGACAAGACAAAAGTTCTTGTTAAATATACACCGTATACTTATGTATATCGTGTGAATATAGTGTATATATGGTCACTGTTATGCCCACGGTTTGGGTTAATGATTTGGTATTGTTTGTTGTAATATTTTAGTGTAAATATTACATTATTAGAATTGTACACTTACCATAGTTGTATAGTTAGTGTCCAAGTAGAATAAGGTTTTAGGAGTAGAATAGGAATAGAATTTTCCTATTATTGTGGTGCTAGTCCCGTAGTCATGATGACCGAGTCCAATTTTCCTCCGTCCGGTTCCAACAACTCGGGCCAAAACCGCAACAACGGTGGCGGCAAAAAGTGTCAGAATCGGAAAAATAATGAAAAAAATTGCGGCAGCAACACAGGTGGCAACCGGAATAGTGGTAGTGGCGGTGGTGCCCCTCAGGTCAGTCAGCAGCTGCAGTTTTGGGCCTCGCAGTGGCAGTGGGCCAACCATTTTGGGTCTAACAGTGGCGGGTTTCTAGCTTACTACCCAGGAAACTGGGGCCCAAATTTTCAACAGCCCAGGCCTAGTTTTCAGGGTCCAGTCTCGGGTTTCAAGCCATCTTATGGGCCGGGGCAGCAGGCCAGCGTGCTTGGGCCTCGGCCCCCGCAGGCCCATCATGAAGTGGGCCCCACACCAACCGACATTGAAGCCGCCATGCACACACTTGGATTAAATCCACAAGACCCGAACTGGTATATGGACACCGGAGCCACGACCCACATGACGTCCGATCAAGGTACTCTCTCGTCTTATTCCAATTTGAGCTGCCCTCGTGGCATAATTGTTGGTAATGATAATTCAATTCCAATTCGTGGTTATGGTCATAAAATATTGTCGCCCCCCCTCCCCCTCCATCCACCACTTATCTTGAAAAATACTCTTCATGCCCCCAAATTGATTAAAAAATTAGTGTCTGTTCGAAAATTCACCATTGATAATTCTGTGTCTATTGAATTTGATCCATTTGGGTTTTCTGTGAATGATTTCAAGACGGGGAGTCATCTCATGAGGTGTGATAGTAGGGGAGATCTTTATCCTATCACGCCAAGTTCCGGTTTCTCGAGTCACGAATTGCCATCAACTTTTGCAGCTCTGGCTCCTTCCTTGTGGCATACTCGTCTAGGTCATCCAAGGTCATCTATTTTGTCTTCCTTAGATAAAAATAATTTTATTTCTTGTAAGGGTACGCGTAGTACTCCGAATTGTCAATCTTGTTTTTTAGGAAAAAATGTTAAGTTGTCATTTGTAGACTCTAATTCTCATAATTTAATGTCATTTGATATTATTCATAGTGATCTATGGACGTCTCCTGTTCTTAGTTCTTTGGGTCAACGGTATTATGTTCTCTTTTTGGATGATTATTCTAAATTTTTGTGGACTTTTCCAATAGCGAAAAAATCTCAAGTTTTTCCATCTTTTTAAAATTTAGAGCATTCATTAGAACCCAGTTCGAACGTGAAATAAAAAATATCCAATGTGATAATGGCAAAGAATATGACAACGGGGTGTTTCGGGAATTTTGTACAAATAATGGGATCAATTTTTATTTTTTTTCCCTCATACGTCTTCACAAAATGGGAAAGCCGAACGCAAAATTCGTACCATTAATAACATTGTCCGCACTTTATTAATTCATGCTTCCATACCCCCGTCTTTTTGGCATCATGCTATACAAATGGTTAAATATCTTCTTAACATTATTCCTTTCAAAGGTTTGACATATTCGTCCCCCCTTCAAATTTTATATAATAAGACCCCTTCGTATTCACATCTTAGGGTCTTTGGGTGCTTGTGTTATCCACTCTTTTCGTCCACCACAATTAATAAACTTCAGGCCCGTTCTACCCCGTGTGTGTTCTTGGGTTATCCGTCAAATCATCGTGGTTACAAATGTTTTGATCTAATAAAATCATCCTTAGTCGCCATGTAATTTTTGATGAATCCCAATTTCCGTTTCCTAAGGTTAGTAATCTCGTGCCGAGTTCGTATAATTTTTTAGATGATGGTATATCCTTGTATATTATTCACCAGTTTTCGGACATATCCCGCACCCCAAATCCTCCAGCGGGCCCACTGTCCACTGGTCCGTCGCAGGCCACTGTCCCCAGTCTCGTCACTGGCCCAATTTTAGTAATTGGGCCAGTATAGCCCAATACTGGAACTGGTCTAGTTCCTGCATCCTCGGCTGCTTCTGCTTACCGTGTTGGGCCAGCAGGCCCACTACCTGCTGGCCAGTCCGTCCGAGTCCAGAAAATTCCCAAAATCCGCCCAATTCTTCCCCGAGTCATAGACCGGTCACTCGTAGTCAACGGGTTGTTTTTAAACCAAAAAGGCATTTTAATTTAAATTCTAATGTTCTTAAATCACCCTTACCCCGTAATCCTGCGTCTGCGTTAAATGACCCGAATTGGAAAATTGTTATGACAGATGAATATAATGCTCTTATTGATAATAAGACGTGGGAGTTGGTGCCCCGTCCATCTGGTATTAATATTATTCGGTCTATGTGGGTTTTTGCTCATAAGGACAATTCAGACGGTTCGTTTGCAAGGCATAAGGCTCGACTTATGGGTGATGGTAAGACTCAGCAGGCTGGTGTGGATTGTGGTGAGACGTTTAGTCAGGTGGTCAAGTCGGCTACCATTCGCACTGTGCTCAACTTGGCTCTTTCGAAAGTATGACCCATTCGTCAGTTAGATGTGAAAAATGATTTCTTACATGGTGATCTCAAGGAAACAGTCTATATGCATCAGCCCTTGGGGTTTAGGGATCCCAATTATCCTCATCATGTCTGTCTGTTGAAAAAGTCCTTATATGGGATTAAACAGTCTCCATGGGCCAGGTATAAGAGGTTTGTCGACTATTGGGTTCACTCACAGCAGGTCGGATAATTCCTTGTTCATATATCGTCGTGGTTCTTCCTTGGCTTATATACTATTATATGTGGATGATATTATCTTGACTGCCTCTTCCGATGCCTTACGCCAGTCTATCATGACAATGCTCAGTTCTGAGTTTGCTATGAAAGACTTGGGGCCATTGAGTTATTTTTTTGGGATTGATGTCACTTGTCATGCAGGTGGATTGTTCTTATCACAGAGGAAATATGTAGTCGAGATCATTGAGAGGGCTAGGATGTCATCTTGTAAGTCCACTTTCACTCCGATTGATATTAAACCCAAATTAGGTGTTGCAGCTGGCTCCCCTTACGAGGATCCGCTCCGATATCGCAGTTTTGCAGGAGCCCTTCAGTAACTTACATTCATGAGACCAGATATTACATATGCCGTACAACAGGTGTGTTTGTTTATGCATGATCCCAGGGTTGAGCACATGACTGCGCTCAAACGCATTATTCGGTACATCCAGGGGACACTTAACTATGTCTTGCATTTATATCCGGCATCGACGTATACACTTGTCACGTATCACGTGCCGATTGGGGTGGTCGTCCGAACAATGTACGCCCACGTCTGGCTATTGTATGTTTCTTGGTAACAACTTGGTCTCATGGTCTGCGAAACGTCAGTCGACTTTATCCCGCTCCAGTGCAGAGGTTGAGTATCGAAGGGTAGCCAATGTGGTCTCTGAATCATGTTGGTTACGTAATATGCTTTTAGAGCTTCATTGTCCTATTCAGAAAGCGAATTTGGTTTATTGTGATAATGTTAGTGCCATCTACCTTTATGGTAATCCGGTTCAGCACCAGCGCACTAAACATATCGAGATGGACATTCACTTTATTCGCGAAAAGGTCGCTCGTGGACAAGTACGCGTCTGCCATGTCCCTTCCAGGTATCAAATTGCAGACATCTTTACAAAGGGTCTTCCCTCGGTCTTTTTTGACGATTTTAGGACAATCTCTGCGTACGAAGACCGCCCTCTATAACTGCGTGAGTGTGTTAAATATACAAACTTATGTATATCGTGTGAATATAGTGTATATATGGTCACTGTTATGCCCACGGTTTGGGCTAATGATTTGATATTGTTTGTTGTAATATTTTAGTGTAAATATTACATTATTAGAATAGTACACTTACCATAATTGTATAGTTAGTGTCCAAGTAGAATAAGGTTTTAGGAGTAGAATAGGATTAGGATTTTCCTATTATGGAAATTGTAAATTGTATATATACTCTTTCATTAATGAGAATAATTAAGGGATTATTTTTTTCAGTTCTCTAAACTTATGTCAAGCTAATTAGATACTACATAATTTATGCCGGATAAACTTAATTCTTACAGAACTTATGACCGACAGGGTAAAAGTTATCTAAGTTTATGTCTTACGAAATTAGGTCATAGATAAAGATACTTTAGCTCATAAATTTTTATTAAATGACAGTAGAAAAAAATTTAAGACCGTTATTTAAGGACAAAAATTAAAGATCACCCCAAAATAGGGGAAATCCGTGCAAAAAGATGCTTTCTTTCACATGGCAAATCTTTGGACTTGGGTTTATAATAATCTTATTTCTTCACATGGAACATTAATTGACCACATTATTTGATAAAGTGGAACACTTTCACTCCTTAACCAAACGACCGTGAGTATTTTAACTTAACCAAACCTCACCGACTCCTCATGTGTTATTTTCTTTCAAAACGAATGTATCTTTGAACAAAAATTGAAAGATAGTAAATTCATTGCATGAACAAACTTAAGTTCTTCCTCTGGTTAATAATACAAAATAAACTTCACACTACATTCCACCTCTATTTTAGACACATTATACCATCCCAATAATGCAAGCACTGCCAGGATACAGAATCTCTATACCACATTTTCTTTGTAAGTCCAAAGTCCACACCACTATGGAACACTCTTAACATCCCAATACCTGACCCCCCCCCCCCCCAATGCATGTCATTAGTTGAAAAAGCTAGGCAATTCATCCAGTCCCATACAAACAATAGAAAACACTTCCATACCAATATCAGCTTTAATCCCCATTGTATTATGGCATATTTGGCTAAATAGAAACAATAATCTTTTCAACAATCGTGTTGATACAATTAACACAAACAAAACACTGCTCTATGCAGTGGAATTCCATCACCTACAGACTTCTCCTCAAACCACTTAACAACTGCTCCCTCTTCCACCTACTGGCAGCCACCTTCACAAAAGTTGTACAAATTAAATTTTGATGGGCCTTATAACTATAACAAACAAATTGCTGGAATAGGTGGAGTCATTCGTGACTCAAATGGGAACTGGAATGAAGGATATGTTGACAATATCCAATCAATCACACCACTGCACTCAGAACTCCATACACTGAAACTAGCCTTAATAAAAAAATTACCCCATAATTATTGAAACAGACACCTTAAACATAATTCAAATGATGAATATGAACAACAATACCCCTCGCTTGAATATGATAACTGATTGCAGGTTTCTCATGGAGGAGATGGACAATGCAGTGATCAAGCATGTGAACTGAAAGGGAAACTCAATGACACACAAGCTAGCACAACTTGGGAGCAACCAAGCACCTAAGGAATATCCAGCAGATGCATGATTTAATTGGGATGAACCACCTATCTTTACTTTGATTATTTTATGCAAAGACTATTTAGAGATTGAACAAGTCTGCTCAACCCATTTTGTACTAACTTTTAAAGTCATACTTTTAATTTCAATGCATCTTTATTCAGCAAAAAGAAATGTGCAAGAAGTGGGATTATTTTAAGTAAAAAAAAAGTGGACTTGTTCGAGCTTTCTCTGTAGTATTTACCTTTTCAATGGTCTTCCCAAACCAGAAATAAATTAGGTAACTAATGAATTCAGAGTATTCCTTAATCAGGTCCTTGAACCTTTTTTCTTCAAGATAGCCAAGTTGATTTTCCTTGGGAAAGATGATAGATTTTCTGCTCCTATCAAGGTTCTCACTAGATATTTTCCTTGCTAACAGTGAAAGAATCACCAGCTTGAGACTCCCAGACATTTTGTTTATCATCATTGTGCTTTCTGATCATGACAACTTTTTCAGCTACCAAGTAACCAGAGTAGAGATTAAGGACAAATTGCCTAATCATGCTGACATCGGCACTAGCTGCAAGAACTTCCATGGATTTATTGGTTCCTGTAGAATAATAAGAATACACAAAATATACAGCTAATATACAAAGGTTGTTAAGAAACTAACTAACTGTCCAAAAGTTAGTTATGTACTAGTTTTCCCTCCAAAAGTAGTTACAGTTAGGTAATCAGTTTCTTATGAGATTAGTAGGCTATATAAGATGTATTCAATCACATTGTAACTCAATGACATCAATACAATATACACATAATAGTCTATCTACATTTTTCATCTTCTTCTTCATTTGCCTTACTCGATTGTAGCTAATTGTGTATGATTTGTTCTTCATCTGTTTTCATTTTACATTGTTTGATTCTTGCACCATTAATTTCATGGTATCAGAGCTTCGATCAAATGCAGTAGATTAGAAACACTGTGTATAATTTCGCGACAAGAAAAGTTAAAATTGACAGTTTCTTGATTGTTCTTCACCTCAAGATAGAAAATGGGGACAAATGGAGAAAATGCAAATGTTGATCTGAATTAAAATCTCAATAATAACATGAGTCAAATTAGAATGGAAATCTAGGAAATCAACAAGTTCTCAGTGCCAACAATGGTAGCATACATCAGAATTCTACTAGTGTGCATCAGAATACAACAAGTTCTTTGAATGGAAATCTTAGATAGAATTTTGGACAAGGACAAGGTATTGACTATAATCATCCACTTTTCTTAAGTCCAGCAGATATAGATGGTATAAGTTTGATTTCATTTCAACTAGTTGGATTTGAGAATTATACTGTGTGGAGTAGGTCTATGAGATTTGCTTTGTTAGGTAGAAATAAGTTAGGGTTGGTAGATGGCACATGCAAAAGAGAAAAATACCCCAAGTCAATGTAGTACCAATTGAAAAGAGTTAATGCAATTGTGCTATCTTGGCTGTTGAATTCTATAGACTAGAACTTGTTAGGTGGTATTGTGTGTGCTTCAGAGGCTGCTGATGTATGGTATGATCTAAAAGAAATGTTTAATAGAGTAGATAGGGATAGGACCTTCAATCTACACAAAAAAATAGCATTGCTTAATCAAGAAGATGCTAGTGTGTCAGCTTACTATACTAGACTCGAGACTTTGTGGGATGAGTTTGAATTGTTAGTTCCCTCACCATGGTGTAATTGCGAGTTTGAAATTGAAAAGGCTAAAGTTGTTCCAGTTCCTTATGGGACTCAATGAATCTTATGTAAAATCTAGAAGCCAGATCCTATAAATGACACATCTTCCTACTGTCAATCAGGCTTATGCAATGCTAATAGGAGATGAGGGACAAAAGGCTTCTACTGTCAATACTGGAGGTCTGAGTATGAATATCAATCACTCTAATAACAGTCTTGATTCTGTTGTTATGTATTCAAAGACTATAGGAAATCAAGCTTCTGGTAGTGATTCAAGATTTTAACAACAAAATGCCTTATAATCCAAACTATGGTGTTATTTGTGAGTTCTGCAAATAAATGAGGCATACCAAAGAGAATTGCTATAAATTGGATGGGTATCCACCAGAGTTTAGATTCATGAAAAATCCTTATGTGCATCATGGCACAGGAAACAACAATAACACCAAAGGTGCAGCTTACAATGTCTCAAAAGTGCACTCAAGCAGTTCTCAAGATCAGAATTTCAACTGTCATGAATACTAATGTTTCTAGTACTAGCACAAATGATGGTTCACAAGGGCAGAATAATGAGCTAATGGCTGCACAACTTAGGAAATGCACTTTCACCAAAGATCAGTATGAGCAGATACTGTCACTATTGGGGCATAATTCCACTCAAAATGATGCAGGATCAGCTAATGCAGTTAACATTGAAGGTAAGGCTTTGTTTGTGTCTAATAATGATGAGATCTGGATAATTGACACTGGTGCTACAAATCATATAGTGTCAAATAGTGCTATGTTAAAGGCAGGTTCAATTATTAAACTAGAAAATCCAAAACAGGTTTATTTACCTAATGGAGATATTTTAATGGTTACTCATACAGGTTCTTGTGCTATTTCTGCTAGAAGTTTGATTACAAATGTTTTTCATATTCCTCAATTTAAATACAACTTAATGTAAGTGAGAAAGATAACCAAAGAATTGGGTTGCTCAGTTATATTTTCCCCATATTTTTATGTATTGCAGAAACTGTACACTGAAAAGGCGAATGAGATTGGTAAAAAACAAGGAGGCTTGTATCTACTTCTAAATAAACTAACTGAGAAGTTTCAGAGAGACACATCTTTGAGTGTGCAGAATGTATCAAGACAAGAAGAAAATACAACTTCAGTTGACATAGAGTTGTGGCATCATAGATTAGGACATGTGTCCTCATCAGTATTGAAAAACTACTATCAACTAGTTTACAAAAAATTTCTACTCATATAGATCAGTGTATAGTCTGTCCACATGCTAAGCAGACTAGATTACAGTTTTCTACTAGTAGTATCAGAAGTATTGCTTGCTTTGATTTAATTCATGTAGACCTATGGGGTCCATACAAAACACCTACTCTTGATGACAATAAATACCTCCTTACCATAGTAGATGACTTCAGTAGAATGTGTTGAATATTTCTATTAAAATAAAAAGCAGATGTGTGTGTTGCACTAAAACATTTTTTATATTTATGAGAACACAGTATCAAACTGTGAGAGTTATCAGATCAGACAATGGCACAGAGTTTGTCAACTCAATATGTGACTCTATATTCAAAGAAATGGGCATTATACATCAAAAAACTTGTCCTCACACACCCCAGCAAAATGGGGTTGCAGAAAGTAAACATAAACATATTTTAGAGGTTACTAGAGCTATCAGATCTTGAGCCGAGGGTCTCTCGAAAACAGCTGCTCTACCTACCAAGGTAGTGGTATAGTCTGCGTACACTCTACTCTCCCCAGACCTCACGTTGTAGGATTTCACTGGGTATGTTGTTGTTATTGTACTAGAGCTATCAGATTTTAGGCTTAAATTCTTATCAAATTCTAGGGATTTTGTGCATTAGCTGTTGTATATCTGATCAATTGAATTCCTAGTTATGTGCTTAATGATCAGACACCTTATGAAATATTATACAAAAGAAAGCCTTTGTTAATTCATCTAAGAGTGATAGGCTGCTTATGCTTTGCAAATTTTTTGACAGAATCAGAAAAAAGAGATCTAGGATATCTGTGTTGCTTTGTTCAGAAACTCAAAAAGGCTATGTCATGTATGATTTAAATCAGAAGTCAGTGTTTATAAGTAGAGATGTAGTCTTTAAAGAAAACATCTTTCCTTTCTCACTTATGAAGGAAAATAAAAAGCCTATATTTCAAAATCCACTAGCTGATATCAGCAGAAGAAGTGGCTTATATAATGAGCATGTCATTATAGACAATGACAATAGGTTACATGTACAGACTAAAAATGAGCTAACTAATACTCAGACTCCGTCTGAAACTATTGATACAAACCTTGAAAATCATGACAATACTAATCAAGAAGATGTTATCCAAAATGAAAGTAACACAAATGCAGGTGTTAATCCTCAACCTCAACATGAGGATGTGACACACCCTCAACATGAGACTGCAGTACAACCTCCGCATGAGGCTATAGTATCACCTGTTCAAGATACAAGAAAGTCAAGTAGAGGTAAACATCCACCTATGTGGATGAAGGACTTCATTTCATTGAATGTTCATAGTAATGTGAAGTATCATATGGCTAATTACATAAAGTATGAGCATGTTTCTCCTACTGATCAAGATTATATAGCTTATATGTCATCATTAACAGAACCAACAAGTTTTGCTGAGGAAAGTAAGGATTCCAAGTGGATGGAGGCAATGAAAGCAGAAATACAAGCACTAGAACAGAATCACACTTGGGATGTGGTAACTCTTCCAAAAGGTAAAATACCTATTGAATGTAAATGAATTTATAAAATAAAGTATAAAGCTTCGGGAGAAATTGAAAGGTTCAAAGCTATATTGGTAGGTAAATGATATAGTAAAAAATATGGGATAGATTACAAAGAAACTTTTTCCCTTGTGGTAAAAATAGTGACTGTAAGGACCATACTTGCACTAGCTGCTGCTAAGCAGTGACATATCTACCAAATGGATGTATACGATACTTTTTTACAAGGTGATTTACATGATGAGATATACATGATCACGCCTCAAGGATTTGCTAGTTAGAGGGAGAAAGTATGTAGACTAGTCAAATCTCTTTATGGTCTAAAACAGGCTCCGAGAGAATGGAATGTCAAATGTCAGAAGCCTTGGGTAAAATGCAATTTCAGCAGAGTCAATATGATCATTCCTTATTTGTCAGAAAAACTGATCAGGGAATAGTCATAATCTTGATGTATGTGGATGATATTCTAATCATAAGTACTACACTTAGCTTGATTGAAGAAACTAAGTTTGAACTAAATAAGGCCTTCAAGATGAAAGATTTGAGAAAATTGAAGTACTTCTTAGGGATAAATTTTTCTAGATCAGACAAAGGGATCATTATGCATCAGACAAAGTATGCACTAGAGCTTATATCAGAAGTTGGTTTATCAGTTGTTAAACCATCTGAAACACCAATTGATATTAATGTGAAATTGACATCAAAACAGTATGATGATTATGTACTCAAGGAAAAGGAAAACAAAGTTTCAGATGATCCACCAACTGATCAAGCTTAGTATCAAAGACTAATTGAAAAGTTACTATACTTAGTTATGACTAGACCAGATATTGCATTTGAAGTCCAGACACTGAGTTAGTTCTTGCAACAACCAAAAATATCTCACCTAGAAGTTGATGTTAGAATTGTGAGATATGTCAAAAAACAACCAGGGCAATGTATTCTATTATCTAGCAAGCTTAACATCACATTCACATCATATTGTGATGCTGACTGGGCATCATGTCCCTTAACTAGGAGATCAATACCTGATTTTATTGTAAAGACTAATGAATCTACGGTGTCTTGGAAGGCTAAGAAACAAACAACTGTCTCTAAAATTTCAACTGAAGCTAAGTATATAAATATGTCCACAACTGTTTCTGAAATAATATGGCTCATTGACTTACTCAAAGAAGTGAATGCAGAAGTTGCATTGCCTATAAACATCTACACCGACAGGAAGGTAGCAATTCAAATTGCTGCAAATCCTATCTATCATGAAAGGACAAAACATATAGAAATAGAGTGTTATTTTATAAGAGAAACACTACAATAAGGACTGATTGCAACTCAATACATGACTACTAAAGATCAGCCTACAAGTATCCTCACTAAGGGGCTTAGCAGAGTACAACATGAATATGCTATGTCAAAATTAGGTGTACTAAACATCTTTCCTCCACCTAGTTTGAGGGAGAGTGTAGAATAATATAAGAATACACAAAACATACGGTTCATACACAGCTAATATACAGAGGTACAGACGAGTTGGTAAGTGGCAAGGTGATTAGGGTACAACCACTCCGATGTCGCGGGTTCGAATTTGTATGGTGACAGTCTTTGCTGAAATATTGCAAGGGCTGTTGCTGGGTTCGTGTCCCGTTGGTCCTCTCCCTTGCAGGGTTACCACTCGCGCATATCCCTCGATTTACATCACACCTGGCCAAAGGGCCTCTGGTACGGGGGGAGTTTCGCCTTCGGGAGTTTCCCCTTCACAAAGAAAGTGGCTATATATTATAAGGGAGGCAATAAATACACTTTGCACCAGAATAAGGGATAAAAGGTCACCCGCTCGCAAGTGTGGAAGTGAGTTTTTCGGACAATTTCAGAATAAAACTAAAGTATTTTCAAAAAAAAATATGATCCATGAAAAGTGTCACATCAGAGCCATGTAGATGCCACCTAATTTATTTATTTAATTGCTTTTTTTTCACTTCACCTTCCTCCTTTCCTAGCACCTACTTTAGAAAAAAACTATTTCCCTCACTTCCCTTTTCTCTTAAAACCAATATTATTCCATTCGTCTCAAATTATTTGTCGTGATTATTAAAAATAGTTATCGCAAATTATTTATCGTTTTAGAAGTTCAAGACATAATTAATTATTTTTTCTCCATTTTACTATTTTTCATTAATAAAAATGACATATAAATAAAGTAAACATTAATATATAGATATTATAACCTAGACATAAATAAGGGTAAAATGAGTCAAATACCCCTCTTAATTAATTTTTCTTAAGGGACGTGTAAACAAAAAAACGATAAATATTTTGAAACGATAGGAGTAGTAGTTTTTTTTGGTAAATTTTACATCGAAACAATAACATTATTGAATGTGAATGTATTAATTTTAGTGACCCAGTTGCTCCTTCATTCCACAGTGTGAGGATTTTATGTTTCTTCTATTCAAAATATCTCCAACGTCTCACCCTCTGCTATTCCTCTTAATTAATCTATCACCAAGCATACGTAGTAGAGGGTTTTATTAATAATAAGCAAAACAAAATACATCAAGTGTTCAAAAAAGAAAATAATGCCAAAGTTGTTAAATCTGCAAACAAAAGGTAAATAGGAAATAGGTCTAGCGGCTTCATCCGCTCTTGGTTCATGGTATATAAATTGAGATTCTTAGCTTTATCACGTGTAGGGAAGGAATTAGATTCGGGTCATCCATGTGGATCAATTCGGATCCATATAAATATAAATAAAAAATAAATATATATTTAATTAATATTAGAAGGTTGAAAAGACACAACTGTTATGACTCCTCCTGAACAGGTGTCTTGTGTCGGTTAAATAGGAAAGCAACTTCTACGTCATTTTCATTCCAAAAACACAGACAAAATTTCTCGTTCTTCTTTCTCTAATTCTGCAAGATTACTCTGAAAATTCTATTGGAGATTCTTCCTCGAAAACAAGAGCGAACTTCTGTAATTAAGGTACGCGATATAGATTGTGGATATTTCGATATAGTTTGTGTTTCATAAATATGTGATTGTATTATTAGACTATTGAAACGAATTTAATGATCCTGCAAACTGTGTGTTTGATTCAATTCTTCAATGATTTGAATTTTTGAGTTTCATAGTCTTTGTTTTTTCCGCTATCGTGATATAAAAAAATTGCATAAGAATCACGGGAAAAAATTGGTGTATGTTGTTTCCAAAATATTGTTGTAATGTCGTTCTTATTATTGCGTTTAAGTAGTGATTTTGACGGCATTCCGAAAAACTGCACTACCATATTTTTTTTGGCAAAATACATAGATTTCATCTTGAACTATATACGAAAATTTGAGTTTACATTCCAATTAATCGAGCGATTTATTAGGGGTGAGCGTATATTGGTTCGGTTCGGTTTTGTATCCGAAAATATGAACTGAATAAAAATTATTTTTTTTAAAAAACGAATACAACTTTTTTTTAAAAAAACCGATATGTTCGATTTATATCGCCGAACATATCAGATTATATCGATTTTTTCTAATGGGCCGGTCGGGTAGGGTCGAGGAATTTTTTATTTTTTAAAATAATTGAATTTCCAAAACTGAAATTGACATTTACACGTATACTCCCATGAAATTTCGACGTTGAAATCTATTGTGTATCGTGAGATGTTTATTAAAGAAAAAGAAAAATTAGAAATCAATTTGGGGGAAACACAAATTGATTGAAAAAACTGACGTTTTCGTAAAAATTGGCTGCGCCAAATCGCCTTGTGGCTATTTTGGTCGGCCCCGTCTTGAAAAATACCCAAAATCAAAAACAAATTGGGTAAAACGGATATTCGAACGCAGAGTTATGACCATTTAAAGTTTCACCAATTTATAACTACTTTCTCTCCCTACATTTTATATCAATGCTTCCGTGATATGTTAATCAAGTTCATGCCGCATTCGACTTCCATAAAAGCTTCATAGATTGACTTCAATGACTATGATTCAAGAGATAGTAGTAGCCGAAAATAAAAATAAGAATAATTATATATTTAATTCGGTTTTTTCGGTTCGGTTCGTATCCAAAATTAAAAAACCGAACCGAATCACTAAATCCTGACTCGGTTCGGTTTATCAAAAAATTATTTTTCTTTTTTAAAAAAAATGAGAAAAAATTGAACCAAATTTCGGTTCGATTTTTTCGATTCTCCGAATTTTTTGCGCACCCCTACAATTTATTATCCCCTGATCATCTAAAAAGTGTATTTAATGCCCAGAGATGATGTGACACAAAATACAAAAATAATTAAAAAAGGGTGCGTTTTGTTCATAATTACAGGAAAATATAATAAAGAAATTGATTTTTGCCCCTCTCCCCCGGGCCTTCTTCTTCTCCTTCTTCACCCCCTCTCTGTTCTCCTCCATTTTTCTTATCACAGAGAAGAATTGAAATAACCCTTCTCCATTTGGCTACAATTCACAGAGAAGAGTTGAAAAGACCCTAGTCAATTTCTTTATTATCACTGTCAGTTGACCCTTCTCTATTTCCGGTGTAACTACAATCCAGCGAGCTTTGGCTAGAAAACCAATTTTTGGTGACTTTTTTCTTATCTCCCTGCTTTTTAATTCAGATTTTCTCTATCCCTAATTTCATCTATTAGCTGAAAACCCTCCTTCTAGTGTCTGAAAGAAATAATCTCTTGATTATTTTAATTAATGAAAGAGTATATACAATTTACAATTTTCATAATAGGAAAATCATATTCATATTTTACTCCTAAAACCTTATTCTACTTGTACAATAACTATACAATTATGATAAGTGTACAATTCTAATTACAATAAAATATCTCCTAAAATAAGCCACTAAACCGTGATATACACGGTATGTATACACCGTGTATATCACGGGTTTGTCAGCCCGTGATATACATGACCAATATATCGTGTATATCACGAGTGTTTATCACATTCCCACAGTCATAGCGGGCGGTCTTCGTACACTGAGACTGTCTCTAAAATCTTCAAAAAGGACTGAGGGAAGACTCTTAGTAAAGATGTCTCCAATTTGATACCCGGAAGGGACATGACAGACGCGTACTTGTCTACGAGCTATCTTTTCGTGAACAAAGTGAATATCCATCTCGATGTGTTTAGTGCGCTGATGTTGAACCGGATTACCAGAAAGGTAGACGACACTAATATTATCACAATAAACCAAGGTAGCTTTCTGAATAGGACAATGAAGTTCTAAAAGAAGATTACGTACCCAACAAGATTCAGAGACCACATTGACTACCCCTCGATACTCGGCCTCTACACTAGAGCGTGATAGTGTAGACTGACGCTTCGCAGACCATGAGACCAAGTTATGACCAAGAAATATACAATAGTCGGACGTGGAACATCTGATACCTGGACAGCCACGCCAATCAGCATTTGTATACGAAACAAGTGTAGACGTCGATGAAGGATATAAATGTAAGCCATAGTCAAGTGTTCCCTGGATGTATCGAATAATGCGTTTGAGCGCTTTCATGAAAGAAATAATCCCTTGATTATTTTCATTAATGAAAGAGTATATATACAATTTACAATTTCCATAATAGGAAAATCATATTCCTATTCTACTCCTAAAATGTTATTATACTTGTATAATAACTATACAATTATGGTAAGTGTACAATTCTAATTACAATAAAATATCTCCTAAAATAAGCCACTAAACCGTGATATACACGGTATATACACACCGTGTATATCACGGGTTTAACAACTCATCTTTGCTAAGTCAGCCCGTGATATACATGTCCAATATACCGTGTATATCAGTGTCAAAAATAAAATTGAAAAGAAGATAGAGGATTTTATTGAAAAACTTTCTGCCTTCAGCTCTAAAGGTCGTTGCTCTGTCTTCCATCTTTGATTTTCTCTCCCAACAATGAAGTAGGAGGAATTAAGTGACTAAATTCTCGAGCGCATACCCAGGTCGAAGGGAGGAGGACACACTCTTGCCGAAAAAAATGGCGCCGGCAACATCAAGCTTTAATGGCGATGGCCAATTTTAAGTTTGGGTGCAGAGTGGGTGAGGGTGATTTAGTGATGAAGAAGGTTAATTAATGGAGGGTTTAATGGTTAATTAGAGATTAATTAATATAAAATATAATTAATAAAAAACTCAACAAATATATAGAAAAGAAAAAGAACAGAATACAAATTCAAACATGGCATTGACGTGGCGTCAATGTGGCGCGCGAGACAGTTCAAATTGATTTGAGATACATTATATTTTGGCCATGCAATTTTGATTGATGTTGGATCCGTCTAATAAGCCGAGACAGAATTTGTTTGAAACTAATTTAATTATAAATATCTTGAATTTGTGTAATTTCAGATAAGTATTCCTTAGTTGATTGATTATGTTAGATTTACAACATATTAGTATTCGGATGATCTAGTATGAAATAAATATTAACATGATTAATAATTTAAGAAATTTCTATATATATGAAGTTAGGCATGTGAAAAGTACATATTGTCTCATGATAGTTTATACTTGTTTAATTCAGTATGTCAACTACCGCGGAAAATATCATCACCGAGCTTAACAAAGGTTAAACGGAGACAATTACGAAATATGGAGTATGAAAATCCAATATGTCCTGGAAGAACAAGAGGCTCTTGAAGCTCTTAATGTGTCTATGACACTTCCTGAAAATGGTGATACTCCTAACATGTGAAAGATCTTGAGGCTTATCAGGCTTGAAAAAAGAAGAATTTTCTTGCTCGCATAACGTTGTTGAGCAGCATGGATAACGATATTATGAGAGAATTCTGAAAGTATGACAATGCTAAGGATCTGTGGTCCGCATTAAAAGAAAATTTTGGTCATACTTCAGTTGCCATGTTAATAGCGCTTACTATTAAGTTTGATACTTATAAAAAGCGTCCTGATCATACTATGCGTAAACATCTGCGCCATATGCTCAATATAGTGAATGAACTGAAAGATGTCGGTCATGTATTCACCGAAGAGCAACAAGTACAAGTTGTGATTCACTCCCTACCCAAAAGCTGGAAAAATATGAAAATGCACTTGACCCATAATGTTAGCATCAAAACTATGGAGGATGCGAAGTGTCATTTGGAACTCGAGGAAGAGTGCCTCGGGATGGACAAAGCTACTACAAGTGCGTATATGGCAAGTTCAGGCCCAGAACGTGGACAAGGACAAAAACGCAAGTATGTTGGATTTTCCAAAAGGATGGGGAAGGGACAAGCCTCGAAAAATCCTATTTTGGGTAGGCCTTTAGTTAATAGATCCGCTATATTATCCTTTGATTTGACGTAATCAATGGAATTGACACCCGTAGTGATCAACTGGCTAACGGTCTTATGTCTCCGACGAATATGTCTAGACTTGCCATTGTACATACTATTCTGTGCCCTTATTAAAGCTGATTGGCTGTCACAGTGAATCATCACCGAAGGTACGGATTTATCCCAACAAAGGATATCCTCTAAGAAGTCGTGAAGCCATTCTGTTTCTTCTCCTGGTTTATCCAAAGCAATAAACTCTGATTCCATCGTGGATCGGGCGATGCATGTTTACTTAGAGGACTTTCAAGACATATCCCCACCACAAATTGTGAAAACATACTTACTGATGGATTTGATGTTCTTTATGTCCGATATCCAGTTTGCATTACTGTATCCTTCCAATATGGCTAGATATCTAGAATAATGTAATCCGTAAGTCAGCGAATATTTCAGATATCGTAGTATCCGATTTAACGCCATCCAGTGATCATTTTCAGGATTACGAGTAAACCTAGCCAACTTATTGATTGGATAAGTGATATCGGGTCGGGTGCAGTTTGTAATGTACATTAAGCTACCAATGACCTGCACATATTGCTCTTGGGATACGGGTGAACCATGATTCTTATCAATTTTATGATTTTATCAATTTTATGATTCATATTCATTGGTGACTTCATAGGGGGACTGCGAAATACACCAAATTTCCTCAAAATATTTTCAATATAATGAGATTGCGATAAAACCAGTCCGTCAGATGTCTTAGAAATCTTTAATTCCTAAGATTACATCTGCAATACCCATATCCTTTATGTCAAAACATTGTTTCAACATATTCTTTGTTTTCGGGATCAAGTTTAGACTACTTCCGGTGATGAGCATGTCATCTACGTAAAGGCATATCATGACAAATGAGTCAGAGTTCTCTTTGATATAGATACATTTATCATATTCATTTATGGAGAAACCTTTTGATAATAAAGTATTATCAAACTTTTCATGCCATTGTTTCGGGGCTTATTTGAGTCCGTACAGAGACTTAACAGGTCGACATACTTTCTTTTCTTGTCCTGGAAACACATACCCCTCGGGTTGTTTCATGTATATTTTATCTTCTAACTCTCCGTTTCGGAAGACTGTCTTAACATCCATTTGATGTATCTCAAGGTCACGTAAAGGTGCAATGGCTATGAATACCCTTATAGATGTTAATCTAGACACATGGGAGTATATGTCGAAGTAATCGAGGCCTTCCTTTTGTCTGTAGCCTTTGACTACTAATCTGGCCTTATATTTGTCAATAGTTCCATCTGCTTTGTACTTTCTTTTGAGTATCCACTTACAACCCAAATGTTTTCTTCTCGGAGGAAGGTCAACCATTTCCCAAGTATGGTTTTGCATGATGCAATCTATTTCGCTTCTATAGCTTCTTTCCAAAGCGGTGCTTCTAGAGTTGACAATGCTTCCTTAATTGTCCTCAGTTCATTTTCAACCATTTAAGTTAGAAAGTCTGGACCAAAGGTTTTGTCCTTTTTGGCACTTTTGCTCCTTCTTGGTTCAACCTCTGGAATGCCTAAGTTTTGTAGGTCTGGAATATTAGGTTCTGGATAGTCAGTAACTTTCGAGTCCTGTAGATCTGGAACATCTAGTTCCAGATAATAAAAAACTCCCAAGTCTTGTTGATTTTGAGCATTTCGTTCATAACTTCGTTTGCGCGAAATTATTATTTTTTTCTTTCTGGGAAAGATCTGTTCAAAGTATTCAGCATTCCTTGATTCCATGATCGTACCCTCATGGATATCAGGTATCTCCGACTTATATACTAAGAAGTGATAAGCACTACTGTTTTTGTATATCCGATGAATATGCAATCTATAGTCTTAGGTCCAATTTTGACATGTTTTGGTTTAGGTAATTCGACCTTTCCAAATAGCCCCACACTTTCAAATATTTGTAAGTGAGTTTCTTTCTTTCCATGATTCATATGGAGTTTTATCCTTACGCTTATGCGGAACTCTTTTGAGAATTGTATTAGCGGTAAGAATTGCTTCGCCCCACATGTTTTGGGCTAAATCGAAATTGATAAGTAAAACATTCATCATTTTCTTTAACGTATGGTTTTTGCGCTCAGCAATACCGTTAGACTGAGGCGAGTAAGGAGCTGTCGTTTGATGAACAATGACAAATTGAGCACAGTATTCTTCAAACAGTGCTACGTATTCTCCTCGTCTATCACTACGAATTAACTTAATCCGTATGTTTAGTTGATTTTCAACTTCTACTTTGTAACTTTTAAATGCTTCGAACGCTTCATCTTTACTTTTCAACAAGTAAACATAACCATACCTTGTACTATCATTAATGAAAGTCACAAAGTACTTATTTCCCCCTCTAGTTTGCACAAACTTTAAATCACATATATCGGTGTGAATAAGCTCTAGAGGAGCGGTGTTTCTTTCTACTGAATGAAAAGATGATTTGGTTAATTTTGCCTCTACGCACACCTCACATTTATGTTAGGGTTTATGTCGAAGAAAGGCAACAATTCCAACTTTACTAACTTTTGAATGGATTTGTAGTTAACTTGTCCTAATCTGTGATGCCATAAAAAGTAGGTAGAAGGCTTTATTTCATTAGATGAACGGATTACCAATATAGTATTCATTTTGAAGAGGCTGTCACATGCGAAGCCCCTTCCTACAAATATACCATTGTTAGTTATTACAAATTTGTTGGACTCAAAAACTAGTCTAAAGGCAGCCTTGACAAACAGTGGCCCTGAAACCAAGTTCTTGCGGATGTCAGGGACGTGCTTCTTTCAGAGTAAGCTCTTTGCCTGAAGTCATTTTAAGGACATCCTTTCCAACCCCTTGCACTTCAGATGTAGCGTCGTTGCCCATGAACAACTTTTTTCTCGAGATTGGGGCGTAAGAGGAGAATGCACTCTTGTCAGAGCAGATATGACGGGTTGCACCCGTGTATATCCACAATTGCCTTGGATTCTCCACCAGATTTGCCTCTAGCACTACAGCCGAGAAGTCCACAATCATGTCGTCAAGGTTCGAAAGATCATCCTTGTCTTGCACAACGTTAGCCTTGGCCTTGCCTTTGTTCTTGGCTTTTTTCCTTCTGCTCTCGCTTCAGTTTACGACACTCTTTGATCATATGGCCAGGCTTTTCACAGTGATGTCAATTTTCTTTGAACTTTTCCATCGTTTGACTTTTGTCGTCTTTCTGGTACTTGCGCTTTTTGTTGGCGTTTCCCTTTGAATCAACCAGATTCGCCTTTGCCTCCATTGACTGTTTTTCCTTAGATATAGCCCTTTTATTGTCCTCTTGTATTTGCAGTTTGACAATAAGATCTTCAAACCATTTTCCTTTGTCTTTAGTTCGAGATAACTCATGAACTCATTCCACGAGGGAGGAAATTTCTCAACCAAAGACGCAACCAGAAACTACTCATTTGGCTTCATTCCTTCCAAATCCAGATGATGAAGAATCATTTGAAACTCTTGAATTTGGGACATCACTGATTTACCATCCACCATTTGAAATTTCAGAAACTTTCCAACGATAAATTTCTTAGTACTCGCATCCTGTGCGCTGTACTTTTTCTCGAGTTTTTCCCATAACTCCTTTGCCGTCTTCACGGTGCAATACACAATATAGAGTGTATCCGACAGACCATTCAGAATACAGTTTTTGCACATGAAATCACTATAATTCCAGGCATGTAGAGTTAACTTCATGGCATTTGTGACCTGGATATCGTCGCCCACTTCAGTCGTTGTGTTAGACTGAGTGTCTATTGCATCCCCTCCAGAAGGAGGATCTTTTGTTAGAAACCATGACAAGTTCAACGTAGTAAGATAAAATAATATCTTTTGTTGCCATCTCTTGAAATTTGTGCCCAGAAACGTTTCTAGGCATTCTCCTTGGAAAGTGGCAGGAGCAGGGACAACATCATTCCCTTGAGTGGCAGTAGCAACAGAACTAGAAGCAAAATTTGAAACAGACATCTTTCGAACACTTAGAAAATTTTGTCTTAAGTTGTAGGGTAAAACTGGTGTTAGAAAGGTGAAACAGAACAAGAGTGAGTCGAGAGATGTCTCTCTGTCTTTAAGATAAAATTGCCCCGTATAAATGCTTTTATGGTAATGGACAATAGTCTCCCAATATAAAACAACAATCAATAATACAAAGCAAGTAAAGTTGATTCTAGCAAAGAAAATAAATATTGAACAGATTGCTGAAGAAGAGAGGATTTCTGTGTTTCGAACATAACAGACTGTGTTTTTGTTTTTGTATTTCGAACAGAACAGACTGTGTTTCTGTTTCTGTATTTAGAACAGAAGAGACTGCAAACCAGAAGAGTTTTCTTTTGTTGTCTTTAAATTGAACAGTAATGTTCAATTTATAGTTGAAGAGGAGGGTCATGACAATGTTTATGAAATCTTCCGAACCGTTGCAACATTTCCGAAATCTTCAAGGACCAAAGTATAAATAAGAAACACTTCAGGGATCAAAAAAATTCTGGAAGAGAGCACGTGACCCGAGCCCGAGCTAGATCAAACGGGCGGGCCGCGACGCGTGTGTGGGGCTTAGCCCAAACCCAAGCTCACCTAGGTCCTCTCTTATCTTAACATATGGGTTACCCCTTGGGGTCCCAAACCCTTATTAAAAATAGAGCTTATATAGTGCTCAATCCTTCCATCTTCTACCTATGTGGGAGATTGGTTATTTAGCCAAAGAATTCATCTATTCATGTCTCAAAGACCATACTTAGTGTACCAATATCTCTTTAATTTTTTAACGAAATTTGACGATATTTGGCACTAATATCATCTACTCATTTAGTAGATTAGGCATGTGCGAAGAAACGATGTTTCCAACATGCGGGGCCAACGTGTTTAAGTCACTAAAGACGAGAAAAACTCAATCCCACACAGTTAAATTTCCAATACCTACTTGGTAGATTGTGGTTTTTAATCAATTGAGCAAGGAATTTCCGCGTAAATGTTGTGTGTTATTTACTTTCTGTCTTTACTCCAAGAAACAGATAGAAAACCTGGTTCTTTATACTATTTGGTGGACTCTTAGTTTCTATCAGTTAGCATTTTAATTCCGTTTTCTTTTCTATGTTCTGATCTTGGTCTTACAAGCTGACTTCTTATTTGGATGTTGTTCAGGCCTGGGGACACTATACTGATTACTGCAGGAGGCAACTATCGTGTATCATTGTGTATCAAATATTCAGCCACTTTACTTAGTAACTTCAAAATGTTTACCTCAGATTACTTTACATACTTAAAGTAGCCTGGCGTTTAGCCGACCAAGAGTGCCCTGAATGTAGCGCACAATGCGTTTGAGAGCGTGCATGTGTACTTCCCTCGGATCATGCATGAATAAATACACTTGCTACACTGCATAAGTAATATCGGGCCTCGTAAACGTGAGATATTGAAGAACTCCCGTAAGACTACGATAGTGGGAGAGATCCTCATAAGGTACTCAACTTCAGTTTAGTGTCAACCGGAGTAGGAGAGGACTTACATGCTGACATGACAGCCCATTCAATGATCTCTATGGCATACTTCCTTTGAGAAAGAAATAGACCACCTGCATGACGAGTGACAACTATATAAAAAAATAACTCAACAGTCCCAAGTCTTTCATAGAAAATTCTAAGTTGAGAAGAGATATGATAGACTTGCAAAGTTTATCAGAGGAAGCAATCAATATAATATCATCCACATATAACAGAATGTAGGCCATAAAAGTACAGTGGCGGTAGATGAATAGAGAATGATCAGACCTGCTGTGAGAAAACACAACAGTAGACACATAATCAACAAATCTTTTGTATCAGGCCTAAGGAGCATGTTTTAGTTCATACAAGGATTTCTTCAGCAAGCACACATGATTAGGATGATCGGGGTCCTTGAAACCCAAGGGCTGATGCATGTATACAATTTTCTTGAGTTTGTCGTGCAAGAATGCATTTTCACATCCAGTTGATGAATGTGCCATGCTTTTGAGAGAGCTAAGCTGAGAACAGTGCGAAAAGTTGCTGGTTTGACCACCGGAGTAAATGTCTCTCCACAATCCACGCTAACCTGTTGGGTTTTGCCCGCGGGGACAGGAGCTAGAAAAACTAAACAAAAAAAAATGGTCGTAGAAGGCTAGCTTTTCCCGGCCTCTTCTCTTTTTAGTGGGTGAGGAGCTCTATAGTCCAGGTGCACTTCTTCGTAGAATTCCCACATACAAGACGAGCCTTATGCCTCTCAAAACAACTATCAAATTTTTTCTTAGGAGTAAAAATCCACATAGAACGAATCACATTAACACCAGGCGGATGGGGCACCAACTCCCACGTCTTATTTTCAATAGGAGCATTATATTCATCATCCATGACCATTTTCCAATTCAGGTCACAAATGGCAGACATGGAGTTACGTGGTAGGGGGATTTAGTGTCATTAGAATGAAGATTAAAATATTGTTTTGGTCTAAAAATACCCCATTGGCTACAAGTAATGGGCTCTTGTCCCGGAATAGAAGTAGACTGGATATGAGTGGAAGTTGTGGGTTGGCCAGGACCAGATGTTGTGGTGGTGGACTGGATTCGAGTTGGGAGGACCTGGGCTGGGTATTGGTTGGATTGGGTTGGGCCACCAGGCAGTGGGCCTGTTGGAAGAAGTTGCGGGTGGGAGGGATTTGGGCTAGCATGCAGTAGGCCTGCTAGTAGAATATCATGGACGGAGGGACTTAGGCCAGCAGGCAGTGGACCTGCTGGCAGAATTTAAGGATGAGGGATGTTTGGGCCATCATGCAGTGGCCTGCCGGTGTCTGCTGGTCCAGATGCTGAGGTGTGGGCTGGACCACATACAATTCCCTGGACTTCTTCTCCAGAGGTGAAGTGGAAGGATTTAGGAGGATGAAATGGCCATTTTCCTTAGAAAGTGTTGGGTTTGATTAGGGTGAGGGCTTACCCCAGAAATAGAGGATAATGGGATTACAAGGGGGCTCAATTGTACGTAGCTAGTCAAGGTGGATCAGTTGAACCCCTTCTTAATGAAGATTGAAGAAGGGTTTCACATTTTTCGAGTAGCTTACTAGCCAGAGCCAGATCTGGGAATTAACCTTGTGGGTTCAAGGTTTAGAATTTTAGGATATACCACAAAGAACTATAAAATAATAACAGAACCAGATATTAGATATATATTTGAAAAGATAATGAACCACCCGACATAACATATATTGGTAAATACGATCATTATAATTATACCCCTTGACTTGTCATATTTTCAAAGAGATCAATAATCACATATACTTTCAAATACTTTATCTTTTATATAAGAAACTAAACAATCATTCAAAAATCCATCACCAATTCTGTTTTGCAAGTCATTCTTGATCTACTTCATTGCTAGAAAAAGCTCTAGCAGCAAGCAATATCAAACTTAACTTCACAAACAAATAAACAAGCCTCTGAGTCTTGTGCAGATTTATTTTAACTAGTGTTTCAGAGAGATCTCCAAGTCTATTCAAGTTATAAAAATCATTATCTCCTCTCACATAGAGAGCTTAGTTGTAGAAACACTAGAATCATTGAGATAAAGTTTAGCAAGTTTCATAATTCTATCTTTATCATGATTTGGAAAGAAAATCCAAATTCAAACAAGCCATACCAAAAAGTAAATCACTATTCACCGCATCCAAGCGATTGTTAAGCTTCGAAAGATGCAAATCAATAAAAGCATTAAGAACTTCTACATGCAAATTGTGAGAATATGTAACACTGGGAAGTTTTACGCTATGATAGATTTATAGTTCTTATCTGTTTCAAGGATCACCATAAGAGGAAAGGGGTAAGCCACAATTGACTCCTAACAAGCTGATGGCTTTTCATTAGCCATTGTGTGCTACTGTTGCCCTAGCGTATGTTTCAGAGTCAACCGCATATTAAGTTGTTGAACTAGTCAATTTGGAATTTAAATTTGAGATTTTCCATGGGAGGTATCAAGAAGGGTTTGGAATGGGATAATGTCTATTCGTATAGAAGAAAACGTTTATTATTGATTCAAAAATTGTACCAAACTAACGAGCTTCATAGCATTTGCAATATCTCATTTGCAAGAACATCAACTACATGAACAATTAACGAGAATAATGCAATAAAGTTGTGTATTGTCTTAAAATGAGATCCTCAACGGGTATCACTCCTTTGAGGTTCAAGTTTTTTGATTTAGTTCACTGATCGTATGAAAATGAACTAGTAATTTCTCTACGGTTTTTCTCGAAGCTTTTCTCTACGCTTAAAAATACCTCCAGCGGTATTCAAAACATTAGCAATAACATTATAATTGATCCACATCATAATGCTTCCGTAAAACATTTATAATAGTCTATTGCTATTGATGAGCAAACCAATGTATGTGATATGCCGCAGATGTAGTTTTCAAAATTAAAGTTTTAAGACCATTGATTTCTCCTTGCATGTTACTAACTCCTTCATAACTTTGTCCTCATATTTGAAACTAAATAAGTTTGCCCTCTTTGTTGATATACTGTGGAACAAGAGTCATTTAACGGTGTATCCGAAATTGGTAGAAATCAAAGATGAGGTGGAGAAGTGGATGAATAGGGAATTATATAAGATGTCGCGGAAAGAGGCAAAGTTAGCAGTTACATCAGCGAAAACAGTGGCTTTTGAACCTCTATATGTGGAATTAGAGAAAAAAAGCGGGGATAAGAAGTTGTACAGAATAGCCAAGGCGAGGGAGAGGAGGGCCCGTTACTTAGATCACATGAGGTGCATCAAGGACGAGAACGACAAAGTACTGGTGGAGGACGCGCATATTAGGTGGAGGTGGCAATCTTACTTCTATAAACTCTTGAACGAAAAAGAAGATAGGGACGTTGTGCTGGGAGATTTGGAGCACTCTGGTAGGTACCAAAATTTTTTGGGTATTGTGAAAATATTAAGGTTGAGGAGGTTCAGGGTGTTGTTCGCAGGATGCGCAACGGACGAGCGACCGGGCCTAATGAGATCCCAGTTGAATTTTGGAAGAGCGCAGGTTTGGAGTGGCTGATAGAGTTGTTTAATGTCATTTTTAAGACGGCGAAGATGCCCGAAGAATGGAGGTGGAGTACAATAATTCGTTTGTACAAGAACAAATGTGATATTTAGAGTTGCAACAACTATAGGGGTATCAAGCTGCTAAGCCACACTATGAAAGTTTGGGAAAAAGTCGTGGAGATGAGGGTGAGAAGAGGCGTGTCTATCTCTGAGAATCAATTTGGGTTCATGCCTGGGCATTCAACTACAAAAGTTATTCATCTTATTAGGAGGTTGGTGGAGCAGTATAGGTAGAGGAAGAGAGACCTACATATGGTTTTCATCGACCTCGAGAAGGCATATGACAAAGTCCCTAAGGAGGTTCTATGGAGATGTTTGAAGGTTAGTTGTGTACCTGTGGCATACACTAGGGCAATTAAGGATATGTATGATGGAGCCAAGACCAGAGTACAAACAGTAGAAGGAGACTCAGAGCACTTCCTAGTGATGATGGGGCTGCACCAGGGATCAGCTCTTAGCCCATTCCTATTTGCCTTGGTGATGGATGGATTGACGCGATTAATCCAAGGAGAGGTTCCATGGTGTATGTTATTCGCAGACGACATAGTCCTGATTGATGAGACTCGCAGCGGAGTGAATACTAAGCTGGAGGTTTGGAGACAGATTCTGGAGTCTAAAGGGTTCCAGTTGAGTAGGACCAACATTGAGACATGTATGGAGGTGAGCCTTGGTACTCAAGTCATTCCAAAGAAAATGGAGCTTCAAGTACCTCGGGTCTATTATCCAAGGGAATGGGAAGATTGATGACGATGTCACACATCATATTGGGGCAGGGTGAAGGAAATGGAGGCTCGCATCTGGAGTCTTGTGCGATAAAAAGGTGTCACCAAAACTTAAAGGCAAGTTCTATAGGTTGGTGATTAGACCGACTATGTTGTACAGGGCGGAGTGTTGGCTAGTCAAGACTTCGCACACCTAAAAGATGAAAGTTGTGAAGATGATGATGCTAAGATGGATATGTGGGCATACAAGGATGAATAGAATTAGAAATGATGATATTCACGACAGAGTGGGAGTGGCCTCGGTGGAGGATAAGATGCGGGAAACGAGTTTGAGATGGTTCGGAAACGTGCATAGGAGAGACAAATGCCCCAGTGTGAAAGGTTTGCCATGGACGGGTACATGAGGGGTAGAGGTAGGCCTAGAAAGTATTGGGGAGAGGTGATTAGACATGATATGACGCATGTGCAACTCACTGAGTACATGACCTTATATAGGGAATTATTGAGGACACATATTAGGGTAGAGGGGTAGTAGGTAGTCCGGCGTAGTCCTACCTAAGCTTACAAACTGGTAGTTGTAGTATTATTATTGTAGGCTCGCTTAGCCTATCATACTAGTAGGCATAGTGTTGCCTTATAGTCCCTTGTCTTTGATTTATGCTGCTATGTGTATTTTGTTTGTCTTATTTACTTGCAATTTACTTGCATTAGTTATTGCTTCTTTTTGCTTCATTTTTTTGAGAATTCGCTATCATGACTTACTCATTGTGTTTGTCGTACTTTACTTGGACTTGTGTTTTGTCTTGAGCTGGGGTCTTTTGGAAACAACTGCTCTACCTACCAAGATAGAGGTAAGGTCTGTGTATACTCTACCCTCCCCAGACCCCACATTGTGGGATTTCACTGGGTATGTTGTTGTTGTTGTTGTTGTTGTTGTAAATCATAATATTTGTAACCACGATGATTAGACGGGTAACCCAAAAACACACAAGCGGTAGAGCGGGCTTGAAATTTGTTTATGGTAGTGGAGGGGAATAGAGGATAGCATAAACACTCAAACACCCTAAGATGAGAATACACATGATCTTTTTGATAAAGAATTTTGAGTGGAGATTGGTATGCTAATCCTTTGCTAGGGAGTATGTTAAGAATGTAAGTTGACATTTGTAATGCATGATGCCGAAATGGTGGTAACGATGCATGGGCTAGTAATGTATGAACAATATTATTAATGGTGCGAATTTTTCTCTCGGCTTTCCCATTTTGTGATGACGTATGTGGACATGAAAACCAAAAAGATATATCATATTCCCTTCCATTATCACATTAAATATTTTTAATTTCTCATTCAAATTGGGTACGGATGAATGCTCTAAACGGTAGGAATGTGGAATAAACTTGAGACTTTTTAGATAACGGAAAAGTCCACTAAAAAATAGAATAATCATCCAAAAATAACACATAATAATGGTGGCCCAAAGAGCTCAAAATGAGAGATGTCCACAAATCACTATGAATAATAACAAATGGCAACAACATACTAGAATTGGAGGCAACAAACAATAATTTAACATGTTTCTCAAGCGGACAAGAAGGACAAACATTAGTACTACGCGTACTATTACACTCAATAAACTCATTATTCTTAAGAGAGGAAAGAACAGATGCTCCCGGATGACCCAAACGTTCACGCCATAAGAAAGGTGCCAAAGCGACAAATATTGACGGTGTGGTTGGATTAGTGGTGATGGTGGTGGTGGTGATGTGATATAGCTCGCCCCGACTATTATATCTCATTAGAGGTATCCCTGTCGTAAAATGCTTCATAGAAAATCCAAAAGGGTCAAAGTCAACAGAAACCCGGTTATCAGTTGTAAATTTCTGAACAGACACCAAATTTTTAATTAATTGAGGAGCATGAATGACATTTTTCAAGATTAAAGGTAGGTTCGGGGGAGATAATTTGTGTGACCATAACCACGAATCGGAATTGAATTACCATTACCAACAATAATGCCACAATTTTTGCTCAAATTGAAATAAGACGAGAGATTAACTAGCGCGGACGTCATATGAGAAGTGGCACCGGTGTCCATGTACCAATTTGCATCCGGAGGATTTAATCCCAGTGTATGCATTGCTACCTCGATATATGTGAGACTCGGGGCTGTTGATGGGCCTGCAGCAGCGAAGGCCTGCTATGGATGAGGCCCAAGCAGGCCAAGCTGCTGCCAAAGCCCATTTTGACGAGCCCCCAGTTGCTGAAATCCACTGGGTATAAATACATGATGTACAATATTTAATTATGATAATTAAATTTACATTTTTCTAATACAAGACTACTACCGTAATTACACATGTACAAGAACTCTAATATTGTAAGGAGTGATACACGACATATACATAGAATATACACACGTATATTTGTCACACCCCTGCAGTCATAGCAGGCGATTGTTGTACGCTGAGACTGTTCCTAAAATCTTCAAATAAAACCGAGGGAAGTCCGTTAGTAAAGATGTCTGCAATTTGGTACCTGGAAGGGACATGCAAGACGCGTACTTGTCCACGAGCTACCTTTTCGTGAACAAAGTGGATATCCATCTCGATATGTTTAGTGCGCTGATGTTGGACCGGATTACCAGAAAGATAGACTGCACTAACATTATCACAGTAGACCAAGGTAACTTTCTGAATGGGAAAGTGAAGTCATAACAGAAGATTACGCAACCAACATGATTCAGACACCACATTTGCTACCCCTTGATACTCGGTCTCTGCACTGGATCTCGATAATGTAGCCTGGCGTTTTGTGGACCATGAGACCAAGTTATCACCAAGAAACATACAGTAACCAGATGTCGAGCATCTGGTATCAGGACAGCCACCCCAATCAACATATGCACAGTATATTTGTCAACCTTTGACATTAATGAAAATAATCAAGGGTTATTCTCTTTCAATTACTTCTATCCATGTGACATTCAAGGTTGCACGTTAGTAATACTTTCGGTTCAGATAAACCCGGTATCGATATGCTACACCCGCCTTTGATCCAAATGCTCTAGATTTACGGACCTATCAAGAAGGTTTCATGCAAGTTGTAGAGCAAGCTTGGGACATTCAAGTTGAAGGGGGGTAAATGTAGGGATTTCACCTTAAAGCTTAAAAATACTTGTAAAATGCTATCCTAATGGTCCAGGAACATTCATTGTACTGCAATTTAATGCCTTTAGCTACAATTCCATTGTGAAATACGATTAAGTTTAAATCAATCGAATTTGTTTATACTAGGAGATTTTGTGGTATCCATTAAACTAATAATAATAACATGTAAAATATGAATCCTTTTTCTTTTCGATGGTTATTATTTCGATTATCAAGTGCCAGTCCATCTCTTTTCTCTTAAATCTAACTTGATTTTGGTTAAAACCGAACTTAATTGAAAATCTTTAATAAGCACTAGCAATTGATGTACTAAAATGAGCTCATCTATGAAAATAAGGGAGGAAGTTGAGTTGTTTCTTACCAAAATATCTGGAAGATGATATTTTCGTACCAAAGCTGGTGAGCGTGGTTTCTTAAAACCTATCCCCTTAACTATGATTAAGATGCTTAAGTTAATTTTACTTGGACCTTAAAATTTAAACATGACAAGTTTCACTCATTTGTACTTGAGGAAATGAAAAGGTGTAATGAAGAGGAGCCGGATCCTCATAATACACCTTATAAATGTTAAATATTTGTCAAAGAATGAACTGAAAATTTGATGGGAAGGATATTGTTCATCCCATAGGATCTTGGTTGAAGGAACCATGGGTAAAGGGTCCTTAGATTATGAGCCTTTGATGGATCTTGGATCGACTTATGGAGAGCAAGTTGTTACTTTCCGTACACCGGTCGATTGACAAAAACCGTCGATTGTTTTGTCCGGTGTAATCGGCTAGCCTTACCCCACAAGATTGATATTAGTATATTAGTAGTTCTTGTGTTGACCACAAGTTGCAAGCTAACAACCCACTTAGAATGATAATCAAGAAATACAATCTCATTAATTCAATCTTTCCCAAACTACTTCACTATATTTACATTGTAATGTGAAATTTCAATAACCTCCAAATTTAATTAATTCCCATGAAATTTAATGTTCCAAAATTTTAATTAAAAAAATTTAAAAAGATATTGAACTTGAAGGACTAGGACTTGATGATGTGGGAACCCAAATGGAAGCACTTGTCAAAGGCCTTGATTTCCAGCACAAAGACAATTTGCAATGCTCATGTTGCACCCAATACCCTCCACTAAACAAACTCACTAAGTGCTTAGCTTGTCTCACATTACTTGAACTCATTGGAATTTTCCTAAAACCCTTTAAAGAATAAAGCCCTTCACTCCATTTTTCCCTTTCTAATTTCTCACAAGGGAATTGTCTTAAAGAGTCCAAAATTCTAACTCCCAGGAATTCTTTTTCAATGACCCTTAATGCTAACTTGTATCCTCCACCAAACCCTCCAAGAATTGAATCAGATATTGTTGTGTAATGGTGTAGAGCCTCACAAAAGAACTCAACAAAAGACATGGATGGGATTTTAGTTAAGTTGAAGAGTTCTTCTTCAACTAAGACAACAATTTTAGGGGATAATCTTCTTAATCCATTGAAAAAAGTCTTGACTAGTGAACTTCCCCTTTGTGGCATGTGAAGTTGGTGGATCATAACATTAGCTATTAAGTTGTTTTGACCCTCCACAACTTGAAATTTTTCCAAGTCCTCTAAGAGAACTTGATCAAACATGAAAGAAATATTGATAGAATCAGCAAATTCTTGAAGTCTTTTGCCTGTCTTTTGTACATGGAATGAGTTATTCTTGTCACCAACAACTGCTGTGATCCTTAGAGAAGATATTAAGTTTCCTCTTTCAACCAAATCAACCATCAAAGGAGGCCATTGGATGCCTTCCATGATGTCAAAATCCAATATATGAACTTGTTGGCTCCCTTGTGTGGCTTCAAGAATCGCTTGATTTGCGGTGAAATGAGCGAATTTCACATAAGGGGAGATTTCTTGAAGCATTTGGAATGCGGTCATTGAAGACGAAGGCTCTGATTGATATTCAAGTGAATTATTAAAGGTCTTGCATAACAAGCCTTGTGTGAAATACAAAGCCAATCTTTCAATAGAGGAATTTTCTCTATTTTCTTGATCAGAAAGGATTGTATTTAGCCTCAAAATAACTATAGAAGCAAGATCAAGATTTCCATCTTCAATAGCCTCAGCTCCCATGAGAAGAAGATCAGTGACACTTGTTTCCTCCATGAGTTGATCTTGGAGGAATTTGAGTCGAGGACTGCCGACATGTAAATTTTGACCCTCTATCGAGAGATCAGTATCTCCCTGAACAACTTGTTGTTGGCTTGAAAATAAGGACAATTGTTGAGAGTTTTGAAGGGAAGAGTCGACATCTCCATCGATGAAATCGAAGTCATTTGGGAAATAGTCTAGTATGTCAACATCATTAACAACAGTCACAAAATCTTGGATGGAACATTGAGGGTTCATACTAGGATTTTGCCAAGGAAATGTGGTTTCTAAGTTGCTATATTCAAGAAATGGATTAAAGTAACTTGGCTGAAAATTCTCACACTCCATTATTTTAGAGGGAATAAAATTGGAGATTTTGTCTAAAGGTCTTGGACAGATTTTGTTGCTTGTTAGCTCTATTTCCAATTGTTGGGGAACAGGATTTATATATACACAAAACTAATATAAAGATGAATAAAAAAGGGGGGGGGGGCGGGGGCGGGGGGGTTCAAAGTAGTAGATGCATTACTCAACGCCAAGAATAGAGGAATCTTTTACCTAATGTGACGTGTTGTATCATAGCACTCATCAAGGAAGTTTTCAATTTTTATTTTTTATTTTTTCTATTTGGTTTTCAAAATTCTTATTTGCAACAAATTGACATCACATACAGTAGTTGCAAAATATAGGGGAATATAAAAAAAGCTTTGAATAAGTTCACGGCCTAAATCCCCGTTTCCCCCACCCTCCAACATTGACAACCACAACACCTTTTTTTTTTTACTCAAGTCATCAAGTGTTTGAAGATCTTAGTACTTTTCTACTATAGAAGTACAATTTATTGCCCAAAACAGTAATTGTTCTAAATATATTTCTGGGATTAACCGAGCTTAATATATTGAATGCATATATTGCAAATAAGAAGAATAAATGAAAACTCATTCCATTTCGACAAAAGACCCATATCCAGAAGCGGAGTTAGAGTTCTAGTGAGGGGTTTGGCAAAATCAATAGGTTTGGCCAAAAATCATGTTTTTGTGTCAAGACATTCACTGAATATTTATAAATAATTTATTCAGAACTCAATAACTATCTTTTTTTTAATTTAAAACTTATAAACTCAAAACTCTGAATCCTTCTCTGTCCATAATCAAGTTCCTTAGCTTTTGGTCCACACGGGAAATCCATTGATAGGCTAGATTCCTACTTCTTAATGATATTTCTTGATCAAGATAATTGGTTAAATTCCGTGAAGCCATTTTATAGAAGTTCATTAATATCTTTCTTTTTTAAGTAAATCGATTTTGATTCTTGAATAAAGAAAAAAATAGGTATATAAGCTTGATACATGCAAGGTTTAAGAATATGTAGTTCTTTTATGGTTTTGCAGATTATTTTTAAAGTAAATTACTACTACAATAGTAACTATGCCATAATCTCAAGCAAATTGGATATTCGGAATACTGTGAGGATTAAATTGGCTAATTTTACGCTGCAGGCTCTTAGCATACCACAATTCTCCAATGTGAACAAGTGCACACAAACGAATAGTTTATCACAAAATAAAACTAATAAACTGAAGAAGAAAGAAAGATTCCTTTTGTCTTTGCTTTGAGTATATATGACAAAACTAAAGCCATTGTTGAAGTAGAAACTAGAAAGTCACTAAAAACCAGCTAGAATGTATTTCTTAAGTTCCATAACTATAATATGAGAATTGAAGTTTAATTGGGAGGTGAAAAGAAAAGGACATCACTAGTTTTTACTTTTTACTGGATTGATTCCATTGCTTAATTCTTGATGGTCAAAACAAGGACATGAGGTTATTAAATTAACAGTTAAATAGTTAAGACTTTTTGCTTATGCACCAATGACAATTTTTTATTCTTGTCCACTTAACCACTACTCTTTTCATCCATGCCAAGTCATTAATACTCCCTCCGTCCCAACCGTTCCAAATTAACAGTTACTTTAGCTCAAACAAATTATTTTAAAACAATTGTTACTTTAAAAATTTAAGATTAAAATTGACAATTATTTATAACTATACCTTTAATATTAAATAAGAATACACAAATCTTTAAGAGAAAAAATAATAATCTACTTTTATTAAATAGTATAACTTTATAATCTATACCTTATATATATTATTTTTTAATGGACATAAAAAAAGCCAAAGTGGCCGTTAAAATGTTACTGAGGGAGTAGTAACAAGCTAGGAGATAAAAACCCTTCACATCTTTAATTTTTTTCCAGTTTAATTTTCTTCATCGCTCAAACATTTAATTTGTTAATATATCTTTTATCTTCTTGGACTTTTTCATCGGAATTAGTAAAAAAATTGTAAAGTAATATCAGAAGGCTTCAACCAATAGACGGGGCATCTTTTCGTGAGGTCAGCCACTCTAAACTTATAGAGCTATATATGTAAATAAACTTGATTAGGGGAAGTTAAATATAATATTCGACTTAAATGGATGCTGCACATCGAAAGAAATAATTCTATTAATTCCATCCTCATAATGTACAAGTTTCAACCTTATTATTCTTAATGGAGCTGAACAATAAAAAATTAAGAACTAAATCTGTATGATTATTTCCTCTTAAATATATCATGTAGTTGCATAGAAGGTCTATTTCACTCGAACATTTATAACTATAATAACTTTATTCATATTATGTTTGAGACTTGAGAACTGAGTCATCTTCTTCAATTTGACGTGACTTCGGATTTGTCAAGCAGGCTCAAAGAGAGAACGCAACCGAATACCGATAGAAAATTACAAAAATAAACTTTCTTCATATGCACCCCAAATTTTAAAAAATGTTAATCTAGAAGTGTGTCAGTTTTTTTCTTTGACTCGCTTTCTCCAACCATGGAAGTCATATACCCTTAGATACTCAACATCCTTCCTAAATTTTGTCCCACAATTATACTGCTTGGAGTCAACTCTACTATCACATTTATCATAATCTAAATGAGTCAATTTCTCAAATGGTCATTGAACTTGTAGGAAAGTTTCACTAAAGTAATTTTTTAATTTTTTTGAATAATAACGTCATCAAACTATGCTCATGTTTTCAAAAAAGTAAAACAATCCATTTTTGGACATAAAACCACTTAACCTATTTTTTAAATTATAAAATTCATTACCTAGGCATAATTTTTCAATACTTTAAAATTCTTGTTCAATTAATATTTTTCATATTTTAATAATTAAAAAAATACTCAACTTAATATTTCGAGCTACAAGAATAAAACAATAAAATAATTCAAATTTTAAGTATGCTATAAGGTTTCTTTGTTATATCAACTTCTTCAGAACTATTTTGATATTGTTTTTCTATTGCTCAAAGCCAAAAGTTAAAATATTTTACTAAATGAAAGTGGTAGGACATAATTGAAACACATAAGACGTTATATAAATGCATTATGCATGTTATTATTATTAATTTGTAACAATTAGAATAAATTTTATTTATTAGTAAAATATTTGGATAAATTTTCTCAAAAAAAATCGTGTTGGATAACTACTTTGTATAAATGAAAATATTTTTACAATTAAGTGTATACATGCTTTCTAAAACTTTAAATATTACAATTAAAATAATAAATATTTTGGTTCGTTTTTACAATTAGTTGTGTACAAAAAATTTTACAATTACTTGTACAATTTTATATTAATTGTAATCAACTTATTTATAAAGCTTAAATAAAATCAAAATATTACAAGTTCATCTCCAAGAAAATAAAAGTAGTAAAAAAATTTTAATTGAAAATTTTATAATTCAGTAAAAATTATTTACAATCAGTTAAAAAAATAGTTAAGCACTGTGCTCAGTTCTACTACCCTTCAATTGGATACACAATTTTGTAATATTCTTTAAAAAATTTCAAAAAAATATTTTTCACTTTTTGAAAATAAAATAGAAATATTAAAATGGATTTTATAATTTTAAAAATGTGTTAAGGGGTCTTACGTCCAAAAATGGATTGTTTTACTTTTTTGGAAATATGAACATAATTTGATGATCTTATTGTCCAAACAAATTCAAAAATCACTTTAGTGAGACTTTTCAACAAGTTCAATGACCATATGAGAAATTGACTCTAATCTGAATTCAAAGGCATGAATATCATGTGAACTTGTTATCTATTTTATATAATATTTACTTTTTCCTTCTTTTCCATGTGAAATTTATCTAAAGTATGCTATGCACTCGGTCTTCAAAAATTTGGCAGCCCAAAAATCTATTAATCATTATCCATGACCCGCTCTAATCAGCCCTCCGTCAAGTGCTTCACACTAATTTAGATGAGCAAAGATAAGTTTTACAATCATAGTCTAGCCAGATCCTTTTAATTATAAGTTCGATCAACGACTCATATTAAATTGACTTGGTTATTCAATTAAAGATCTTAATACAACAAACTTAAAGCTGGTAACCAATCACATACAACAATAACATACCCAGTGAAATTACACAACGTGAGGTCTAGGAAGGGTAGAGTGTACGCAGACATTACATCTACCTTGATAGTTAGAGCGATTGTTTCCGAGAGACTCTCGGCTCAAGACAGAGCATAATCACAAGTAAAGCAACAACAAAAACAAAGCAAGAGAGACAGTCAAAAAACATTTAAAGCAGTATGAAAATGCTGGTATCAAAAGCGAATAGGTCATGATAGCGCATTCCGAAAAGTAAGCAGTAACTAGCGCAGGTAAATAAGCTAATCAAAGTACGACACATAGCATCAGAAATCAAGCTACATGGGACTATAGAGCTATACTGCGCCTATTAGTATGATAGGCTAAGTGGACCTACAATACTAACACTACAACTACCATTTTGCAAGCGTAAGTAGGACTATGCTCGATTACCTACTATCCCTCTACCCTAATCCGTATCCTCCACAACCCTCTATCTAAGGTCATGTTCTTAGTAAGTTGCACCCGTGTCATATTCCGTCTAATTACCTCTCCCAATACTTCTTCGGCCTACCTCTACCCCTCCTGAACCCGTCCATAGCCAGCCTCTCACACCTCCGCACTGGGACATTTGTGTCTCTCCTCTATACATATCCAAACCATCTCAACCTTGCTTCCCTCTTCTTATCCTCCACCGAGGTCACTCCCACTCTGGTACCAATCACATCATATAGATAAAATCATGATGTGTCAACTAATTTTTATAATATGCTGCAGAAAACCAAAACAGCGACTACAGTCTAATTTACGAAAATCTATACTAACTGCACGAAAAGAACAACTCAAAAATTGGATTTAACTAATTAATTCAGATCAGTTTTAAGCAAATGAAAAAAAATAACATCAGATCGAATTCAGAAAACATTGTATTTCAGAAGTTCCCAATCAGACTACACGTGGAAGAACTCATTTAGATGCCCAAATTAGTGTGCAAAGAGCAGCAAACTAATTAAAATAATTAGTTTTGTGATTATACTAAACGTTTGGATCAGATGTTTATTCTTTTTTAGTCACAAGTCATGCTACAAATGATTCCTGTCAAATTACTAGCTAAAATATAAGCAAAGTTGGCAAAGGGATAGACAAAACAATTGAAAAACTAAAGATTATTTAGTTTGAGTATCATATTACATGTGTTCTGAGAATATACGAAGCATATTATGAAATTCGGATGACTATCTTCAGTGGAAGTTGTAATTAATTAGACATGTAGTTTAATTAAGCTGACTTTTTCTTAGAGGCCAAAAAGTTATGACGTACCATATCATGAAAGTACATATCATTCACTTCATAGAAATATATTACTATTATTTTTAAAAAAAACGAAGAAGTCCAAAATGTAGCTCTTTTTTTATTTTATATATTTCTCTGTTTATGGAAATATTTACATTAAAGAATGTTTACACAATGCCAAATTAAAATGTACGCGTCGGAGGGTAGCCGCCCATTTCTGATAAATTGTTTTTCATTATTAGTTTTTTTTTAAAAAGGTTATATACACTTAAAATACTATTAGTTTCTTATACTATCGATGTAGTTTTGTAATACCCTAGACAATCTCATATTGGCAAAATACAAGAAAGATACTGGATATAAGAAAATAAGCCTTAGACCCTAGTAACGTGTCTTAAGGTTGTGCATGTCTAGACTCAATCGTGAAATATCATTAATGGGTTTGACTGTTATAGATGATATCAGAACCTCTTCGCGTGCAATCTTGATCGATACTAGGCAAACTTTCAACTATGTTTAGGCAAATCCCACAATCTTTGGGATGATGATGATTGGAATCACATAGGTGGAAGAGAACCAAATCACATAGAACAAGAGTATCAGGATTTAACAAACAATCAAAAGAACTGGATGTAGTAGCAGAAAATATGAGAATTGTATTGAGAAAAACTATATTTAGATTACCAATAATAAATCAATTAGACAACATGAAACAACAAGTGTTATTGGGAAACAACTTCCTAGATTACTTTAAGACACAAGTTATAGCTAGTGATACTTTTAGCTTACAAACACCCTGTAATAAATGGATAGTATTAAAAAGAATATTACCAATACATACATTAAGATTATGTACGATAAAAACTGATAGGAATAATAACCTACAATTATTAAAAGAAAAATATCTTAATATACTAAAAATAAACTTTGGAGAAAATCCAATTCAGCTATGGGAAAAAGAAAAAAATATATGCAGAAATCAAACTGATAAACGAAAATGACATAATTAGATCCAAACCTATTAGATATAGCCCAACATATAAAAAAGAATTTGAAATCCAATTAAAAGAATTACTAGAATTAAAAATGATACAAGAAAGTAAAAGCCCACATAGCAGCCCAGCCTTTTTAGTAAGGAAACATAGTGAACAAAAGAGAAGAAAAACCAGAATGGTAATCGATTATAGAGAACTAAATAAAAAGACAATATTTGATGGATATTTTTTACCATATAAAAGAAACCTTATTAACCGGCTAAGAAATAAAAAATAGTTTAGTAAATTTGATTGTAAAAGTGGATTTTGGCAAAATAAAACTGACAAAAGAATCAAAATCTCTAACAGTTTTTAGTGCCCCTCAAGGACACTATAAATGAAATGTACTACCCTTTGGATTAAAAAATGCACCACAGATATTCCAAAGAAGAATGAACCAAGTATTTAGAAGATTAACAGAATTTTGCATAGTATATGTCGACGACATATTAATATTCAGCGATAATCTAGACGAACATATAAAACATCTAGAAAAAATTATAATAACTATAAAACAACACGGAATACTATTATCTGAAAATAAATCCGAAATATTTAAGAATAGTATTGAATATCTGGGATATATTATAGATAACGAAGGATTACAACTGCAAGAACATATAGTAACAAAGATAAAGAATTTTAAAGAAAAACTAGAAAATAAAAAAGAAGTACAACAGTTCTTAGGAGTAATAAATTATGCTTCAGACCATATAAAAGATTTACCACTCTTAACAAAACCATTACAAGAATTGATAAAGAAAAACATAACCTTTGGATGGAAACAAGAACATACTAAAGCCATAAAAGATATTAAGGAAAAAGTAAAGACATTGCCAAAACACATAATACCAACAGAAAAAGATCAGTTGGAACTCTTTACTGACGCCAGTGATATAAGATGGGGAGCAGTCCTCATAGCCTATGATAAAGAAGATATAGATAAAGAAAAACCACGTATTTGTGGACACGGAGGAGGAACGTGGAAACCAAATGAGAAAAATTATCATATAAATGAAAAAGAATTATTAGCAGTAAAATTTGGAATAAAAAAATTTCATTATCATTTACTACCAGTAAAATTTATGGTTAAAACTGATAACACACAGGTAAAAGCTTTTATTACAAACAAAATAGATCCTTTACCAAAATTAAATAAAAGGAGAAAATGACAATCATTCTTTTGTTGTTATGACTTTATTGTTAAGAATATATCTGAAACTAAGAATGTTTTAGCTGATTTTCTTAGCAGATATAACGATGTCGATCAACAGTGATAAGATTGAATAATACATTACCAAAGCCATGAATTCCCTTACACAAACCAATGAAATCCTTATATCCATATTACAAGAGAACACCAATACTATAAACCAACTCAGAGAAGACTTCGTTGCCTTCCCGCGCGTGAAGCGAATGGGCGCTGTGCCGTGGGTCAGTTTCGGGGTGGAGAGCGAAGAGAGACCAGAAGAATGATTCATTTGGATCGACGAGCCGTACAAGACCTGATAACAATGAAAAATATACAAGATGAATCCCAATCACCTATCACTACACCTAAAAAACCAGAAAACCCTACTACCAAAATCATGAGACCATTTGTATCAAAACTAGCAACCATACCATCTTCAATACCATCCTCTTCATCAACAGTATCAATGGACGACAAGCCGAGATACACACCTGAATACATCAACGCTTATAAAAAAATTAATAAATTTTATGATTATAAGACTAACCCTCATATTCTACGCAATGCTAAACTGAGCAAGTATCCCAGATTCTTGTGCAGCGAGCAGGCAAACCCGGAAATAGTATCAAAACTATTCACTTATGGTTTTATTGACAAACTAATAGTGGATTAAAACATGAGTAACATTGCCAGATTACCAAGCATCATTGTGGAGTTCAAAAGATTAATGATGGAATCATTTGGAAAAGGGATATGTATAATACAGATATTTGACGCATCAACGGATCTAACTGGTAAGCCAATTGTGATATGTCAAATATTTAAAACAGGAAAAAATGGTACCATCAGTGGAGATAACGAAAACCTGAACAAGAAAATACCTTGCACTTTGAAAAAATTCCAAGAATGGCTAAGTGCAAAAAAATATTTGGATTACTAACATTGAAAACAAGAATAGAAGACATGCTGAGAGCAAAGAAAACATGTATTATTGGAGATTCAAAAGGAGGAGAAGTAGACGATATCATCACCCTATATTATGATAATGACATCATGACATAAGACACCATGAGATTAACAGAAATGCATGACAAAATCATAAACATGAGATACAAACATGCAAAGGAGACAGTAGAACAATATCAAATGACAGTTGGACAAAATAAAAGACCTGTAATAAATACCAGACCTACTATTACCACCAATGTAATAAAAAAAGAAGGAAATTCTGATCATTTTGCATAAGGATCTGAAAAAATTTACTACTTGAATAGGGATCTTGTAGCCTTGCTACTTGAAACCCAAATGAAAAGGGAGCCTGCATTTTTCACTACTTGCAGCCCAACAAGATACTCTGAACAGGGAGCCTGTAGTATTTACTACTTGCAGCCCAAATGAATACTTTGAACAGGGAGCCTGTAGTTTTCACTACTTGCAGCCCAAATGAATACTTTGAATAGGGAGCCTGTAGTTTTCACTACTTGCAGCCCAACAAGATACTTTGAACAGGGAGCCTGTAGTATTTACTACTTGCAGCCCAATTTACTACCATGTATTACTACATACTACCATGTATTACAAAATCATGACAAGACAAAAGAGAATCGGATAGAAGATCAACTCAGTCATAAAAGAGATATTATCAAAGACACCTGGAAAGCAGAAGAGATTATCAAGGAAGACACCTGGAAAAGTAGTAATATCAAGGGGAACAAGACAAACAACTTTTTGAAAAATCAGCAGACAAACTGTAGCACTTTAGACTTTTAAAAAAGTGATTACTGTTTACTTTACGACTTTTGGAAAAGTGATTACTGTTTACTTTAAGACTTTTGAAAAACAATTATCAACCGAGGTCATCTATATAAGGAGCCTCTTGTAACCTGATTATTCATTCGAAAAATTTCTACACAATTCCTTACTTAAAAATCTTTATGCCTAGCTAAACCTCTCCTTAGTCTATAATCCAAATCAATTGTAATATCATAATACCAGAGATAAAAACATTTTGAAAGATTATAATTAGAACTATATCAGTCTATAAACCTGCACCTTAGCGAGAATCTTAGAAGATAGTCTGTTGAGAACTCCCAGGCACCTAGGCCAATCATCCCGCAAATTCGTAGAAGAAGAAGGGAAACAAAGCCAAGGGTGGGTTGAGATCTCCGGTGATCTAAAATTCTGACTAAGAGGTATGATTTCTAAACTATGTGTTTTTAATTATGATCTTGATAAATGTTAAACTCTGTAGTTATGATGTTTATATTGGTTAAAGATTATAGGCTTTTATTTAAAAAATGAATTTTGAGTTGATACTCCTCGTCTCCCTATTACATGCATATTATTTGATAAACTTAGAAAAAATTTATCAATTTACCATCTATATTCCTACCCTCTTCAGGGTTATTAGATGATGAAAAGATCCGCCCAAAATTTGGTATCAGAGCTTGTAAAAGGATACAACTTATAAAATAATAAAAACTCATCAAGCGTTTATTAAGGTTAATTTGTTAAATCAATTATTATGGAAAATGTATGAAGTGAAACGTCTTTTGGTAGACTTTAGGAAAGAAAATGAGATCTTAATGGGATTTCAAGATCAGGTGCTAGCAGCAAAAAGAAGACAAGAGATAACGATAGAAAAAGAAATAGAAAATTATTATGAAGATGAAATTGAAGATATTAGCACACACATAGAAAGAATTAGAACGACATATAGCAGGATAATAGAAATAAATACCAAAATAAACGAACAAGATGCTATGATATACGATCTAAAAGCAGATATAAGAATGGAGATGGAGCACTATGGATGAAAAAAGACTAATGGAATATCATAACAAGTTAGAAGAACTCAGAATAATAGCAGAAAAACCTCTCACATATAATAGAGATATAAACCAACATATAGTAAGTTGCAGAATAAGTATAGATCTAATAGAAGAAAGAGATCAACGTCTACAAGAAAAATCTAAACAAATATATGAACAGAAAGAAACTATAAAAGAATTACGGAATAGGATAGCATTAGAAAGCGAAAGGTTAAGACAAAAAGAAGAACTATCTGTAAAGAAAATATTTAAAACAAAATGGTTTGAAAGAAACAAGGAAATAAGATACATAGCACACAAACATGAAAACATAATAGACACAACGAGTGTAAATGGAAGAACGAAAATTAACTTAATAACGGATGAAGTGATAAAAAGAGAATTAACAAAACTATCTACTAGAGAAGCCAGAAAATATAGAAACATATACTTCGGAGGAGTAGAATTTACTATAAAAGCATATTTTCAGAAGAACATAGATACACCTATACAAATATACATATTGGATGATAGGATACTAGGAAACTTACAAGATGCTTTAATAGCAGTAATAAAAGGAAATTTAATATATCAAAAACTAAAATTTACGGTACAACCAGACTTTAGTATATCACTAAAAGATGAACACAAAGATTTAGACTTGACACTATATTACAAACTAGATGGAATAACGATGCCACCAGGAAGCAAAGTAATAACTATTGAAACAAAAATGATATATGCCCTAACAGGAAAGCACCATGTAAAGAAGCAACATGAAATGAACATAGTAGTAACAAGAATGTACCAAGAAATATTAGAACAAATAGAACACAAGGAAAACTCCAAGATAACTATACCAGAAGAAATATATATGGATTTTAATACCAGGACCTTTACACCACCAAAAAGATTAATACAAAAAATAGAGGGATCCAGATTGAGTATTACAAGAGAGCAAATAAAGTCACAACAGACTAACGTTACACAACCCATAATACTAGATTTAATAAATATAAACACGAGTAGACTAAAAGTTAAGGTGATAATATTTAAAGGTATGATAACAACAGATTGTGTAGCCGAAATAAATACTGGAGCTATTAAAATTTTTATACATATAAGTAAGATTAAAGAAAATGATTGTGATTTAATAGACCCACAAACTTACAATTATCCTGAAAATGAAAGAGAAATAATAATTACTAAGAGTATTAATTTAAGATTTAAAATCCAAGACTTAGAGTATAAAATAAATATAGGAGTAATAGAATATGATAGTTTCAACGAACTACTTTTAGGAAGTGATTTTTTAACAATGATAAATTATAAGATAAACAATAACGGGATAGAAATAAATGATCAAGGAAAACGAGATTCGTAAATAAAATATGAATATACAAAGGGAAATAATAGCGAAAAAACAAAAATTAAAGGAAATAAGGACAGTCTTATCGGAAGAGATATTTTCCCAATTAAAATACTTAAAATACAAAGCAAAAGAAATAAAATTAGAGGAAAAAATAAAACAATTAGAACAACAGTGTGATAAATTTGATAAAATATGGATAGATATGGGAAATGGATGGAAAAAGAGAATAAATAATCCTGACTAATAATAACGAAAAGATAAATGCACTGTGGGAAAAAATAATAGTAAAAGAAAAACTAAAGAGCACATTAACAATAATGGATGAAATAAAAGAAAATCAAACACAAATACAAAAAATGATAAGAGAAGAACTAACTAACCTATGAAATGTATCTGAAATACCAACGTTTAAAATAATATTAGAAAAACTTAACATGATAATAGAAGACAAAAACAAAGGTAAACAGGTAGCAGGAAATAATGAACCCAGTACGAGTAAAGAAAATACAATAATTAATACTACCACACAACAACCTGAAATAGTGCCAATCGATGCGTGGAGAAGAAGTAAAAAATCTATAATGATGGATATCAGTAAGATAAAACCAAAATTATCATCCCAAGTAGAAAAAATATTGGACGGTCTAGCAATATTAAATAAAAACGGACAGTTTTGATGGAAAAGCAAGAACCTAATATACCCGGTGTACTTACGTTTTTAAGAAATAATGGAAAAAAGATAATAAAAAAAGAAAGATACAAATATGAACCTATAAGGACAAGAACACCAAAAGAAGATAAAGATTCAAGAGAAGAAAACATTTACCTGAAAAATGCAGAAAAAACAACCAACGAATACCTAAACCTAAAACTAGACAAACAAGAACTAGAAATATCTGAGTTAAAAACAGAAAATACAAGGTTGAAATTACATAGTAATGAAGAATGGTATGATAAGTACAAAAAGTATAAACACAAGTTTAGAGACACGAAAAAATATTAAAAGAAACAAAGGTAGAACTAAAGCAAACAAAAGAAGAATTAAATGAAACTAAAACCAACAAAAGAAGAATTAAAAGGGGTAAAACAAGAACTAGAAGAATTAAAAGAAGAAATGCAGATACTTAGAGAACAAATGAGAAGGTTAAAAGGAAAAAAGAAGGTAAGAAAAAATACAAGTGATGAAAGTACTAGCAGTAATGAAAAAAATGATAGGTACCAGTCGTTGGGTCCTCAGGGTACGCCTTTTCAAGCTCTTGAGACTGAGACGATCCGTTCCGCTATAGAATTTTAAATGTTGGAACTGTAAAATAATACAACTTATAAAATAATGAAAACTCATCAAGCGTTTATTAAGATTAATTTGTTAAATCAATTATTATAAAAAATGTATGAAGTGAAACGTCTTTTAATAAATTTTAGGAAAGAAAATGAGATATTAATGAAATTTCAAGATCATGTGCCAGCAGCAGAAAGAAGCAAACTTGGAGAAGACCATGAGTCTCTAACTATAAGAGGTGTATCTGACACCAAGTCAGAATTTATTAAATGTTTTACTGTGATCGGAAATACTCACTTGTAACAAATTTAAATAATCAAAATTGCTTCAGAATACATTTTGTCATTTTCTCCAAAGTAACAACTCACTCTTGGTGCTTCATTTTACCCTTTACAAGGAAAAGTTATGATTTGATACAATATTTACTTTCCTTTTTACCTCTTTAATCATTATGATTGACAAAACTTTCTCTATATTTTCTAGGGAAATTGTCATAGAAGAGTTACTCTATCAACAAATGGCCTTTCGTATCTCCAAGAGGTGCTTTACAGAATTGTGAAATGATAAAGTGCAGAATCGATAACGTTGCAACCTTGAAAGACACATGGATGACTTCTGTTTTAATTATTCAACAATTTAATTCATTATTTGTTATCCAGTGGTTTAGTTTGAATTGGCATAGACTACTCGACAATGTAGGAAATATTTTCCGTGTTGGAATAATTTTGTGATTTTTCTATTTTTAGTTTACAAGCAAGCATCACTTGGGCAGGGGTATAATTTGAACTCTATTGTTTTAATGTAGAAGAGTATATTTGATAATTATGCAATTGCTATGTGCCTATCTAGTTTGATACATTTAAATATAGCAATGATCAGCTTGGAAGGTGTTGGGATACAATTGTTGTAGAGAACGAAAAATAAGTAACTATTACAATGGTAGAAATGATAAACAAATTATTACAATAAAATTAGAAATCAAAACCTTAACAAATTGCTTGAGTGTTTTGCTGAGTGGAGTGATGACACTCTGTCTTTAAGACAAGATTGCCCCGTATATCTCCTTTTATGGTGTTGAGCAATATTCTCCCAAGATACAACATCAACTTAACAAATGAGCAAAGGAAACTCAAGTGTTACTCTTGAAGAACTTTGAGTATAGTAACTTTGCTAGAGAGGAAGAAGATGAACTCTGAAAATTCTGGAGTATTTTCTAAGTGTTTAGTGTTGTTCAATTGAGCGAAAGACCTCAATTTATAGTGTAAGTGGAAGACCCCTCAACTAGCCAACTAATGGCCTTCAATAGCCATGTAATTGCACTTGATTGAGGGGTTACATTCAGCCAAATAATGGATGAATTCATGTGCAAAGTAATGGAGAATCAATGCTCCAAAACCAGCCCAAAGGTCAGATTTTCCAACTTTCCGTTGCAACTTTCTGCCTCCGAAGCGCCGCGGCGCTATGAATTAGCGTCGCGGCTCCAGTGACTGACCAACCAATTTGCGCCGCGGCCCTTCACGGTTCCGCGGCGATTTCCGACTCGTTTCATTTTATACTTTGTACACTTCTTCCTTTTTTTACCAACGTGAAATACTTTGTCATTTGGCCAATAACCGTCCATAATTTTATGTCTCAAACGTAATACATACGTACCAATATCTCTTTCACTAATGAAATTTGCGATACTTGACACTATGTGTGCACGTGTGTGGAAATGACGTTTCTGACGTGCGGGCCCCAATTGATCGAGTCATAAATTAATGGGATATACTTAATTCCACATTTAGTAAATTTCCAACAATCCCCTCTTGAAAGAGATTTTGGCGCACACACTTGGTGCCTTTTCCAACAATCTTTTAGCGGACCGATGTTGCATATGAATAGGTAACATACGCTTTGAACCTTCCATAGTTGAATACCATCGGACTTACTTACTGCGCGGTGAACGTGATGTCTTGAACCATCAGTGTTTAGTGTAAGTCAAGTCAATGGTACCACACATAACTACTTCCTTTACTCAGTTCTTCATAATGTTTTGTCCGTTGTGGTCGTGGACACTTCTTGGATTCTTAAGTGCTTTCATTTGAGGCGTCCTGTCCTCGCACTTAAATAGGTGGTCTCCTACAAGGTATCCTGCTATACCTCACTTTACAAGTGTTAGGAACAATTAAAAATTTCTCCAAACCTAACCTCAACTGGTGAGGATCATTAAAGGTTTTGGAAATTTAACCTTCACCCACACTGTAGATAACACTTATAGTCTATCGCGGGAACGACTTTGGATTTAGTGTTTCTTTACAGAAATCACTATCCGAAATGCTCATGTTTCCACCGAAGCGATCAACTGAACCTTTACAACTTAGTTTTCCCATTGAACCTAATTCCTGGGATCTCCAGTCAGTAAGGTTGGGTTACCACCATATTGGTCCTTATACCTTGGGTTTTAAGCCCATTCCCCTAGACAGGCAGAACATCTAATCTTTGGGTAAGCCCTTTGTCAGCGGGTCTGCTATGTTATTCTTTGACTTTATGTAATCAATGGATATTATACCCGTGGTGATCAGCTGCCTAACGGTCTTATGCCTCCGTCGAATATGACGAGACTTGCCATTGTACATAGCATTCCGTGCCCTTCCTAGAGCCGACTGGCTGTCGCAGTGGATCATTACAGAAGATACAGGTTTGTTCCAGTAAGGAACATCCTCTAAGAAGTCATGAAGCCACTCAGCTTCTTCTCATGCTTTGTCTAAAACAATAAACTCTGATTCCATCGTGGATCGGGTGATGCAAGTTTGCTTAGAGGATTTCCAAGACACAGTCCCACCACTAATTGTAAATACATACCTACTGGTGGATTTGGTGTTCTCCATATTAGATATCCAGTTTGCATCACTGTACCCCTCTAGTACAGTTGGATATCTCGAATAATGCAACCCGTAAGTTAGCGTGTATTTCAGGTATTGAAGTACCCGATTCAACGCCTTCCAGTGATCATTACTCAGATTACGGGTAAACCTAGCCAACTTGTTGACTGCATAAGCAATATCAGGTTGGGTGCAGTTTGTTATGTACATCAAACTACCAATCACCTATGCATATTGCTCCTGGCATATGGGTACACCACGATTTTTATCAAGATTTTGATTTCTATCCATTGGTGACTTTATAGGCGAACTGTCATACATCTCAAACTTTCTCAAAACACCCTCGATGTAGTGAGACTGAGATAAGACCAGTCCGTCAGATGTCTTAGAGATTTTTATCCTTAAGATGACATCTGCGATACCTATATCCTTCATGTCGAAGCATTGTTTCAACATGTTCTTAGTCTCTAGAATTATGCTAGGACTGCTCTCTGTGATCAACATGTCATCTACATACATGCATATCATAACAAACGAGTCAGAGTTACCTCTCATGTAGACACATTTTTCATACTCATTAATGGCAAACCCCTTCGATAGTAGAGTACTATCAATTTTTTCATGCCATTGCTTCGGGGCTCGTTTCATCCTGTACAGAGATTTGACAAGCCGACATAATTTCTTCTCTTTCCTTGGAACCACATACCCCTCGGGTTGGTCCATAGAAATTTCTTCTTCTAAATCACCATTTAGGAAGGCTCTCTTGACATCCATTTGATGTATCTCAAGGTCACGCAATGCGGCGATCGCAATGAATACTCGTATGGACGTCATCCTAGACACCGGGGAGTACATGTCAAAGTAGTCAAGGCCTTCATTTTGCCGATAGCACTTGACTACCAACCTGACCTTGTACTTATCTATAGACCCATCTGCTTTATACTTCAGTTTGAGTATCCACTTACAACGCAATGGTTTATTTCCCGGATGAAGATCAAGCAACGCCCAAGTATGATTATGCAGTATGGAGCCTATTTCACTCTCAATAGCTTTTTTCGAGAGCGGTGCCTCTGAAGTTGACAATGCTTCAACAATTGTCCTTGGTTCATCATCAACCATATAAGCTACAAAGTCAGGACCGAAGGATTTTTCCTTCCTGGCGCTTTTACTTCGCCTTAGTTCCATCTCTGGAGTCTCCAAGTTCTGAGAATTTGGAACACTAGATTCCGGATATTTATCCACTTCGAGATCCACTAGATCTGAACCATCTAGATCTGGGCCGTCAACGACTCCCGATTCCTGAGAGCTTTGTTCATAACTTCGTTTGCGAGAGGTTATGTCTTTTTCTTTTCTCGGAAAGGTGTCTTCAAAGAATTGTGCATTCCTTGATTCTATGATGGTACCCCCGAGGATATCTGGAATATCTGACTTATGCACTAAGAAGCGATAAGCACTACTGTTATTTGCATATCTGATGAATATGCAATCTACAGTCTTAGGCCCAATCTTGACCTGCTTTGGCTTGGGTACTTCAACCTTTGCCAGACAGCCCCACACATTTAAATATTTATAGGTAGGTTTCTTTCCCTTCTATGATTCATATGGAGTTTTTTCCTTACCCTTATGTGGGACTCTGTTAAGAATCGTATTAGCGGTAAGGACGACTTCTCCCTACATGTTTTAGGGAAGACTGGAATTGATGAGCAAGGCATTCATCATCTTCTTCAATGTGTGGTTCTTACATTCCGCCACACCATTCGATTGAGGTGAGTATGGAGCCGTCGTTTGATGAACAACGCCTGATTGGGAACAATATTCCTCAAATGACACTACATATTCTCCCCCTCTATCGCTACAAATGGATTTAATCTGCATGCTTAGTTGGTTCTCAATTTCTGCTTTGTAACGTCGGAATGCTTCAAAGGCTTCATCATTACTTTTCAACAAGTAAAGGTAACAATACCTTGTGCTATCATCAATGAATGTCACAAAGTACTTGTTCCCCCCTTTAGTTTGTGCAAACTTCCAATCACATATATCTATGTGAATAAGTTCTAGAGGAGCGGTATTCCTTTCGACGGATTGAAAATGAAGCTTTGTGAGTTTTGCCTCTACGCACACCTCACACTTATGTTGAGGGTTTACGCCGATAGATGGCAACAACTCCAACTTTACCAACCTTTGGATAGACTTGTAGTTGACATGTCCTAATATATGATGCCATAAATTAGAGGACTCAAGCAAATAAGAAGAAGAGACTTCAATATTATTGCTTTTACGTAATACAACCATGGTGTTAACTTTGAAGAGGCCTTCACAGACGAATCCTCTTCCAACAAACGTTCCATTCTTAATGACTACAAATTTATTGGACTCGAATACTAGCCTAAAACCAGCAACCAATAAATGACCTGAAATTAAATTTCTTCTAATATCAGGAACATGCATCACTTCCTTCAGAGTGAGCTCCTTTCCAGAAGTCATCTTCAGGACTACCTTTCCTACCCCTAGTACGTCATAGGAAGCGTTGTTGCCCATGAACAACTTCTTGTTTATAACTGGTGTATAAGTGGAGAAGACATCTCTATTGGAACAGATGTGTTTTATAACACCTGTGTCCATCCACCATTACATAGAATTCTCAATAAGGTTTGCTTCTAGCACCACCGCTGAGAACTCATCAATCATGTCGTTCAGAAACTTGTCCTTTATGACGTTAACCTGAGCATTGCCCTTAACCTTGGCCTTCTCTTGTTGCTCAGTATTGAGCTTGCGACAGTCCTTGATCATGTGACCAGGTTTTCCACAGTGGTAACAATTTCCTTTGAACTTCTCCACTGCTTGGGTCTTGCCATCTTTCTGGAACTTCCGCTTTTTGCTTGGATTTCCTTTGGCCTCAGCCAGATTTTCCTTTGCCACATGTTGTTTACCCCTAGGAAATGCCTTCTTATTGTCTTCCTAAATTTGGAGTTTGATAATAAGTTCTTTAAAGGTCATCTTCTTTGTCTTGAGCTTTAAGTAACTCATAAACTCATTCCACGAAGGAGGTAACTTTTCAATTAGTGATGCAATAAAAAACTGCTTGTTTGGTTTCATACCTTCCAAATACAGGTAATGTAGAATCATTTGGAATTCCTGGACTTGGGACATCACTGTCTTACTATCCACCATTTGAAATTTCAAAAATTTCCCAACGATGAATTTCTTAGTACATGCATCTTGTGCGTTGTACTTTTTTTGCAGCTTCTCCCACAACTCTTTGGTAGTGCCAACGGTGCAATACACCGTGTAGAGAGGGTCTGACAAGCAATTCAATATGTAATTCTTATATATGAAATCACTATGACTCCATGCATCAAGAACCATCTTCATGCCATTAATGACATAGATACCTAGGCCCCCTTCACCCATTTTAGAAGGCGAAGGGTCCATTTCATCTCCAGCTTGTGGAGGATATTCTGTTAGGAAACATGTCATTCCCATAACAGTCAGATAGAATAGCATCTTTTGTTGCCATCTCTTGAAGTTTGACCCCATTAAATTTTCAGGGCGTTCATGGTGAAATCCAGCGGGTGGAGGAACGACAACATTCCCTTGAGCGGAAGTAAAGGTGTTGGATGAGCCTTGGGCAACCGGAAAGGCATTAGGAGTGCCTTGAGCAGTGGGGAAGGCAGAGGGATTGCCTTGAGCAGCAGCAACAGAATCAGAAGCAGTTTGATATGCCAGTCATCTTTCTAACTTACTTACAACAAATCTTGTCTTAAAATTATTCGAATACAATTATAGTAGGGAACGGGAAGTAAGTAACTAATACAATGGTAGAAAGGATAAACAAACTATTACAATAAAACTGGAAATCAAAACCTTAACAAATTGCTTGAGTGTTTTGCTGAGTGGAGTGATGACACTCTGTCTCTAAGACAAGATTGCCCCGTATATCTCCTTTTACGGTGTTGAGCAATAGTCTCCCAAGATACAACAACAACTTAACAAATGAGCAAAGGAAACTCAAGTGTTAATCTTGAAGAACTTTGAGTATAGTAACTTTGCTAGAGAGGAAGAAGATGAACTCTGAAAATTCTGGAGTATTTTCTAAGTGTTTAGTGTTGTTCAATTGAGAGAAAGGCCTCAATTTATAGTGTAAGTGGAAGACCCCTCAACTAGCCAACTAATGGCCTTCAATAGCCATGTAATTGAACTTGATTGAGGGGTTACATTCAGTCAAAAATGGTTGAATTCATGTGCCAAGTAATGGAGAATCAATGCTCCAAAACCAGCCCAAAGGTCAGATTTTTCCAACTTCCCGTCGCAGCTTTCTGCCTCCGAAGCACCGCGGAGTTGTGAATTAGCATCGCGGCTCCAGTGATTGACCAACCAATTTGCGCCGCGACACTGACTGGGAGGCGCTCCGGCACCGCGGCTCCTACGGTGTGGCGCCGCGACCCTTCACGGCTCTGTGGCGATTTCCGACTCGTTTCATTTTACACTTTTTACACTTCTTCCTTCGTATACCAACGTGGAATGCTTTGTCATTTGTCCAATAACCATCAATAATTCTATGTCTCAAACGTAATACATACGTACCAATATCTCTTTCACTAATGAAATTTGCGATACTTGGCACTACGTGTGCACGTGAGTAGAAACGACGTTTTGTAAATTTCCAATTGTTTGAGTCATAAATTAATGGGATATACTTAATTTCACATTTTGTAAATTTCCAACATAAGGTTCACCTGGAAAATAAATATTCAATCACAACATTGAAATAGGGAGGTGTAAGCCTCTAAAGCATTTGGTACTTCCATAGGCGAGTAGTCCTTGAACCAAAAAAAGGGTTGGAACTTTTTTTCGATTTTTTTTATGTATTTCATTCTCTATTAACCTGTTTCAACCAAAATGAGAAAAAAGATCCCGGTTAATAGCTTAGCTCTTTCTTTATCGGTCTTCTTTAGAAGACCGAGGCTTCACATTCCTAATTCTATAGAAATTCTTTTTAACAGTATATTTATAATAAAAGTGTGGTGATTAGGTGGAACTTTGATTAATTAATATCTCTTTTTTCTATTAATCTCCTCCTTTATTTTACTCACGACAGATGAGATCGAACTTCAATTGTTTTGAAGGTTATTGAATGAATCTAATTTATTATAATTCGTTCTAAGACCATGTTCTACCGAACTGAACTAGTAGTACTCCTTTCTGCCTATTACACGAGTGATCACTTTGTAATGTTATGCTTCTTATCCAACGTATTAAATTCGTTGCGTTCGCTTTAACTCTTCTTTTTAGCATTATTGAAGAAGTTATTGACTAACTATCTAACTACAATGATCGGGGTCAATATATCCACGCCTTATGTTTTGTGGGCTTCTTGGTTTTCTGCTTGAACCTTGTACTAAAGGATGAGGCAAGGTTGAATTGATTTATGAAAGACTACCGATATACACGGTCAAACCGTGTATATGTCTTGTGTATATTTTGTATATTTCTTACCATAATTAGTAGAGTTTTTGTACATGTATAATTATGGTAGTAGTCTTGTATTAGGAAAAGCTAGTAGTCTTGTATTAGGAAATAGTAGATTTAATTTTCATAATTAGAGATTATTTATCATGTATATAGACCTTTTCATTAATGAAAATAATCAAGTGATTATTCTCTTTCATGGTATCGGCAGTCTAAGGCAAACTTTACCTTCTCCGAAAATTCTCACCTTCTGCCGCCCTACTCGTCGGCTGTCGGTCGTGACCGTGACCCCCCTCCCTTCATTTTTTTTCCAAATCCCTAATTCTCTTATTGTTCTTTCATTATGTCTATCACAAAGAACACCTTTCATCCTGCCCTTGCAGTCTCCAACATCAAGAACAACATCCCTATTGTTCTTGATATGCAAAATGTCCAATACTCGACGTGGGCAGAACTATTTAAAATTAACTCACGGTCTAATCAAGTCATTCATCACATCGTCCCCCCCCCAGAAAAGGCAAGGAGAATGTTCCTACCACCGATGATGAAATAGAGTTGTGGGCAACTCTTGATGCTACGGTACTTCAGTGTATTTTTTCCACTATCTCTACGGACCTCTTGCAGACTATTATTGAACTCGACGCCACGACAATGGAAACTTAGAATACGTTGCGTGATATATTTCAAGATAACAAAAATTCATGTACCTTGAGCAAGGATTCTCTCACATAACTATGTAGGATTTTCCGAATGCCTCCACCTATTGTCAAAGGTTCAAGGAATTTTTGGATCAACTCAAGAACGTTGGCGTGCTCGTCACGAATTATCGTCTTGTTCTTCAGATGGTTGCAGGCCTATCCGAGGCTAATAATGGCATAGGAACTCTTCTTGTCAAATCAATCCTCTCCCGCTGTTCTACCAAACATGTTCCATGCTCACCTTAGAAGAAGACGGGTTGGCTAAAAAGACGACAATCGGAGCCAATTCCTCCATGACGGTAGCCACATCCCGCGACACCGATGAACCTCACTCTTTCTCGGAAAATTCTAGCCAAAATTGTAACAATGATGGCGGCAAAAAAGGCCACAATTGGAAAATGGTGGCAAAACCCGCGGCCACGGCGGTGGTGGTGGCGGCAACCGCGGCGGGGGTGGGAGTGGCGGTGGTGGAGGACGTGGTGTCAGTGGCCAGCCGGCTGGGCCGCAGCACCACTAGCCGCAGCCTTGGGCCAGTGTATAGTGGTTGTGGGGCTGGGCTAGTGGGCAGTGGCCCATGCCACAATTTCTAGCATACCCAGCAGCAAGTTGGGCCAGGCCCAACGACCCCCAGCAGTTCCACCTGACCCAACAGTCTCGGACTGGGCCTTGGCAGCAGGCCTTCGATGTTGCGGGCCAGTGACGGTTCCGACTCCCATGGATATCGAGGTAGTGATGCATACACTTGGATTAAATCCTCCTGATGCAAATTGGTACATGGACGCCGGGGCCACTTCTCATATAACGTCCGCGCCAGGTAATCTTTCGTCTTATTTTAATTTGAACAAAAATTGTGGCCTAATTGTTGGTAATGGTAATTCAATTCCAATTCGTAGTTATGGTCACACAAATTTATCTCCCCCGAACTCACCTTTATCCTTGAAAAATATCCTTCATGCTCCTCACTTCATTAAAAAATTGGTGTTTGTTCAAAAATTTTCATCTGATAATTGGGTTTCTGTTGACTTTGACCCTTTTGGATTTTCTGTGAAGGATTTCACGACGGGAATACCTATAATGAGATGTAATAGTATGGGAGAGCTTTATCCAATCATCACCACTTCCACTAATCAAGCCACACACTCAACGTTTGCCGCTCTAGCACCTTCCTTGTGGCATGCGTGTTTGGGTCAAACGAGGGAGTCTACTCTTTCCTTTCTTAAAAGTAATAGTTTTAGTGAATTTAATAGTATGCGTAGTACTAATATTTGTCCTTCTTGTCCGCTTGAGAAATTTGTTAAATTACCGTTTGTAGCCTCAAATTCTAGTACTTTGTTGACATTTGATATTATTCACAGTGATTTGTCGACATCTCCCGTTTTGAGCTCTTTGAGCCACCGTTATTATGTGTTATTTTTGGATGATTATTCTAATTTTTTGTGGACCTTTTCTTTATCTAAAATGTCTTAATTTTTTTCCATAATCCTAACGTTTAGAGCATTCATCCGTACCCAATTTGAATGAGAAATTAAAAATATTTAATGTGATAATGGAAGGGAATTTGATAATGGTCCATTTCAGGAATTTTGTAATGTTAATGGCATATCTTTAGGTTTTCTTGTCCTCATACGTCCTCACAAAATGGGAAAGCCGAAAGAAAAATTCGTACAATTTATAATATTGTTCGGACTTTACTAGACCATGCTTCATTACCACCTTCTTTTTGGCATCATGCATTACAAATGACTACTTAACTTCTTAACATACTCCCTAGCAAAGGATTAACATACCAATCTCCACTAAAAAATCTTTATCATAAGGATCCTTCGTATTCTCATCTTAGAGTGTTTGGGTGTTTGTGATATCCTCTCTTCTCGTCTACTACAATTAACAAACTTCAAGCACATTCTATCACTTGTGTGATTTTAGGTTATCCGTCTAATCATCGTGGTTACAAATGTTTAGATTTATCCTCTAATAAAATCATAATTAGTCGCCATGTCATTTTTTATGAAATCTAATTTTCGTTTGCTAAATTGTGTGATTCAGTGTCTAATTCTTATAATTTTTTTGATGATGGACTCTCACCATATGTAGTCCACCATTTAGTCTGATCCCTGCCTCGGGATCTGGACCAACATACCCCCGTGCCCAATATTCGCTTGCAGGCCCACTGCCTACTGGCCAATCTCATATTCCTCCCGATCCAGCTTCTCGGCCAGCAGGCCTACTGCCTGCTAGCCCAAGGCATTCCCTTCCCGTTCCTGTCTCTCGGCCAGTAGGCCCACTACCTGCTGGCCCAATTTTTCAGTCCGTCAGCCCAGCCCCTCGGCCAACAGACCCACTGCCTGCTGGCCAGTCCCGAGATGACCCGAAACTATCCTAAGTCCAGTCCACTTCTATTCCGAGTCAAGGGCCCATTGCTCGTAGCTAACGGGATATTTTTAAACTGAAATGATATTTTAATCTCAATTCTAATGTCACTAAATTACCCTTACTACGTAACCTAGTGTCTACTCTTCATGACCCAAATTAGAAAATGGCCATGGATGATGATTATAATGCTCTTATTGAAAATAAGACGTGAGAGTTGGTGCTCCATCCGCCCGGTGTCAATGTTATTCGTTCTATGTAGATTTTTACTCATAAAGAAAAAAATTGACGGTTGTTTTGAGAGGCATAAGGCCCATCTTGTAGGTGATGACAAAACTCAACAAGTTGGCATATATTGTGGACATACATTTAGTCCGGTGGTCAAACAGGAAAACATTCGCACTGTTCTCAGTCTGGCTCTCTCGAAAGCATGGCTCATTCATCATATGGATGTGAAAAATGTTTTGTTACATGGTGATCTCAAAGAGACATTATACATGCATCAACCCTTGGGTTTCAGGGACCCCGATCATCCTAACCATGTCTGTTTGGTGAAGAAGTCATTGTATGGGCTTAAACAGGCTCCTCGGGCTTGGTATAAAACGTTTGCAGATTATGTGTCTACTATTTGGTTTTCTCACAGCAAGTCTGATCATTCTCTGTTCATCTATTTCCGTAGTACTTCTCTAGAATACATTCTGTTATATGTGGATGATATTATATTGACTGCCTCTTCTAAAAAACTACGCAAGTCTATCATGTCTCTTCGCAGCTCATAATTTGCTATGAAAGACTTGGGGCCCTTGAGTTATTTTTTTTGGTATAGTTGTAATTCATCATGCATGTGGTTTATTTTTATACTAGAGGAAGTATGCGGCTAAGATTATTGAGCAGGTTGGCAAGTCATCCTCCTCTCCTACTCCGGTTGATACAAAACCGAGGTTGAGTGCTAATTCTAGCACACCCTACAAAGATCCCTCCCACTATCGTAGTTTTGCGGGGGCTCTTCATTATCTTACTTTCACGAGGCCTGATATTACTTATGCAATGCAACAGGTGCGTTTATTTATGCATGATCCGAATGACGAGCACATGCATGCTCTTAAACGCATTGTGCGTTACATTCAGGGCACTCTTGATTATGGTTTGCACTTATATCCATCCTCCGTATCTACTCTCGTGTCTTATACATATGCTGATTGGAGTGGATGTCCAGATACCAGACGCACGACATCTGGTTATTATCTATTTCTTAGTGATAATTTGGTCTCTTGGTCGGCTAAACGCCAGACTATTTTATCGCGATCCAGTGCGGAGGCCCAGTATCAAGGGGTAGCCAATGTGGTGTTTGAGTCCTGTTGGCTGCATAATCTCCTATTAGAGCTTCACTTTCCTATTCAGAATGCTTCATTGGTCTACTGCGATAATATTAGTGCGGTCTATCTCTCTGGAAATCCGGTCCAACATCAGCGCACTAAACATATCGAGATGGATATTCACTTTGTTCACGAAAAGGTATCTCGTGGACAAGTACATGTCTTGCATGTTCTTTCACGGTACCAAATTACTAACATCTTTACTAAGCGTCTTCCCTTGGTTCTGTTTGAAGATTTTAGGGACAGTCTCAGCGTACGACAACCGCCCGCTATGCCTGCGGGGGTGTGAAAGACTACCGATATACACGGTCAAACTGTGTATATGTCTTGTGTATATTTTGTATATTCCTTACCATAATTAGTAGAGTTCTTGTACATGTATAATTATGGTAGTAGTCTTGTATTAGGAAAAGCTAGTAGTCTTATATTAACAAAAGGTAGATTTAATTTTCATAATAATATTGTATATCAGGTATATATACCTTTTCATTAATAAAAATAATTTAGGAATTATTCTCTTTCCATTTCACATATCATAGATTATCAATATTATGTTGAACAGCCTTTCTCGATTTTTATAAACATACATTATCAATATCATGTTGAACAACCTCTTCTCGGTTTTTATAAACCTCTTATTAGTTGTATAAGAATTTTTTAATTAGTAATATCCTGTATCATTCCAATATTTCATTATCTTAAGATTTTTGATTGGATGTTTACATCCTTTCACATGATATATAGCAAAATTTTGGTGAGCTTATTTTCACAACCATCGAGCTGCTCTACGCTTCTCGCGTCTTTTCCTCCCAAATCTGTCCATTAAGTCACTATCTTTGCTCCACGCCCATTCTATAATTTATTGAACCTACTTTAATTTCTCTGTTCCATAATTTAAACTTCATCCGGATCAAAAAGAATATTCACTTAGCCATTTTAACATCATAAAATGACATAGAAGAGCCAACTCAAAGCCACTCGAATATACACATTGTGGATTCAATGTTAATAATGACCTTAATTATGTGATATTATGGCAAAGCTGAGTGACCTTTTATCACAAGAAATTATATATATAGTTTAAGGGCTTTCTGTGAGCCTTAAGCAAAGTTGAATGACTTTTTCGTCATAAAAAAGTAATTCTGGTGACTTTTTGGTGCAATAAAATAAAACTTAAGTGACTAATGTCCATAAATTAACCCTTAATTTGTATCATTATTCTTGAAAGAATATAATCTCTTGATTATTTTTATTAATGAAGGGGTCTATATATACAATCTCTAAATATGGAAAATCATATTCCTACTATAATACTAATGTCCTGATTACACTGTACAAGAATTCTACAAACTATGCTAATTAATATATACAATTCTGCCTATATGATACCGTGTATATCACCGTCTTTTACACCCCCGCAGTCATAGCGGTCGGTTGCCGTACGCTGAGACTGTCCCTAAAATCTTCAAACAGAACCAAGGGAAGACCCTTAGTAAAGATGTTAGCAATTTGGTATCGCGAAGGGATATGCAAGACACGTACTTGTCCACGAGCTACCTATTCGCGAACAAAGTGAATATCCATATCGATATGTTTAGTGCGCTAATGTTGTACCGGATTCCCAGAGAGATAGACTGCACTAACATTATCACAGTAGACCAAGGTAGCTTTCTGAATAGGAAAGTGAATCTCTAATAGAATATTACGTAGCAAACATGACTCAGACACCACATTAGCTACCCATCGATACTCGGCCTCCGCACTAGATCGTGAAAAAGTAGCCTGGCATTTTGCCGACCAAGAGACCAAGTTATCACCAAGAAACATACAATAACCAGAGGTCGAACGTCTGGTATCTGGACAACCACCCCAATCAGCATCTATATAAAACACGAGAGTAGAGACGGAGGAATATATAAATGCAATCCATAATCAAGTATGCCCTGTATGGATCGTATAATGCATTTGAGCGCATGTATGTGCTCAATCTGCGGATCATGCATGAATAAATACACTTATTGTACTACATAAGTAATATCTGTTCTCGTGAAGGTAAGATACTGAAGAGCCCTTGTAAGACTACGATAGTGGGTGGGGTCCTCATATGGTGTGCTAGAAGTAGCACTCAGCTTCGGTTTGGTATCTACCAGAGTAGAAGATGGCTTACTAGATGACATGTCAGCTCTCTCAATAATCTCAGTCGCATACTTCTTCTGTGATAAAAATAGACCATATGTATGACGAGTGACAGGTATACCCAAAAAATAACTCATGGGCACCAAGTCTTTCGTAGCAAACTCTAAACTGAGACGAGACATGATAGACTTGCGCAGATTATCAGAAGAGGCAGTCAATATTATATCATCCACATATAACAGAATATATGCCATAGAAGTACCATGACGATAGATGAACATAGAATGATCAGACTGGCTGTGAGAAAACCCAATAGTAGACACATAATCTGCAAACCTTTTATACCAAGCCCGAGGGGACTGTTTAAGCTCATACAATGACTTCCTTAGCAAACAGACATGGTTAGGATGATCGAGGTCCTTGAAACCCAAGGGTTGATGCATGTAATGTCTCTTTGAGATCACTGTGTAAAAAAACATTTTTCACATCCAGCTGATGAATGGGCCATACTTTCTAGAGAGATAGACTAAGCACAGTGTGAATGGTTGCCGGTTTGACCACCGGACTAAACATCTCTCCACAATCCATGCAAACCTGTTGTGTTTTACCATCACCTACAAGACGTGCCTTATGTCTCTCAAAAGAACCGTTAGAAATTTCTTTATGAGTATAAATCCACATAGAACGAATAATATTGACACCAGGTGGACGGGGAACCAACTCCTACGTCTTATTTTCAATAAGAGCATTATATTCATCATCCATGGTCATTTTCCAATTCGGGTCATGAAGGGCAGACACTGGTTAGGTGGTAGGGGTGATCTAGTGACATTAGAATTGAGATTAAAATATCATTTAGGTTTAAAAATACCAAGTTGGTTGTGAGTAACGGGCCCTTGACTCGGAATAGAAATGGACTGGGATGGTTCTTAGATCGCCGCGGTGATGGGCTCTTGGTGATTTAATGGACCGACGGTATTTGGAATTGGGCCAGCAGGCAGTGGGCCTACTGGCCAAGATAGTGGTCCGTGATTGGGAAAACATACTAGGCCAGGAGGTGATGAAATTGGGCTGGGTGAAGGTGGGCCAGCAGGTAGTGGGCCTGCTGGCCAACACAGTGGAGGCGGACAAGAACTTGGGCCAGACCGAGAATCTGAAGCTGGATCCGGAATAGTATCTAGATTATGTGGGCCTGCTGGCAGATTTGGATAACGGGAGTGTTGGGCGCACTGATGGATGATGTACGGAGATGGCCCATCATCCAAAAAATTATACGAACGAGACACGGTGCTATACAATTTAGCAAACGGAAATTGGGTTTCATAAAAAATAACATGGCGACTAAATATGATTTTATTAGAAGATAATCAAAACATTTGTAATCACGGTTATTAGATGGGTAACCCCAAAAAACACAAGCGATAGAACGAGCTTATAGTTTGTTAATTGTAGTAGACAGGAAAAGCGGATAGCACAAACACCCAAACACCCTAAGATGAGAATACGGGAGATCCTTATTATAAAATTTTTTTAGGGGCAATCGATATGCTAAACCTTTACTATGGAGTATGTTAAGGAGGTAGGTAGTCATTTGTAACGCATGATGCCAAAAAGATGGAGGTAATGAATCATGGGCTAGTAAGGTTTGGACAATATTATTAATGGTACGAAGTTTTCTTTCGGTCTTCCCATTATGTGAGGAAGTATAAGGACAAGAAAACCGAAAAGATATGCCATGAGTGTCACAAAATTTCCGAAATGGCCCATTAACATATTCCCTACCATTATCACATTGAATATTTTTAATTTTCCGTTCAAATTGGGTACGAATGAAAGCTCTAAATTTTAAGAATGTGGAAAAAACTTGAGTTTTTTTAGACAAAGGAAAAGTCGACAAAAAATTAGAATAATCATCCAAAAATAAAACATAATAACAATGGCCCAAAGAACTCAAAACGGGAGATGTCCATAAATCACTATGAATAATGTAAAAAGGCATCGACGTAATAGAAGTAGAGGTTACAAACGGTAATCTAACATGTTTCCTTAGAGGACAAGAAGGACAAATATGAGTACTACGCGTACTCTTACAATCAATAAAATTATTATTTTTAAGAGAAGAAATAATAGACGACCCCGGATAACCCAAACGTGCATGCCACAAAGAAGGAGCAAGAGCAGCAAATGTTGAAGGTGTGGCTTGACGAGTGAAAATGGTGGTGGTGGTGATTGGATAAAGCTCTCCCCAACTATTACATCTCATTAGTGGTATCCCCGTCGTGAAATCCTTCACAGAAAATCCAAAAGGGTCAAAGTTAATAAAAACCCAATTATCAGTTGTGAATTTTCGGACATACACCATTTTTTTAATTAAGTGAGGGGCATGAAGGACATTTTTTAGGACGAGAGGTGGATGTGGGCGGGGGGGGGGGGGTATAAATTTGTGTGACCATAACCACGAATTGGAATAGAATTGCCATTACCAACAAATATGCCATATTTTTTGCTTAAATTGAAATAGACAAGAGATTACCTGACGCGGACGTCATATTAGAAGTGGCGCCGGTGTCCATGCACCAATTTGCGCCCGGGGGATTTAATCCAAGTGTATGTATCGCAACCTCAATATCCGTAGGTGTTGGACTAGAAACTGGGACCGCAACAACGAAGGTTTGCTGAGGCTGAGGCCCAAGAAGGCCAGCCTGCTGCCAAGGCCCAGCCGGCTGCATGGGCTGGGAATGTTGGAACTGCGAATTGGGCCTCTGCTGGCCACTGGCCCAATTCGCTGGAAAGCCTGGAAAATAAGGCAAAACCGAGTTGGGTCACTGGCCACTGGCCCAGCTGCCCCACGACCATTGTGTATTGGCCCAAGACTGCGACCAGTGGTGTTGTGCCCATCAAGCATGTTATCTATGCGAGTGAACTCCGATCTAAAAATTGCAATCGTTTTTTGATGTTTAACCTCGACTTTGGTCTCTTGTGCTCCTGTAATATTATGTGCAAATGGCCAACTATTCATTCACATTTTGATAATTCTATACATCAAATAGACATTCTTCATTGCTTATCAATCTTACAACCATGTACCCACAAGACATCTTAGTTTCCCTCGGATAGGTAGCGTTTCCTCCTTAAATATGATTTTGCACTGACAGAATCTAAATTAGTTGGATCAGTGAATTTAGAATAGCATATGATTATGTAAAATAAAATAAAAACTTTCCTCACTCACTTATACTTTTCTTGTTCTCCAAAACAAACAATACCAAACCTTCTTCTTGTGCCGAATTTCCCAAATAACACATTGGCTTTTCATTTCAATATCAGCCATTTTTGCATACCCTTAACGAGAAAACAAAGTGTAAAGTGGACTAATTGGCATATAAACTCTACTCAAATGTGAATGAATATTTGGGATTGAAAACTAGATCAAGGACACCATTTATATAGAAACTCTAATTGGATGTTCCTTACCATTGGAATTGAAAAATATATGCAATTGACTACCATATAAATAAAGTGCTCAAGCAATTACCAATGTAGAAAAGTCTAGAAAAAAATCAAAAACATTAGAAGGGGTTAAATATGAAGAATATGTAGGATTAATAAAAGGTTGAATTTAATTTATTAACATGAAAAGCATTTTGAGTGAAAGATTTACCTAAAAATAAATATAAAAGAAGGATACAAGATGATGAGTGTAGCACAAAAATGTCAAGGGAATGAAGCTTTCAATGAGATCATGGCGGGCAGAAGGCGGAGCTTGAACAGAGTGCTGTATTTTTCATTCTTTTGTATAGTAGTTCTTACTATAAATATTTATCAATAGACGTGATAGGGAAAGATTCTAAAAGGCTTTTTTTGTCTTATTTGGGCGGCTTAACAAAGGAATAAGTACACTTTGTGATACCCGGTGTGACAATAATGATAAATTATTGTTATGAATAATAATAATAATAATATATATATATATATATATATATATATATATATATATATATGAACTTGAGTCTCTTTGGTTCAACCGGCTTCACAGATTTGACCATTGGGCTACACTATCTTCAAGCCAAAAAACGTGCACATCATGTGAATTTGTGATTTACTTTATAAAAAAATTCATTTTTCTCTTTCGTTTCGATGTGAGATTTAGTTAAGGTATTATATACATCATTTATTAAAAAGCTTGTCAGTTTAGAAGTCAGTCAGTCTTTCTCTTTGATCCACCCTCATCGGTCTGCCTTCTGTCGCGTGCGTCACAATGACAATAACAATAATAATAATAAAAATAATAATAATTACTATTATTATTAAAAAAAGAACATTGCTCTATTCGTTTCGGATTAAATATTTATTTCTAAAAAGTAAACTTCATTATGGAAAGAAAAACTTCAGTAGTAAATAATTGTTACGGTTTTTAATTTAATACAGGGCAATTAGCTTCTCAATATTTTGCCTTGTGGATTGTACATGTAAAAGGTTTAAGATATTTTAGTTTTGTGATTAAGCAATTGGATTACGTGAATTGAAAATGACAACTTAGAAATAATTGCTTAGAAAGGTATCTTTTGTTTTATGCCGCTACATATAAACAAAATGCCTTCTAAAACGAAAATGATATATGAACTGCACCATTGCGTTCTGATGTGAATTAAACACTTGATTATTTTTAATGAATTAAATTATGCCTGTTGACTATGAAATTTAGAAAACTAAAAAAATACTGGCTAAATTAGTGTATATGTCGCTCTTTTTCATATATAACAGAGTTGGTACGTTTTACTAAAATAGAAGTCACGAATGCAATTAAAGAATGATCATACATTTTTTATACTAGTTATACCTAGATATGAATACTTAATAATTAAGATGTTTTCTTGAGCATCTGGATATGTATTATTTATCTTTGTTTTCAAACTAATAAAATCTCAAAGAAAATATTAATCTACATGTTGTATAATTTATGTGTTTGATAAATCACACTTTAAAAGCTAGCGGCAATGGCAATCAGTCGTGAATTACTAATAATGTTCGTATGATGGTGGTTGATGATAATTATGATTGGTGGACGAAATTGCTGAAAGTAGTTGTCAATAATGGCTAATAGTTGTACGTGATTGTCGATTACTCCTATGGTTCCATGATTCCATCACTATACTTTTGAACAAGAAGTAGATCAAATTGATTCATTTCGTCTTATATTTTTGTAAGTATATGAAAAGAATACAACGGAAAGGACAAAATGAAGTCATTTTATCTTTCTCCGATGCCACATGTCAAGGAATCAATATTAGGTTACTGTTATTTTAAATGGATACATTTTAGATTAGTGTCATTTTGAGTTAGGGGCAGTTTTCTTTCCTAAAATTATACGATAATGTTTTTATTTGGGTTCACAACTCATTCTAGGATCATTTTCCTACCAATTCACTATAAATTAAATGGGTCATTTGCACTTTGTCTCTCTTTTGTGGTCGTTTTTAATTTTTTTCCCTCGTAACAAGTAACAAGTAACAAGTAACAAATAACTTTTTCACAGGGAATAAGTTTATATTTTCGCATCATAATATCCTACGAGTTATGTCTGCGTCCTTAAATAACTTATGCCCAGTTAGAAATAATTTTTTGTGCGGATTTCCCCTCAAACGCACTGGTCTTTAATTTTTTTCCCTTCATATCTCTGGTCTTTACTTTTTTCCTCTGTTATTTATTTTATGAAAATATTCATGTTTGCTTTTCAAGGTAGTCTCTATAATATATTTTTTTTTGAAAATTGATTTTTTCCGTCGTGCGGCATAAATTATGTAGGAATTAAGTTATGCAGCATAGTTTTATAGTAATTTTTAAAATTATGTTGAGTGTTGGAAACTTGTGTGGATGTTATGATACATATGTTGAAATTAAACGCTAGTTATGCCCGCCAAAATATGAAATTATGTCTTTTTCATATTATATTGAGTGTTGACAGTTATGTCTTATCCGACATAATCTGTGAGTTGTGTATGATACATATGCTGAAGATAAACACTAATTATGCTGAGCGAAATTTTAATTATGCCGCGCCAAAAATAATAAAGGACAAAAATTAAAGAGCTCAAATTTGAAGGCCAAAAATTAAAGATCACCCCAAAATAGGAACATTTATGTAAATGACCCGTTAGAAATAAGATCAATTTTGAAGGATAAAAATGAAAAACCAACCCATTTAAAGGCCAAAATTAAAGACCAACCCATTTAAAGGGAAAACCATGTAATTATTTCAATTTAAATTGAGGAATTGGACAAAGCAAGAAAGTGTTGGAAATTTGCCTTTGGTAGGGAGGTTGCGTCCACCCATATTTAATGACTATAACACTAGGGTTCCGCATGTTGGAGGCTTTGTCTCTTCACACATGCATAATCTACTAAGTGAGTAGAAGACCGTAGGGCTAAAGATCGTCAAGTTTCGTTAAGAAATGAAAGAGATATTGGTCTACGAAGTAAGGTGTTTGAGGCATGAAAATATGGTGTGGGACAAATCTACCACATCAGTAGAAAAATGAAGAATTGTTCTCTTTATAAGCCTAAAAATGGATAAGGGTTTGGGACCCCAAGGGGTAACCCATGTGTTTGAAGGAGGGAGCACCTAGGTGTGCTTGGGTTCGAGGCTAGCCCCACATGCGCGCCGCCGCCTGCCCGTCCCGTCCTGTCCGGGCTCGGGTCGTGGGCTTCTTCTGACATTATCTTTTGGACCCCAGCCAGAAAACCAACAGTTTATGGCATTAAACTTCTGAAACATTTTGCACTTACTACAAAACGTTTCTGGCCATGAATACCCATGATCATAATTACACCTCTCTTAATCACCCTCTTAATCACCTCTCCTCCTCCAAAAACACTATATAAACTTCTGAAATAGATTTGAGGTAAAGAGAGAGGACGAAAAAATAAGAGGAAAACAGTTCTAATAGTGAGCACAACAAAAACTCTTCCTTCCTTTTTCTTCTAAATCAGCAAGTCATTTCGTGTTCGTTTTCTACGTCAGAATTAACCTATTTGCTTTGTAGTGTTGATTAGTTGTTGTTTTATCTTGGGAGACTATTGCCCGCTAATGTAAAGCATATATACAGGGCAATCTTGCCTTAAAGAAACAGAGTCATCTCTCAACTCAGCCACATTTGTAACAATCCAGATTTAGTGTTTCTTGATTTCAGGTTATCAAGATTCAAGACTCAACACGCTTGCGACAGTTCTGAATATTGGCTATTTGTTTATTCTTTCGAACATTTGTAATAGTTATTTACTATTCTCGTACTGCAATTTATATCCAACAATTTTAAGACAATATTGTATTAGTATTCGAAAGATGTCAGTCAACAGTTGTGTGACCAAATCTGGTTATGGCTGTGGTTTTCTGGTATAAGACAGTTTTGATTATGCTATTGAAGGTCAAGGTGTTCATGGTGTCACCGCACCCGAGAGTGGTGGGAACAAGCGCCCACGAGAGGCTGATGATGTCAACTGGGACAAGAGGAGAAGGCTAAAGATGTTGTTCTATCATGTAGTAGAGGGCCTATATCTGTCCCAGACAAATGATCCGAATTATGGTAAGGAGGAAATTGACACTCAGTCCGACGAACTGACTGAAGTGGGCCAGAATCCGAAGTTGGGATAAGTAATTTTTCTTTCTGGTAAAAAATAAGATTAAATGATGTCCGATTAAAAGGGGCTTAAAGTAAGAAGGAATATGAAAATATTTTCCCAAAATAAATTATGTTCCTTACACTTTAAAATCAGAAGTTTGATCTCACCTTCCTTCCCGGTTAAAGATTGGACTATTGTAAACAAAACTTAAAAGATCCATTCTTTTGAGTGTAATTATTAAAAGTGTGTAAAGTATGTTCGCACATACGAAGGATAGAGATCCACTAACTGTGCGAAAACTGTTACCACTCTTAAGTAAGCGCCAAGTATTGTCCGGGCACCAATCTCAAGGGAAGAAGACTAAAAGATAATGACTTATCTTAAGACGTTGCACCTGTCACACTATTTGACAGAAGATCATTCATTTGACAGGATGATATTGGACACTCAGTCGTATAAAGCCTACGGGCGACTGGAGTGGGCCAGAATTCATTTGATAGGATGATATTGGACACTCAGTCGTACAAAGCCTACGGGAGACTGGAGTGGGCCAGAATTTCTAGAGTCTTAAATGATCTGAAGGCCAAAAGAAAGGCAGAAAAGTAATGGACACCTAGTGAGGTGGGTCAGAGTTTCCAGGTCTTAAACGATCTGAAGGCCAAGAATAAAGTCAGAAAAGAAATTGGACACTCAGTCTGCCAAAGCAACTGGAGTGGGCCAGGGTATCCAAATCTCATATGATCTGGTTACGCCCTAACCACGGGTAAAAGGTTGCTCATGTGGAGCAACGCCACCTCTAAGGTAGAAGTGGTTGGAGAGGTTGTCCTCAATAGGACTTTAGGGAATGGGATCACTCTTGAAGGAGATGATACGTGTCCCAAACTTGGTTTAAGGGACGCTATTGGCCAAGCTGGTTTAAGAGTAGTCCAACAGGTCTGTAATAACTAAGAATGACATAATATGTCTGTACCTAAATGAATGATATATTTGTAATCTATGCATCTATGCCATCATAGATTAAGACATGTTAAATAGAAAGTCATTCAAAAGCTAACAAAGTTGATATTGTTGCCTTCTGTCGACATAAACCCTCAAATGAATGTGAGGTAGGCGAAGAGGCAAAATCACATTTCCAAGTTCCGTCAAAGGAATAGCGAAAGAAGCACCGCTCCTCTTGAACTTAGTCACACATACATGGGTGATTTGAAATTTATACAAAATAGAGGGGGGAGACAAGTACTTTGTGACCATCATTGATGATGGTACAAAGTATTGATCATTTTTGTTGAAGCGGATAAGCGCTACAAAGCAGAAGTTGAAAATCAACTAAGCCTACGAATTGAGGAATTCGTAGTGATTGAGGGGGAGAATGTGAAGCATCGCTCACCTCAATCTAACGGTGTTAGCCAAGCGCTAAAGTCATACGCCCAAAATATGTGGGGAAAGACGATTCTTACCGCTAATGCGATCCTCAACAGAACTACACATAAGGATAAGGATAACCCTTCGTGTGAAACATGAAAACGATCCCACATATAAATATTGTGTTGTGGGATAGCTTGGTAGAAGTTGGAATACCGAAACAGGTCAAGTTGGATCTAAGACTGTAAATTGCATATCCATTGGATCTGCAAATAACAGTAGTGCTTATCGTCTCTTGGTGTCAAAGAATGCTGAATTCTTTGAAGATAACTTTCCTTGAGATGGAAAACAAGTAATTTCTCGAGGTTAACAAGAACCCGTGAGTGCCTGACTGTCCGGAACTATACATTTCGTATCTACAGGACTCGAAAGTTGCTGACTATCCGAAACTTAATATTCTAGATCTATAGAACTCAGGGATTCTAGATGTTGAACCGAGATAGAGCAAAGAGGGGACAAAGACTTATTCCAGGCCTTGTAGCTTGTATGGTTGAGAACAAACCATGGACAATTAACAAAGAATTGTCATCTCCAGAAGCGCTGCTTTGAAAAGAAGCTACAGAGAGAGAAATAGATTCCATCATATAGAATCATACTTGTGTAATGGTTGACCTTCCTCCGGGAAAAGAACTTTTGGGTTGTGAAAATGGATTCTCAAAAGTGAGTACAAAGTAGATGGATCTACTGAGGAGTATAAGACCTCGGCTACTTGTACATGTGCTCCCCTGTGAATAGCTTAACATCCAGGGCCATTGCAGTCTTGCATGACATGGATGTTGAAACAACCTTCCTAACCGGAGAGTTGGAAGGGGATGATCAGAGTTGGTTTGTTGGACTGTTGGGCTTCTTCCTGAACTTTCATTTTGGTCCCTGAAATATTTACATTTTGGTCCTGGAAGTTTCAGGTAAAACAGAAACAATGAATCTAACAACAGAAATATTGACTCTGAAGTTAGAAAGCCAACAGTTGGAAAATCAACAGTCTGAACGTGGAAGTCATATTGAAACAAAAGTCTCGATATGAAAGATATGGGTATCACAGATGACATCTTAGGAATTGGAATTTCTAAGACATAACAGACTGGTCTAAATTCCAAACTCATTTGTGAGGTAGTTGACAGTCTCGTTGAAGCCACCAATGGATATGAATCATAGAACGGATTGGAATCATGGTGCACCCATATACACGGATTGATATGCGCAGGTCATATGTAGTTCAATGTATATTATACACTACAACCGACTTGGTATCGGCCTACAAAGTATATCAGTTGAACTAAGGTTCACTCGTGATTTTAATAAATGATCAATAGAAGGCGTTAAGTCGGATATGACGATATCTGAAATATTCACTTATCTACTGATTATGGTATTCTGGATGTCCAACGGTTTTGGGGGAACACAGTTATGCAAACTGGACATTAGATATGAAGAATACCAAAGTCACAAGTAAATGTGTAAGGTGGGTCTTGGAAAATCCTCTAAGCAAACTTGCATCAGCCGATTCATGATGGAATCAGAGTTTATCACTTTAAACAAAGCATGAAAGAAGTTGAGTAACTTCACGACTCCTTAGAGGACGTCCCTTATTGGGAGAAACCCACGCTTGGCGATTATACAGCGTCTAGCCTGGTCGGCCAGGAAGGGCACATATGATGAACCTGGACATATCTGGCTTGACCATCGGAGACATAAGACCGTAGGGCAGTTGATCATCACGGGTGTCACTTCACGGGTGTCACTCCCCTATAACTAAGGGACTACCCGAATATCAAGAATTCTGTATGTCTATGGGAATGGGCTTAAAACCCAAATAATACGAACCTTTGTGGTGGTAATCCAACCATATTGACTGGAGATCCCAAGAATTTGGTTCAATGAGAAAACTAAGCTGTAAAAAGGTTCAGTTGAGCGCTTCGGTGGAAGCAACAGCACTTTGGATAATGATTTCTGTTAGGAAACATGAATCCAAAGTTGTTTCCGCGATGGACATTAAAGTGCTATATGCATGGTGGGTAAATGTTAAGCTTCCAAACCTTTAACGATCCTCAAACGGTTGAGGTTAAGGTTAGGGAAACTTTTAATGATTTCTAACACTTGTGAAGTGGGTATAACGGTTGAGGTAACCCATGTGTTTGAAACTCTTCATTCCTTTTTCTTCTAAATCAGCAAGTCGTTTCGTGTTCGTTTTCTTCGTCAGAATCAACCTATTTACTTTGTAGTGTTGATTAGTTGATGTTTTATCTTGGGAGACTAGTGCCCGCTAACGTAAAAGCATATATACGGGGCAATCTTGTCTTAAAGACAGAGAGTCATCTCTCGACTCAGCCATAGTTGTAACAATCCAGATTTAGTGTTTCTTGATTTCAGGTTATCAAGATTCAGACTCAACACGCTTGCGGCAGTTTTAAATATTGGCTATTTGTTTATTCTTTCGAACATTTGTAATAGTTATTTACTATTTTCGTACTGAAATTTATATCCAACTGAAAGATCCAAACCAACAAGTAGATAAAGAACATTTGGGATGAGCATCAAATTACATGTATGTAGAGAATATACCAAGCATATTTTTGAAATTCGGATGACTATGGGTATGGTTCATTGAATTGCTGCTATACTTTTGAATATATTTGAGAAGTCCAAAATAGTCCACAATCTTTGAGTTAAGACTCAAAATAATCCATTATTTTGTTACGTAGAGTATTCGTAGACCACAATATTTTCCATATATAGCGTGCACTTTTGGTCACTCCCCAAACATCAATTTTAATGTGAGATGGAGTTTCTTCACAAAAAAAAGAAAAAAAATAAAAAAGAAATAAAGATCTCTTATCAGTCCTAGGCTGAAGAGGAAAAAAGAATTAGAGAAGAGAATTTTGGAAATTTCTTCTATGAGTTCTTCTATATTCATAGAAGAAATAATCAAATGAACTATATTACATTGAAAATATCTAACTACGTTATATAAAATCATTGTGCGTATGCTAACCTCCTGCAACTAACTACATGAAAGTTGTTAACAGGTGTCATCCACTAATAATTAACTATCCAATTAAGCTAATTATGTACAACATGTAGTAGCTAAGGTACAAAGTACAAATAGTCAATTCCTTTACCCCTCCTTCAAGCCAGTAGAGATGAAGATGTTCTTCATTATTAGCATGGACATCAAATAGTAATATAATGGTGAATTCAATTAAGGCCCTTGGTGAGAATTTATGTTGGCTGATCCGAAGATGTCAAGTAAAGAGATCAACTAAGGCTTATTAGATCTCTCCCTAATGAAATGACAATTAATATTAATATACTTTATACGCTTATGAAATACTGAATTGAAAATAATATGAATTGAAGACTTGCTATCACAGTATAAAGGCAATGAAAGAGATATGTCCAATTCTTGGAAGAGACCAGTAGTCCAAACAATTTCAGCTATAATTGAAGCTAAGGTCTTGTATGTTGGTTACAATGCTGCAGGAAACGGAAATAAGTAACTGTTAAGTATTATAACAAACTGAAATTACAATAAACTTGAACAAGAAACTGGAACAGTTTTGGTATGCGGAGTCGAGTGATTGCACTCTGTCTTTAAGACAAGATTGCCCCGTATGTATCTTTTCTACGTCCTGGACAATTGTCTCCCAAGATAAAACACCAAATGAACAATTGAGCAAAGGAAACTCAAGTGCTACCTTGAAGAATTTTGAGTAATGAAATGATGCTAGAAAGTTTGTAGGAAGAATCTGATTAGTTTCAGTTTTTGTATGTCTCAACAATTGTGCAAAGGCTCCTTTATATAGTTGAAGGAGAGGCTTACCAACTGCCCACATAATTGTTGTTACTGGCCAAGTAATGACAATTATGGAGGTAGTAATTCACCAAAATAAATGGTGAATTGATGTGCAACGGATTGGCCTTTAGGGAGAGTAATTTAACCAAAATAAATGGCTGAATTGAGTGCAAATAAAGGCTGGTTGACGTTCCAATAACCAACAGAAAGTTCTCTACCCAATTTTGACTTACTTGAAACTTCAGGGACCAAACTGTAAATCTGAAATAATTCTGGGTCCAAAAATATAATATCAGAAGAAGACACAACCCACGACCCACGACCCGTGACCGGACGGGACGGGCGGGCGGCGGCGGCGCGCGTGTGGGCTTATCCTCGAACCGAAGCACATCTAGGTCCTCCCTCCTTTAAACACATGGGATACCCCTTGGGGTCCCAAACCCCAAGCCAACTTTGAAACTTATTAACTAAACAAACCTTTCTTCCCCCACCGATGAGGGAGGATTGCTCTTTACCACTTTTTTCATGCTTCAAACACCTCACTTCGGGGACCAATATCTCTTTCATTTCTCAACGAAATTTGACGATCCTTGGCCCTACGATCATCTACTTACTTAGTAGATTATGCACGTGTGAAGAACCGAAGGTTCCAACATGCGAAACACTAGTGTTTAAGACATTAAATATGGTTGGACGCAACTCCCGCCAAAGGCAAATTTCCAACAATCCCACTTGAAAGAGATTTTGGCGCACTCACATGGTGCCTTTTCCTTTCCAGAAAAATTTCAGCGGACCGATGTTGCATAAAGAGAGGTAGCTTCAGCTTTGAACCTTCCATAGTTAAATACTATCAGACTTACTTACTGCGACGTGAACGTGATGTCTTGAACCGTCAGTGTTTAATGTAAGTCAAGTCAATAGTACCAACACAACAAATTCCCTTACTCTCTTCTTCGTAATGTTTTTTCCGTTGGCCGTGGACAACTTCTTGGATTCTTAAGTGCGTTCATTTGAGGCGGCATGTCCTCGCACTTAAATAGGTGGTCTCATACAAGGTATCCTGCTATACCCCACTTCACAAGTGTTAGGAACCATTAAAAGTTTCCCCAAACCTAACCTCAACTGTTGAGGATCATTAAAGGTTTTGAAAACTTAACTTTTACCCATACTGCAGATAGCACTTAACGTCTATTGCGGGAACGGCTTTGGATTTGGTGTTTCTTTAAAAGTGTTAACAACTTCTTGGATTCTTAAGTGGTCATGCTTCCACTGAAGCGATCAACTGAACCTTTACAACTTAGGTTTTCCATTAAACCAAATTACTGGGATCTCCAGTCAGTCCTTATACTTTGGGTTTTAAGCCCATTCCCCTAGACAGGCAGACCATCTGATCCTTGGGTAAGCCCTTTGTCAGCGGGTCTACTATATTATCCTTTGACTTTATGTAATCAATGGATATTATACCCGTGATGATCAGCTGCCTAACGGTTTTATGCCTCCGTCGAATATGACGAGAGTTGCCGTTGTACATAGCATTCCGTTCTCTTTCTAGAGCCGACTGACTGTCGCAGTGGATCATTACCGAAGGTACGAGTTTGTTCCAACACGGAACATCCTCTAAGAAGTCATGAAGCCACTCAGCTTCTTCTCCTGCTTTGTCTAAAGCGATAAACTCTGATTCCATTGTGGATCGGGCGATGCAAGTTTGCTTAGAGGATTTACAAGACACAGCCCCACCACCAATTGTAAATACATACCCACTGGTGGAATTGGTATTCTCTATATCAGATATCCAGTTTGCATCACTGTACCCCTCTAGTACAATTGGATATCTCGAATAATGTCACCCGAAAGTTAACGTGTATTTTAGGTATTGTAATACCCAATTCAACGCATTTCAGTGATCATCACTCGGATTACGGGTAAACCTAGCCAACTTATTGACTGCATAAGCAATATCAGGTCAGGTGCAGTTCGTTATATACATCAAACTACCGATCACCTGTGCATATCACTCCTGGTATACGGGTGAACCAAGATTTTTATCAAGCTTTTGATTTGTATCCATTGGTGACTTTATTGGTGAACTGTCAAACATCTCGAATAAGACCAGTCCGTCAGACGTCTTAGAAATTTTTATCCCTAAGATGACATCTGCGATATCTATATCCTTCATGTCGAAGCATTGTTTCAACATGTTCTTAGTCTCTAGGATTACCCTAGGACTGCTTCCTGTGATCAATATGTCATCTACGTATAGGCATATTATGATGAATGAGTCAGAGTTACCTTTCGTGTAGACACATTTATCACACTCATTAATGGCGAAACCCTTCGATAGTAGAGTCCTATCAAATTTTTCGTGCCATTGCTTCGGGGCTTATTTCAGCCCGTATAGAGATTTGACAAGCCGGCAGACTTTCTTCTCTTACCCTTGAATCACATACCCCTCGGGTTGGTCCATATAAATTTCTTCTTCCAAATCATCGTTTAGGAAGGCTGTCTTGACATCCATTTGATGTATCTCAAGGTTACACAAAGCTGCGATCGCAACGAATACCCGTATAGATGTCATCCGAGATACCGGCAAGTACGTGTCAAAGTAGTCAAGACCTTCTTTCTGTCGATAGCCCTTGACTATCAGCCTGGCCTTGTACTTGTCTATAGACCTATCTGCTTTATATTTCCGTTTGAGTATTCATTTACAACCCAACATTTTATTTCCCGGAGGAAGATCAACCAACTCCCAAGTATGGTTATGTAGAATGGAGCCTATTTCACTCTCAATAGCTTCTTTCCAGAGCGGTGCTTCTGGAGTTAACAACGCTTTAGCAATTATCCTTGGTTCATCATTAACCATATAAGCTACAAAGTCCGGACCGAAGGATTTACACTTCCTGGCCCTTTTACTTCGCCTTAGTTCCATCTCTGGAGTCTCCAAGTTCTAAGAATCTGAAAAACTAGATTCCGGATATTCAGCCACCTCGAGATCCGCTAGATCTGAACCATCTAGATCCGGGCCGTCAAAGACTCCCGGTTCTTAAAAGCTTTGTTCATAACTTCGTTTGCGAAAGGTTATGTCTTTTTCCTTTCTAGGAAAGGTGCCTTCAAAGAATTGAGCATTCCTTGATTCCATGATTGTATCCTGGTGGATATCTGGAATATCTGACTTATGCACTAAGAAGTGATAAGCACTACTGTTATTTGCATATCCGATGAATATGCAATCTACAATCTTAGGCCCAATCTTGACCTTATTTGGCTTGGGTACTTTAACCTTTGCCAAACAACCCCACACCTTAAAATATTTGTAGGGGGTTTCTTTCCCTTCCATGATTCATATGGAGTTTTGTCCTTACCCTTATGTGGGACTCTGTTAGGAATCGTATTAGCGGTAAGGACGGCTTCTCCCCACATGTTTTGGGGAAGACCGGAATTGATGAGCAAGGCATTCATCATTTTCTTCAATGTGCTATTCTTACGTTCCGCCACACCGTTCGATTGAGGTGAGTATGGAGTCGTCGTTTGATGAACAATGCCTTCTTGGGCACAATATTCCTCAAATGGCGCTACATATTCTCCCCCTCTATCGCTACGAATGAATTTAATCTGTAGGCTTAGTTGGTCCTCAACTTCTGTTTTGTAATGTCGGAACGCTTCAAAGGCTTCATTCTTACGACCCGTGACCGGACGGGACGGGCGGGCGGCGGCGGCGCGTGTGGGCTTATCCTCGAACCGAAGCACATCTAGGTCCTCCCTCCTTTAAACACATGGGATACCCCTTGGGGTCCCAAACCCCAAGCCAACTTTGAGACTTATTAACTAAACAAACCTTTCTTCCCCCACCGATGAGGGAGGATTGCTCTTTACCACTTTTTTCCATGCTTCAAACACCTCACTTCGTGGACCAATATCTCTTTCATTTCTCAACGAAATTTGACGATTCTTGGCCCTACGGTCATCTACTTACTTAGTAGATTATGCACGTGTGAAAACCGAAGGTTCCAATCTGCGGAACACTAGTGTTTAAGCCATTAAAGATGGTTGGACGCAACTCCCGCCAAAGGCAAATTTCCAACATTGTATTCATCTTCTGCTGAACTTTTGGATATTTTTAACCATTTCTTGAATTTTCAGGTGAATTATCAAATTTCATTAAGTAACCTGTAATAGACTACCTGGTATTAGAATAGGAGCCCAATCAGCATCACAATAAGCATGTAGTGTAGGTATACCATAAACAAACTATAACAATCTCAGTCCAGGATATTACTTTACATATCTAACCACTGTAACAATTGCATAAATGTGTGAAGTTTTGGGACTGTGGAAGAACTGACTTAAACATTGCACTATAAAAAATATATCAAGACAGGTGATAGTAAATAGAACAGCCTCTCAAACATTTTCTGACAAGAACTTCAATTAGCTAATAAGTTATCAGCGCAGGGATTAATATGTTGGTTAAATTCAAAAGTTGTCAGTTCTTAATTTAATTCAACTGGAGCTCCAAGGGTTTTAGAACCACAAAGCCTCATGTCTTAAGTGAGTTTCATTACATACTTTCTTTGACGTATGACAATGTCAGTTATATCAAGATATAAAATCGAACTGGCATTGTCATGCATTGCATAATCAAAATTCAATTTTGATGATGTTTGCTAAGTCAAATCATTGATTCTTCAATTTTAGGTTTAGGTCTAAATTTCACCATTTTAACCTCTTGCATTCCATAATTTAGCGATTCAAATCAAATAAAATTCAAGAATAATATTGGATTTAGCTTAAGAAACTCATACTTTGAATCTTAGCTCATGTCTCCACCTTTTCGGATTCCATGAACGACCTTCAAGATCAAAAACATAACCAAATAGCTGCTAAAATTTGAACTCAACTATTTGTACAATGCAGACCCTCTTTCATGTTCGCAACACCAACTCCCACATTCGCGAAGTAGTCCACTTAGGCCTTCGCAATTGTGCAATGCCTCCGTGGTCACGAAGAAGAATTGACCGCAGAAATAATCTGAAAATATCATAATTCTGAATAACTGACATGACATGATAGACTAGTCTATGTGATAAATACACGTGATATACACGGAATATACACCGTGTATGTCACGGGCAGAATGATGTAAAATTAAGCCACTAAACCGTGATATACACGGTATTCTGCTAAAACTGTTTACCAGGACGAGGCCTTGACATACCTTTTCTGTAAAGCATGACATGTAAAATAAATAAATTAACACCCCGAATGAAATGGGGCTCACCAATAGTTGATATTGTAGGAATCCTACCGAACTGATCTGTCGTCCTGAAACACCGTTCCTGCATCGTGAGATGCACGCCCCGGGCAAAAGGGATGTAAGTACATTTGAATTGTACTCATATGTAAAGCAACTGAATGAATAAGTAGGACACATGAAATGATAGGAACTGAAACTGAAACTATAAACTGAACGTGTATAATATCTGACATAAATATAATAAAGCATGGTAAATTATTTTAAATGGAAAAGCTTTAGTATAATCGATATGGAACCACCACGCGAGAACGTGGCATCTGATCTCTACCCGATCAGCTAAGTCATCTCGTACCTTGCCAAGGTACGAGACAAGAACATAACATGAATGGATCCAATAACCCATAATGGGTAACATGAAAGAATCATCCTAACTGAGCGGATCGATCCTTATCATACATTGGCATACGTAGTTTCAGGTATTAAACCTTCTCGGTATCTATGCAACTCTAAGAATATGAACATGAATATAGTTGGGCATGTAAGCCTGTGGATTTCATAATCATAACTTGTAAACATGATTTTTAAATATAATATAACATGTAATTTCATATAATAGTTAAAACATGATTCATGACTTAATTTAAGAACTTTCAAGGTTACGGGTATTTATGGATTTCGGACGGATCCCCGATAACCATAATGGAATAACAAGAATGCAATAACGAATTAGTTATATAAACATGGTATATCATGATACATGTAAGTTAGGGTCATCATGAATTAGAATAAGACCCTAAGTCTGTGGAATTTTATATTTTCATGGATGAACGTGGCGTGTGGAAGAATAATAATATTTCTACACGTGAATAGAAATCCTACATACCTTAATCGCTCCAAAAGTTGAAGAAAATGTCTAAACTTTTGAAGAGAAAACCCAATAATCTGAACTTGAAACCTTGAGAAGGGTTTTCTTGAAAACCGTAAGATTGGAGCGTATAATCTTGTTAAGAATTGATGTATAATTATTAGAATTATTTAGGAATACATGGGAGAGACTTACCTTGACGTGGGAGGACGAATAGAGGAGAGAAAAATCATGCTAGGGATTTGGAGAACTAAACTATGCAATAAAATTTTGGAAAATGCGACTTTAAATGAATCTCGGGTGCATCTGCATCGGCGTTTGCACCGCAAATCGCATTCTACCGTCGCAGATGCTTACGCACATCGAAACAGAATATTGAAAACTTTGGGACGGAAATTTTGCCAAAAATATGATGGCAAAGCATCGCAGAATGCGTTCTGCGTCGCATTTAGCATTCTGCGTCGCAGATACATGTCCGGCGGACTGCTCTACGACCCTTCAGTAAAACGGTCATAACATTTTGTACTGATGTCCGTTTGAGCTCCATCATAGATGAATGAAAAGATATTTCAAAAGGTTACAACTTTCAGGTTTGAGTTTTCTCAAATTCCTTATAAATTTTCCCCGTATACCCTTTTTAAGTGAGACATGGTGCAAACTCACTTGAAAACATGCTCCGTAGAGTAGCTTTCTACTATGCTTTTCCCAAAGAGTAGCTCCGTTGGGCACCAACTCCCACGTCTTATTATCAATAATAGCATTATATTCGTTTGTTATAGCCATTTTCCAATTCGGGTCATTTAATGCTAATACAGGGTTACGGGGTAAGGGAGATTTAAGAACATTAGAATTGAGATTAAAATGTCTCTTTGGTGTAAAAATACATCTTTGACTACGAGTAACAGGTCTATGACTCGGGAGAGAATTAGGTGAATTTTGGGAACAAGGGGGCCGGTGATGGGCTGACTAGCAGGCAGTGGGCCTGCTGGCCCAAAACTGGAATCGGGAACAGGAACTGGAGCAGTAGCCAACTCAGTAATGGGCTGGGCCACTGGCCCACTGGATTGGACAGACGCAGGCAGCACTGAAATTGGGCTCGGCTGGGGAGTGTGTGGGCCAGCAGGCAGTGGGCCTACTGGAGGGACAGAGGCACGGGTTTGGTCCAGAAACTGATTTAAAATATATGGTGAGACTTTGTCATCCAAAAAATTATACGAGGCAGGCACCGGACGACACACCTTTGCAAAAGGGAATTGAATTTCATCAAAAATAACATGACTACTGATTATGATTTTATTGTATGATAAATCAAAATATTTGTAACCACGATGATTTGATGGATAACCCAAAAATACACAAGGGGTAGATCGGGCTTGAAGTTTATTTATGGTAGTTGACGGAAAGAGAAGATAGCACAAACATCCAAACATTCTAAGATGAGAATATGAAGGGACTTTATTATAGAGAATTTGGAGGGGAGATTGAAATGCCAGCCCTTTGTTAGGAAGTATGTTAACTAGATAAGTAGTCATTTGTAGAGCATGATGCCAAAATGAAGGAGGTATAGAAGCATGTGCTAATAGAGTACGGATAATATTATTAATAATGCGTATTTTTCATTCGGTATACTGGTCTCACTGCTTATTTTGATGCTAACTGGGGTGGATATCCTGACACCCGACGCTCCACGTATGGTTATTGCATTTTCCTCGGAGATAACCTATTGTCTTGGTCTTCCAAAAGACAACATACACTATCCCGATCTAGTGCAGAAGCAGAGTACAAAGGTGTTGAAAATGTCGTCTCTGAGTCTTGTTGGATCCGTAACCTTGTACTTGAGCTTCATTGCCTGATTCAAACGATAACACTGGTCTACTGCGATAATATTAGTTCGATATATCTTTCCATCAATCTCGTTCAACATCAGCACACTAAACACATTGAGATGAATATTTATTTCATTCGCGAAAAAGTGGCTCGTGGTCAAGTTCGTGTCCTTCATGTTCCTTCCAGATATCAGATTGCCGACACCTTCACGAAAGGACTCACGCACATACTATTTGATGATTTTCGAGCCAGTCTCAGTGTTCGTGAACCTCCCGCTTCGACTGCGGGGGTGTAATAGAATATTTCCCAGTATTCTTTCATTAATTGTATATCTTCTATTTTAGGTAGAATTATAATCCTTTTGTAATTAAGTTAATTAGTTACCTAGTTTGTATCAAAGTAACCTTATATATATTGTAAAGCGCGCTTGGGTGAAACTATAAGAATAAGTAACAAAGAAAATTCAAAGTTGAAATATATGGTGGGAAGAAGTGATTTCTAAACTCTCAAGCAACTAATTAGAAAGGTAAATATCATTTAAATCAGGATGAAATTACAAGAAAGAGATCAATAAGAAGTAGAAATAAATTCTAACAAAGTTATGATCATGACATGAACCTCAAATGCAACATTTGGTCTAAAAGTTGAGATAATATAACAAACCACCACCACAATATATATGAGTCAATGGAAACAAATATGAAGAGAGCTTTTAAGAAGAAAATACAGCCTAAAGAAAGCATTTCATTCCTCTTCCTATTTTTGCAGTTCAACTGTCCATGAAATCACCATGCATCAAATGGATATATACTAAATTAATATATGTTATTTTAAGAGAAGGACACAACCTAATGGGGAAGGATTCCAAAAGGTCGCTTTTTTCTTATTTGCTCAGCTTATAACAAAGGAATATTAAACTCACTATGGTTGTTGTAACTAGCTAGAAAATAACCAATAAGGGTCGTGCGGCCGGCAGGATGGGTTTGTGATGAGATGAATACTACTTTATCACCCTTAATGAGAGGTCTCGAATTTAAGTCATATATATATATATATATATGAAGCGCCTTCCCCTTAAAAGGACCTTTTGTGACGCGAATTTTGATTAGTCGCGAGCCCAATATGAATACCGGACACAAAGATAAAACTAGCTAGAAAATAATTTTTAAAAAGAGTGGTTTTGAAATGATTTGATATGTCTAATTTACCAGCGAATTATAGCGAAGTAATCCACCCCCCCCACACAAAAAAAAAAAAAAGAGGGTGTCCACTCTAATTCTTAACTCTAGAAACTCCAAAATAAGACTTTCCTTATTGACATCATATACTATATATTAGTATGAGATTATTTTACTACTTATCTACTTAATGACTAGAAGTAACTCTTTCCCATTTGAATATTAAACGATTTTTTTCATTTCATTAATTATTTTGGGTCAAAGAAATGTACATTTGCTGAAAATGACTTGTTATGCATTATATATTCTCCATTAGCAAATTGAATATGTTGTATGGTTCTTGCTACTCAACAAATTTATTCTTTTATTTAAATCGAAAAACTTTAAAAGTAAGTTAGATGTGACCTTCACAATTAATTATTGAATGGTTAACAATTACTCTTCTTAACACTCACGTCAAGAAATTAAGACAAATAGTAGGTTATTTAATAACAACGAATTAAATTACTTCTATTGGAAAATGACACCACATGAAGAAAAAAAAGGTGGTTTTTGTCTTATTATTAGGAGTCACCCGAAAAAGTCTACAAATAAAAGGACAAAATTAATTAGGCTTGCCGGCCATAGGTCCACAGCTGATATATGGTGAGTAAGACATTAGACAATATTTATTTTTTGAAGAAAAAAATCTTATTCCTTTTCGTCCTTTACTTTTACATTTGCTTTACAAAGTTAAGGCTCAATCACTTCGTCTAAACACAATGAATTAATATTTTTCTAATGAGATGATGGTCAAAAAAACATTTGAATTATCATTTTTTTACAAGTTTTACACCTTAAATTATCAGTTGTTTCCTTTTTCTGTATGAACTATCACCATCTGTGTATTAAATTACACCAGTTGAGTAGATGGTGATAGTTCATGTAGAAAAAAGAACAACTGATAGTGTTTAATAAACTTCGAGATGTGTTTTAATACATATAGATGTTGATAGTTATAATTTGCAGAAAATGTAGAAAATCGACTTCACAAGCGAGTACGAACTCTCCCTTTAAGACTATTTCACCCTCATAGAGTGCACCGAAAAGAATTGAATGTCTTATGGATACTAAGAAGTCTAATCAAATATCGTTGTACTAAAACAACGTTTGATTCCTACTGTATTGAGAATTTTTCTGATTATCTTCTGATGGGAATATAACAATCTATTTATAGATAGATGGTGTCTTTTCATGGTGCCTCTTGAGATTAAACCAATGGTTAAGAATAGTGCATCTTGAGATTAAACCAATGGTTAAGAATGGTGTTTTTTCATGATTTTCTGAATTAATTAATTAATTATGTCCAAATATATCTTAACTCATAAGGAAGAACTTTCCCTTATAAACACAATAATATAGTGTTTCCTCACCAATGTGAGACATTGCTTAGAAATCTCCAACAATCCCCCATCATTTTCAAGCAATACTTAATAACATGATCTTATGCTTAAATAGATGTGTCTCGCAATTGAACCCCTATATTAGTGAAATGTCTTTTAAGTAATTAGGATGGCATGGTAGACTATGCTTTGAACTAGCGATCCTCTCTTATTACTTAATTTCAAGTCACACATAAGATACTTTATTCCCAATACATATAGAAGTTACTGACACTTTTATGGTCATGTGTCCTGTATCCTTTTCATGAGCATTAAGAAACCAAGCCTATTTGATTTCCTAAAGCGGCCTCACTTTAAGCTCATATAGGTGAACCTTTCACATACTCCATAATATAGTACATTTGTGGAAATCAATTGAATAATAGATATGAGCAACTTTATTCATTTACGATCAAATGTACATATTAATCCATCCATACCTGGAGAAATATAAAATATATCACACACATCTTTATTGCATAAATATACCACTAAAGGTTCATTAAGAGCAAAAATTTGCTCATCCTACATACACATTATGGAACCAAGCACAACTTGGGATGGTAAGACAAGTTCTTGCAACTATAGAATGATGTACTTGGACTCATTGAACTTAAGACTCGAGGGTTTTATCGAGTGTTAAGTCGAGGTTCCACCATTGGTAGTTAAGAGTATAGGCTTCAAACTCATCCCTTTTGTAGTTTTGGTGACTAAATCCCTCGTAAGGCCTTTTGTCAAGGGATTTGCTAGATTCTGATTTGTACATACAAAGTCCACAGTTATAACACCATCACGAATGAGTTGTTTCACATAACTATGTTGTAAACCAATGTGCCTTGATTTACCATTATAAACTTCAATGTATGATTTATCCAATGTAGCATCATTATCACAATGAATCGAGATAGGTGACATGGGATTTTCCCACAAAGGCAAATCATACAAAAAATTTCTTAGCCACTCGGCTTCCTTGGTTGCAGACGCTAATGCTATAAATTCAGATGTCATAGTTGAATCTGTAATACAAGTCTATTTCTTGGATCCCCATGAAACGGAACCCCCACCAAGCGTGTATATCCACTCACTCGTAGAGGAATGATCACTGTTAGATATCTAACTTGCATCAGAAAACCCTTCTAATACACAAGGAAATCTATCATAATATATTTCATAGTGAATAGTTCTCCTAAGATACTTAAGTAGCCTTCGAGTCGTATGCCAATGAGCATGACTTGGATTATGAGTAAAACGACTCAGTTTTCCTACAGCAAAACCAATATCAGGTCTTGTACATGTCATGGCATACATAAGACACTCAATTACCTTAGCATACTCTAATTGTTTCACGAGTTCTCGTGTATTCTTAGATAACACTACATTGTGTTCAAGAGGTGGAGGTGCAAATTTACAATCAAAGTTGTTAAACTTCTTTAACACCTTTTCAATGTAATGTGACTGAGTCAAGGCCAAACCACTAGTATGTCTAGTGCCTAAAATCACATCCGCTTCACCCATGTCATTCATGGAGAAATTAGCAGATAAAAACTCTTTTGTGTCCACCACTTGTCGGAGATCAGTGCCAAATATTAACATGTCATCCACATATAAATAAATGACAACTCCCTTGTTTCCAACAAACTTACTATATGCATACTTATCGGCATCATTGATAAAAAACCCATTATAAAGTACAACTCGATCAAATTTTTGGTGCCATTATTTGGGAGCTTACTTAAGCCCATATAATGATTTGATCAACTTACACACTGTGTGTTCTTGACCAGGAATAACAAACCCTTCGGGTTGTTCCATATACACTTCCTCATCTAATTCACCATTTAGAAATGCGATCTTCACGTCCATTTGATGAATAACGAGACAAAAGATTGAGGCTAATGCAATCAACATCCTTATTATTCTTGTTCTTGCAACATGAGCATAGGTATCGAAGTAATCAATACCTAACTTTTGAGTGTAACATTTGGCTACTAAACGAGCCTTAAAATTGTCTATAGTTCCATCTACTTTCATTTTCCTTTTGAAAATCCACTTACAACCAATGGGTTTACAACCTAGTGGTAGATCAGCCAACTTCTAAGTTCTATTACCCATAATCGATTCTATTTCATCATTAATTGCTTCTTTCCAAAAGGAAGCATCTGGAGACTTCATTGCCTCCTCAAATGTGACAGGATCAGCTTCTAAATTATAACAGAAAGGTATGTAAGTGTCAACATAAGACTAATCCCTACTTCCTTCCACGGAAAACATAAAGAAATCATCTCCAAAATCTTTAGCTTTTCGCGCCCTTTTACTTCTTCTTGGTTCCACAACTTCCTCATTAGTTGAGTTATTATCAACTAAACCATGCTCTTCCCGTAAATGAGAACTACATGGTAACGTTGTGTCATAAGATCTAGAAATGGTACTAAATCTATTTTCATCGAAAATAGCATCTTTAGATTCAATTATAGTATTAACAGAATATGAATCATTAGGTTCAATAACCCTAAATCTATAGGCTTTAATGTTCATGGAATAGCCTATAAAAACACACTCAATTCCTTTCTCCCCAAGTTTCTTTCTTTTGGGCTCTGGAACTTTGACAATTGCTCTACATCCCCAGACTCTAAGATGACTTAGATTTGATTTTCTCTTGTTCCAGAATTCATATGGGGTAGTCTTACTTATCTTGTTAGGTACTCTGTTAAGAATATAATAGGTTGTATGCAAGGCTTCACCCCAATATCCATGTCCTAAACCCGACTTGGATAACATGACATTTACCATTTCCATCAGGACTCTATTTTTCCTTTTGGCCACACCATTCTGTTGTGGTGTATAAGGTGTTGTAACTTGATGCACAATTTCAGTTGATTCAAAGAATGATGGATTATAATATTCCCCACCTCTATCCTATCTAAGACACTTAATAAAGGTTTCACAATGAAGTTCTACATTACTTTTAAACACTTAAAAATTTTCAAGTGCATCTCTTTTTTAATGTAACAAATATACATAAGAAAATCTGGAATAGTCATCAATAAAGGTAACAAAATCACGTTTTTCGTCTGTTGCCACATTGTCACTCATGTCACATAAATCACTATGAACTAAATTAAGCAATTTCGAATCTCTTTGAACAGAAGGAAATGGTAATCTAGTAATTTTAGTGACCATACATGTTCTACATTTTACAACATTCTTGTCAATTGAATGAATTAGAGATTGTATGACATATCTTTCAACTTTCTAAAATTTACAGTCCTAAACGATAATGTCATAAAGAAGAAGTATCAAGAGAGTCCAAGACATAAACATAAGCATTCATCTCTTTATTAATGTTAACAAGGTTCAATTTAAACATACCACAATGTAAATAACCCTTTCCTACAAACACCCCACCCTTAGAGAGTATAAAGTTTTCAGCCTCATACACTTGTTTGAACCCATATTGGTTCAAAATACTACCAGACATCAGATTCTTACTAACTTCTGGAGCATGATAAACATCATTCAAAGTTAAACTTTTTTCAAAAGTAAAATCTAATACAACACTTTCCTTGCCTAAAACACTAACAGGAGATTTGTTTCCCATATAGAGAAAAGTTGAATCTTTCACTGGTTCATAGGCCTTGAAGTGAGACTTGTCCTTACAAACATGTCTTGTATCACCCGAATCAACCGCCAATCATTGTCATCTTAGACCATGTTGATTTTGAAAATTATGGCAGTGAAATTTTCGTTGCCATCTGCAGCCTTTCGGTTCTTCTGTGCTGAACCTGAAGTGCCAGGATCATTCTTATTTGGATAGTCACGTTTCATGTGAGGACCACCACAATTCCAACAAGCGAACTTTTTTTTCTTGTTGCTATCGGTTTTGTTCTTCTTGTTGTTTTGCTTATTTGACTTGAACTGCCTTTTTCCTTACTGGATTGGCCTTCCTCCACAATGTGGATATCCTGATCTTTATTTTCTTATTTCCAAAATTCTTCTTCTACACGAAGATGGCAGGATTCATCTATGGCAAGATTTGAACCAGTGATGTCCATGCAGTGAAACCCACCCATCACGCGCTGCATTCTTATCACAAGATCAAAGCCCTGGGGGCTAAGTTTTAATTAATTGATTAAAGCAAAATAAGTTATCCCAACCCCCAGCCAAACGACAACCATTATTGTGTAAGTAAGAACTATGAAGTGATTCAGCTGGAGCAAGAGTAAAAGCTAGATGATGGAATGTGAAACTCTTATCAATCAAGCATTCTAAATTCATCTAGCACTAAAACAACTTTCGCAATGATGTACATAGTGTTGGTTACAAAGATGCAGGAAACAAAAATTACAAGTAACTGCTAAGGATTACAAGAACTGAAATTACAATTGAAGAATGAACTTGAAGAATAAACTGGAACAGTTTTTGGTATGCTGAGTCGAGTGTTTGCACTCTATCTTTAAGACAATATTGCCCCGTATGTATCCTTTCTACGTCCTGGACAATTGTCTCCCAAGATAAAATAGCAAGTGAACAAATGAGCAAAGGAAACTCAAGTGCTACCGTGAAGAATTTTGAGTAATGAAATGATGCTGGAAGGTTGTAGGAAGACTAAATTCATTTCTGTTTGTGTGTTAAGTGTAGCTCAACAATGGTGACAAATGGTCCTTTATATAGTTGAAGGAGAAGCTCATGAACTGCCCACATAAGTGTCATTACTGGCCAAGTAATGACAATTATGGAGGTAGTAATTCACCAAAATAAATGGTGAATGCATTTAGGAAGAGTAATTCAGCCAAAATAAATGGATGAATTGAGTGCTGGTTGACGTTCTGGTTTCTGCTCAATCTGACTTTTTTGAAACTTCAGGGACCAAACTGTACATATGAAACTTCAGGAACCAAACTGTACATATGAAACTTCAGGGACCAAACTGTACATATGGAAAAGTTCTCTGGTCCAAAAATATAATATCAGAAGAAGCACAGACCACAGCCCACGACCCGTGACCCGTGACCCGAGAACCCGGACCGGACGGGCGGGCGGGCGACGACGGCGCGCGTGTGCGCTTTCCTCGAACCGAAGCACATCTAGGTCCTCCCTCCTTTAAACACATGGGATACCCCTTGGGGTCCCAAACCCTAAGCCAACTTTGAGATTTATAAACAAAACAATTCTTTCTTCCTCCACCGATGAGGGAGAATTGATCTCAATACCACATTTTTCCATGCTTCAAACACCTCACTTCGTGGACCAATATCTCTTTCATTTCTCAACGGAATTTGACGATCCTTGGCCCTACGGTTATCTGCTTACTTAGTAGATTATGCACGTGTAAAGAATCGGATTCTCCAACATGTGTAACACTAGTGTTTAAGCCGTTAAAGTTGGTCGGACGCAACTCCCGCCAAAGGCAAATTTCCAACAATCCCCTCTTGAAAGAGATTTTGGCGCACTCACATAGTGCCTTTTTATTTCCAGCAATATTTCAGTGGACCGATGTTGTATAAGGAGAGGTAGCTTCAGCTTTGAACCTTCCATAGTTAAATACCATCAGACTTACTTACTGCACGGTGAACATGATGTCTTGAATCGTCAGTGTTTAGTGTAAGCCAAGTCAATAGTACCAACACAACAAATTCCCTTACTCTCTTCTTCGTAATGTTTTGTCTGTTGTGGCCATGGACAACTTTTTGGATTCTTAAGTGTGTTCATTTGAGGCGGCCCATCCTCGCACTTAAATAGGTGGCCTCCTACATGGTATTCTTCTATACCCCACTTCACAAGTGTTAGAAACCATTAAAAGTTTCCCAAAACCTAACCTCAACTGTTGAGGATCATTAAAGGTTTTGAAAACTTAACCTTTACCCATACTGCAGATAGCACCTAACGTCTATCGCGGGAACGACTTTGGATTTGGTGTTTCTTTACAGAAATCACTATCTGAAGTGCTCATGCTTCCACTGAAGCGATCAACTGAACCTTTACAGCTTAGTTTTCCCATTGAACCAAATTACTGGGATCGCCAGTTAGTAAGGTTGGGTTACCACCGTATTGGTCCTTATATTTTGGGTTTTAAGCCCATTCCCCTAGACAGGCAAACCATCTGATCATTGGGTAAGCCCTTTGTCAATGGGTCTGCTATATTATCCTTTGACTTAATGTAATCAATGGATATTATACCCGTGGTGATCAGCTGCCTAACGGTCTTATGCCTCCGTCGAATATGACGAGACTTGCTGTTGTACATAGCATTATGTGCCCTTCCTAGAGCCGACTGGCTGTCGCAGTGGATCATTACCGAAGGTACGGATTTGTTCCAACACGGAACATCCTCTAAGAAGTCATGAAGCCACTCAACTTCTTCTCCTGCTTTGTCTAAAGCGATAAACTCCGATTCCATTGTGGATCGGGCGATACAAGTTTGCTTAGAGGATTTTCAAGACACAGCCCCACCATCAATTATAAATACATACCCACTGGTGGACTTGGTGTTCTCTATATCAAATATCCAGTTTGCATCACTGTACCCCTCTAGTACAGTTGGATATCTCGAATAATGTAACCCAAAAGTTAACGTGTATTTCAGTATTGTAATACCCGATTCAACGCCTTCCAGTGATCATCACTCGGATTACGGGTAAACCTAGACAACTTATTGATCAGATAAGCAATATCGGTCAGTGCGCTTTGTTATATACATCAAACTACCGATCACCTGTGCATATCGCTCCTGGTATACAGGTGCACCAAGATTTTTATCAAGTTTTTTATTTCTATCCATTGGTGACTTTATCGACGAACTGTATAACATCTCGAACTTTCTCAAAACATCCTCGATGTAGTGAGACTGAGATAAGACCAGTCCGTCAGATGTCTTAGAGATTTTTATCCCTAAGATGACATCTGCGATACCCATATCATTCATATCGAAGCATTGTTTCAACATGTTCTTAGTCTCTAGGATTACCCTAGGACTGCTTCCTGTGATCAACATGTCGTCTACATATAGGCATATCATAACAAATGAGTCTGAGTTACCTTTTGTGTAGACACATTTATCACACTCATTAATGGCGAAACCCTTCGATAGTAGAGTACTATCAAATTTTTCGTGTCATTGCTTCGGGGCTTGTTTCAGCCTGTACAGAGATTTGACAAGCCTACAGACTTTCTTCTCTTGCCCTTGAACCACATACCCCTCGGGTTAGTCCATATAAATTTCTTCTTCCAAATCATCGTTTAGGAAGGCTATCTTGACATCCATTTGATGTATCTCAAGGTCACGCAAAGCTACGATCGCATTGAATACCCGTATGGATGTCATCCGGGATACCGGGGAGTATGTGTCAAAGTAGTCAAAAGCTTCTGTCTGCCGATAGCCCTTGACTACCAACCTGGTCTTGTACTTGTCTATAGACCCATCTGCTTTATATTTTCGTTTGAGCATCCATTTACAACCCAACGGTTTATTTCCCGGAGGAAGATCAACCAACTCCCAAGTATGGTTATGCAGAATGGAGCCTATTTCACTCTCAATAGCTTCTTTCCAGAGCGGTGCTTCTGGAGTTGACAATGCCTCAGCAATTGTCCTTGGTTCATCATTAACCATATAAGCTACAAAGTCAGGACCGAAGGATTTATCCTTCCTGCCCTTTTACTTCGCCTTAGTTCCATCTCTGGAGTCTCCAAGTTCTTAGAATCTGGAACAATAGATTCCGGATGTTCAGCCACCTTGAGATTCGCTAGATCTGAATCATCTAGATCCGGGCCGTCAACGACTCCCGGTTCTTGAGAGCTTTGTTCATAACTTCATTTGCGAGAGGTTATGTCTTTTTCCTTTCTAGGAAAAGTACCTTCAAAGAATTGAGCATTCCTTGATTCCATGATTGTACCCTGGTGGATATCTGAATTATCTAACTTATGCACTAAGAAGCGATAAGCACTATTGTTATTTGCATATCCGATGAATATGCAATCTACAGTCTTAGGCACAATCTTGACCTGCTTTGGCTTAGGTACTTCAACCTTTGCCAAACAACCCCACACCTTAAAATATTTGTAGGTGGGTTTCTTTTCCTTCCATGATTCATATGGAGTTTTGTCCTTACCCTTATGTGGGACTTTGTTAAAAATCATATTAGCGGTAAGGACGGCTTCTCCCCACATGTTTTGGGGAAGACCGGAATTGATGAGCAAGGCATTCATCATTTCCTTCAATGTGCGGTTCTTACGTTCCGCCACACCGTTCGATTGAGGTGAGTATGGAGCCGTCGTTTGATGAACAATGTCTTCTTGGGCACAGTATTCCTCAAATGGCATTACGTATTCTCTTCCTCTATCGCTACGAATGGATTTAATCCGTAGGCTTAGTTGGTTTTCAACTTCTGCTTTGTAACGTCGGAACGCTTCAAAGGCTTCATCCTTACTTTTCAACAAGTAAAGGTAACAATACCTTGTGCTATCATCAATGAATGTCACAAAGTACTTATTCCCCCTCTAGTTTGTGCGAACTTCAAATCATATATATATCTGTGTGAATAAGTTCTAGAGGAGCGGTATTCCTTCGACGGATCAAAAATGAAGCTTGGTGAGTTTTGTCTCTACGCACACCTCACACTTATGTTGAGGGTTTACGTTGATAGATGGAAACAACTCCATCTTACCAGTCTTTGGATAGACTTGTAGTTAACGTGTCCTAATTTATGATGCCATAAATTAGAAGACTCAAGCAAATAAAAAGAAGGTTCAACTTTATTACTTGGACGCATTACAGACATAGCATTCACTTTGAAGAGGTCTTCACAGACGAAGATTCTCCCCACAAATGTGTCATTCTTAGTGAGTACAAACTTATTGGATTCAAACACTAGCCTAAAACCAGCATTAACCAATAAAGGTCCAGAAATTAAATTTCTTCTAATCTCTGGGACGTGCATCACTTCCTTCAGAGTGAGCTCATTTCCGGAAGTCATCTTCAGGACCACCTTTCCTACCCCCAGCACATCAAAGAAAGTATTGTTGCCCATGAACAACTTCTTATCGGTGACCGGTGTGTACGTGGAGAAGGCATCTTTGTTGGAACAGATGTATCTGGTAGCACATGTGTCCATCCACCACTATATCGGATTCTCAACCAGGTTGGCTTCTAGCACCACTGCTGAGAACTCCTCAATCATGTCATCCAGAAGCGTGTCCTTGACGACGTTAGTATGCGTCTTGCCTTTAGCCTTGGCTTTCTGTTGTTGCTCAGTCTTAAGCTTGCGTTATTCCTTGATCTTATGACCAGGTTTTCCACAGTGGTGACAGTTACCTCTGAACATATCCGCTGCATGGGCTTTGCCGTCTTTCTGGAACTTCCACTTCTTGCTTGAGTTCCCTTTGGCCTCAGCCAGATTTGCCTTTGCCTCAGCAGGTTGTTTACCCCTAGGCAAGGCCTTCTTATTATCTTCATGGATTTGTAGTTTGATAATAAGATCTTCAAAGGTCATCTCCTTTGTCTTGAGTTTCAAGTAACTCATAAACTCATTCCATGAAGGAGGTAACTTTTCAATCAGCGATGCAACCAAAAACTGCTCATTTGGTTTCATTCCTTCCAAATCCAGGTGATGTAAAATCATTTGGAATTCCTGGACTTGGGACATCACTGTCTTATTATCCACCATTTGGAATTTTAGAAATTTCCCAACGATGAACTTCTTAGTACCCGCATCTTGTGCGGTGTACTTCTTTTGCAGTCTTTCCCACAGCAACAGTGTAGAGAGGGTCTGCCAAGCAGTTCAGTATGTAATTCTTACACATGAAATCGCTATGATTCCACGCATCAAGAACCATCTTCATGCCATTAACGACATGGATACCAAGGCCCCCTTCACCCATTTCAGGAGGCGAAAAGTTCATTTAATCTCCAGCTTGTGGAGGATTTTCCGTTAGGAACCGGGCCATACCCATAACTGTTAAGTAGAACAACATCTTTTGCTGCCATCTCTTAAAGTTTGAGCTCATGAATTTTTCAAGGCGATCATGGTGGGAGGCAGAAGGTGGAGCAGTAGCAGTCGGGAAGGCAGCGGAGTTGTTGCCTTGAACAGTAGCGGCAGCAGCAGTGAAGGCAACAGAGTTGCTGCCTTGGATAGTAGCGGCAGTAGCGGGGAAGGTAGCATTATTGCCTTGAGTGGCAGCAGCGGCAGTAGTAGAATCAGTCATATTTTCAGCCATGTTGCAGCAGTTATAGTAAGCAAATATTGTCTTAAACTTGTTGGTTACAAAGATGCAGGAAACGAAAATTATAAGTAACTGCTAAGGATTACAAGAACTGAAATAATAATTGAAGAATGAACTGAAATTACAATGAACTTGAAGAATAAATTGGAACAGTTTTTGGTATGCTGAGTCTAGTGTTTGCACTCTGTCTTTAAGACAATATTGCCCCGTATGTATTCTTTTTACGTCCTGGACAATTGTCTCCCAAGATAAAACAGCAAGTGAACAAATGAGCAAAGGAAACTCAAGTGCTACCGTGAAGAATTTTGAGTAATGAAATGATGCTGGAAGGTTGTAGGAAGACTGAATTCGTTTCTGTTTGTGTGTTAAGTGTAGCTCAACAATGGTGACAAAGGGTCCTTTATATAGTTGAAGGAGAGGCTCATGAACTGCCCACATAAGTGTCATTACTGGACAAGTAATGGCAATTATGAAGGTAGTAATTCACCAAAATAAATGGTGAATTTGATGTGCAATGGATGGCATTTAGGAAGAGTAATTCAGCCAAAATAAATGGCTGAATTGAGTGCTAGTTGACGTTCTGTTCTCTGCTCAATCTGAAACTTCAGGGACCAAACTATACATATGGCAAAGTTCTCTGGTCCAAAAAGATAATATCAGAAGAAGCACAGCCCACAACCCACAACCCGTGGCCCGAGAACCAGGATCGGACGGGCGGCGGCGGCGCGCGTGTGGGCTTTCCTCGAACCGAAGCACATCTAGGTCCTCCCTCCTTTAAACACATGGGATACCCCTTGGGGTCCCAAACCCCAAGCCAACTTTGAGACTTATAAGCAAAACAATTCTTTCTTCCTCCATCGATGAGGGAGAATTGATCTCAACACCACACTTTTCCATGCTTCAAACACCTCACTTCATGGACCAATATCTCTTTCATTTCTCAACGAAATTTGACGATCATTGGCCCTACGGTTATCTACTTACTTAGTAGATTATGCACGTGTGAAGAACCGGATTCTCCAACATGCGTAACACTAGTGTTTAAGCCGTTAAAGTTGGTCGGACGCAACTCCCGCCAAAGGCAAATTTCCAACACATAGAAGTCTTTTGTTATGGTATCTACTTTTCACATGTAACAAATCATGGCTTCCTGGTAATGTCCATTGCATCATTGCGAAAGTTGTTGTAGTGCTAGATGAATTTAGAATGCTTGATTGATGAGAGTTTCACATTCCATTTGTAAAGATATTAGTTTTCTGACTTCCTGAACATTCATGTAGTTATAGATGAGGATCATGTGACCTTGAAAAAACAGATATTTGAGAATTTAAGGACCAACATAGACAGACATACACAAAAGAAAATACCACTCATCTCGATCTTGTTAATCAATAAGCAGCTACAAAAATGGATGAAAAGGTGATGGGTTGTTGTCCATTCAGATGTTGAACACATTAACCACAATCTCAAATAAGTATTTCTTGAATTGTCTTATAGATGAAATTAAGACTTGGGTTTTGCAAATTTGAACTAAAGAAACAGTGAATTCAATATGTGATGAGAACAATCAGGGGAATTATCAATTAAGATGTTAACAACTATTCAAGAAATTTAATTAAATAAGAATTGGACACAAAAAGCTTCAATCTTTGTAACCTCTAGTTGATGAAAATTAAGAGTTGGCTTTTACAATTCTTTACAAAATTTGACGATTTAGTAGCACTAATATATAGACACTTTCAAGCAATTACACAACTTACTAATGCTTTTTCTTTTATAGAAATTTAAGTCAGTCACTGTATCTCTTATTATTTGGTTCTAATTTTAATAAAACTTATCCCACTTAATCTTTTAAATTTTCTCTTTCCCTCCATTTCATTTGTCTGTCTCTTTCAAATTGTACCAACGATTCTTGAGTTGGGCTTGAGTTTGGGTTTGATCTTGGGCTTGAGTAGCATCAAATTGAAGCCCAACCATAATTATCAAAGTGGATCACTTGCACTTTTTCCTATTTTGTGTTGGTCTTTAATTTTTATCCCTCAAGAAAAATAACTTTTTCGTGTGACATAAATTTATGATTTCTCATCATTATATCTCATATGTTATGCCCCACATAAGTTCGATAGCTAAGGGTAAAAGTTAAAGAACAGCCCATTTGAGGGTCAAGTCGTGCAATTTCTTCTATTAAAGTTTTTTGAGACTTTACTCTTTTCTTTTGAAATTTTACACCAGATAACAATTTAGTAGTGCTAATTTATAGACACTTCCAAGAAATTAACCAGCTTACTAATGCTTTTTATTTTATCAAAAATTAATCAGCCATTGTATCTCGTAATATTAGGTTTCAATTTTGATAAAACTTATCCCTCTTAATCTTTCAAAAATTTCTTTCCCTCCTATTCATTTGTTTCTCTTTCAAATTGTACCAACGATCCTATTCAATATTAATGGGGTTTTGGAAATATGAAACTGCAAAAAGTAGTTTAACGTTGCTCGGTTGCCTAATATTTGAATCACTTAAACTGATGATTTCCTTGTTTTTGAAGTTAGAATTTTGTGAAGTTCAAATCAATTGTTGAAGATTTGTTGGTTGTTGTTGTTTGGAGTTGAGGGAATCGTTCCACTATTGATTAGAGGTCTGAATCAAGAAGAATAAATCACAGAACTCCATTAATGAATATTCAAGCTTGGAACTTGAATTTTTGAATCTGCATTTCTTAAATTAATTCCAATTTAGTGTTATTTCAAAAGCTTCTGTACATCTTAGGGAGATTATGTATCAAATTTAGGGTGATTTTGTGGAGATTTGGCAATAGATGATGTATGTCTTGTGTATGTCTATGTATCTCTATTATGTATTTGTGTATGTTATGTGTATATCTTGCATATACATATGTGTGTCATATGAATTAGTATTATACACATGATAAAGTGACACACATACAATACACAAATGATATACACGTGACATATAACGTTGTAGTACATTTTTCAACTCTGAATGTTTACTCCAAAACAAGTCCTGATCACCTCTAATATTTCTTAAATTTTGTATATAGTTTCTTCAAGATATTTTTAACGAATTCTGGTTATACCATTTACGAACTCTGATTACCATTCAGAAAATCACTATTAAAATTTTTCACACAAATTAAAGTTTCAAATGGGCCTTCAATAATGATTTTTCAAACTTTTCTTTGACTATTCAACAAATTAGAGAGAAGTCGAGGAAGCCCTTGAAAGCGTGTTTGAAAAATCCGAGAGAGAACATAAGAAGAAAAATGAGGAGGAAAAGAGCATGTGATTAGTAAGAATAAAGATCTTCAAAATTTTATGAATTTTGTTGGAGATTTTATAAGTTATATGAAGGTTTTGTTGCTATGTTTCGAAAGTGAGATAATACTATAAGTTATTATAAATATAGCTAATATTTGCATCTATTGACATTGATATTTGAAACTTAGCGCATATTGACTAATATTTGTATCGCTTGACATTGAGTATGCGACTACACCTAATTGAATACAGTTACATGATTTAACACATACATGGCATAATACAATTAGCCAAAAATCTATAAAGTGATAGATATAATAAACTATGTTTCTTATATTCTCATTTATATGATCAAATATTTGAATTTATGTTGTAAATTGATTATGACCAATTATTTGAAGGGTACATTTGTATTTTTTAATAAGGGTACATTTGATTAGTAGGAGTCTCCTATTTAATATTTGCTTTCGTAATTTGTCTAACCTATTTGGTAAATTAACATCTTTAAAAAATTAATGATAATGATGACTATAAATTCATTATATTTGTGTGAATATATAAATCTGTACAAAGAGATCGTGATGTCTATAAGATCTTAAGATTTGTTATCTTATGTGGATAGTATGTTTCACGTTGATAAGATCATGTTGTTATTGTCATGGTTGGATCTTTATAGAGACATACACGATATACTGTTTATATCTTGTGATATTTCTTAAATGTTGCACATTATAACTTGGTGCACATGTTAGACTTAAAAAATTATGATTTTCTGGTGGTGTACATGTTGATTTGTTGCCCACATGTTGTTATAGAAAGTCATATTGTTGGTTTTATGATTGAAAGAAATAATCCCCTTGATTATTTTCATTGATTGAATAGATATATATATACAAGTTACAAAATAGGAGAATCCTATTCCTAATCTATTCCTAAAACCTTATTCTACCAAAATTCTAACTATACAATTATGGTAAGTGTATAACACTAATTATGGTAATAATTACACTACCATATTACATCAATATACACTCCTAATATACAACAGCTACCTCCTATTCTGTGATGGGCTTACTGCCTTCAGATTTCTTTTACTGTCGAGGCCCACTGCCTTTGTCCACCCATCGCCAGCCATCGCAGTGGCCGACTGTCGAGGCCCACTGCCAAGGCCCTTGCTGCCCAGTCCACTGCTTAACTAGTGATATATATGTGATATACACTGTTGTATATTCAGTGTATATCACATGTATATTGCTCTGTTTAACACACCCCCGCAGTCATAGCGGGCGGTTTTTGAACGCTGAGACTGTCCCTAAAATCTTCATAGAGAACCGCTGGTAGACCCTTTGTAAAGATGTCTGCAATTTGATAACGAGACGGGACATGACATACGCGAACTTTGCAGCCTTTTCACGGACAAAGTGAATGTTCATTTCGATATGCTTAGTGCGTTGGTGTTGAACAGGGTTACCTGAAAGGTAGATGGCACTAATGTTATCGCAATATACCAAGGTTGCCTTCTAAATGGGACAATGAAGCTCCAAAAGCAAATTACGTAGCCAACATGATTCGGAGACCACATTCGCTACTCCTCGATATTCTGCCTCTGCACTTGAGCGTGATAGAGTTGCTTGACGCTTTGCCGACTAGGAGACTAAGTTGTTGCCAAGGAACATACGATGGCAAGTCGGCAAATGCGGTGTCGGGACAACCACCCCAATCGATCCGTAAGAGCCAAGTCTGGATGTAGCTGAAGGATACAAGTGCAACCCATAGTCCAGTGTCCCTGAATATACCGAATGATGCGTTTGATTGCATTCATGTGCTCAACTCGGGATCATGCATGAATAAACACACCTACTGAACCGCCTATGTAATATCCGGTCTAGTAAACGTAAGATACTGACGGGCCCATACAAGCCTGAGATAGCGGGTCGGGTCCTGGTATGGTGCACCTGCGGCGGCACTTAGCTTTGGGTTTGCATCAACTGGCGTGGAAGCGGACTTAGAGGATGACATCCCCGCCCTCTCGATGATCTCGTGGCATACTTCGCTGGATTGAGACAGAAACAACCCACCTGAATGACGCTTGACGGCAATCCCCAAAAAATAACTTAAAGGCCCTAAGTCTTTCATAGCAAACTCAGAGCTGAGCATGGTCATGATAGACTGACGCAAAGCATCGGAGGAGGCTGTCAAGATGATATCATCCACATACAACAGAATATAGGCCAATGACGAACCACGGCGGTAGATGAACAAAGAATTATCTGACCTGCTGTGAGTGAACCCAATAGTCGAAACAAAGTCAGCAAATCATGTATACCAGGACCGTGGAGACTGCTTAAGCCCATATAATGATTTCTTCAATAAACAGACATGATTAGGGCGGTTGGGATCCCTGAAACCCAACGGCTGATGCATATAGACTGTTTTCTTAAGGTCACCATGTAGAAAAGCATTCTTGACATCCAACTGATGAATTGGCCAAGTCTTTGAAAGAGCAAAGTTAAGCACCGTGCGAATGGTAGCCGGTTTGACCACCGGACTAAACGTCTCACCACAATCAATTCCAACTTGCTGAGTCTTACCATCACCAACAAGTCGCGTCTTATGTCGAGCAAAGGACCCATCTGAATTCTCCTTATGAGCAAAAATCCACATAGACCTGATAATATTAATGCCATATGGATGGGGCACCAACTCCCACATCTTATTATCAATAAGAGCATTATATTCATCAGTCATAGCAATTTTCCAATTAGGGTCATTTAATGCGGACACGGGATTACGGGGCAAGGGGGATTTAGAGACACCGAATGTAAATTAAAATGTCTTTTAGGTGTAAAAATACCCCGCTGACTACGAGTGACCGGTCTATGACTCGAGGAAGAATTGATGGAATTTTGGGAATTTTCTGGGCTCGGGACGGACTGGCCAGCAGGCAGTGGGCCTGCTGGCCCAAAACGGTAAAAATTGGACTCAGATTCTGGAGCAGTTCCAGAATTGGGGTCAAGCGAGCCCGATTCTTTGGAACTATTCCATTCGGATTACGTGAGTGTGGCAGATCTTGTTGGTCCAATGGCAATGGGCCCGCTGGAGGATTTTGGGTACGGGAGATGTCCGAAAAATTTTGAATAATATACGGGGATATTTGGTCATCCAAAAAATTATATGACTTAGGTTCGGGAGTATGAACTTTCGTAAATGAGAATTGAGTTTCATCAAAAATGACATGGCGATTGATTATGATTTTATTGGAGGATAAATCAAAACACTTATAACCACAATGATTTGACGGATAACCCAAAAACACACACGGGGTAGACCGAGCCTGAAGTTTGTTAATTGTGGTGGATGGGAATAACGGATAACACAAGCACCCAAAAATTCGAAGATGAGAATAAGACGGGTTCTTATTATATAGTATTTTTAGGGGGGAAGAATATGTCAGACCTTTAGAAGGAATTATGTTAAGAAGATATGTGGCCATTTGTAGAGCATGATGCCAAAAATATGGAGGTATGGAGGCATGTATTAGGAGAGTTCGGACAATGTTATTTATGGAACGAATTTTGCGTTCGCCTTTCCCATTTTGTGAAGATGTATGAGGACATGAAAAATGAAAATTTATCCCATTAGTAGCACAAAATTCCCGAAACTCCCTATTGTCATACTCTTTCCCATTATCACACTGAATATTTTTTATTTCTCTTTCGAATTGAGTACGTATGAACGCTCTAAATTTGATGAAGACGGAAAACACTTGTGATTTATTTGCAATTGGAAACGTCCACAAAAATCTAGAATAATCATCTAAAAAGAGAACGTAATATCGATGACTCATTGAACTAAGAACGGGAGATGTCCATAAGTCGCTATGAATAATGTCAAATGGCATAGACGTATGAGAATTGGAGTCTACAAATGGCAACTTAACAATTTTTCCTAATGAACAAGACTGACAAATTGGAGTACGACTCATACCCTTACAAGAAATAAAGTTATTTTTATCTAAAGCTGATAAAATAGAAGATCCCGGATGACCCAGACGAGCATGCCACATGGAAGGAGAGATGGCTGCAAATGTTGACGGCAAGGCTGGACTCGATGGACTGAAACCGGGCATGATAGGATACAGATCCCCCCTACTATCACACCTCATGAGATGACTCCCCGTCTTGAAATCCTCCACAGAGAAACCGAAAGGATCAAATTCAACAGAAACATAATTGTCATTTGTGAACTTTCGGACAGACACTAAATTTGTAATCAATTTAGGAGCATGTAAAGTATTTTTCAAGAGGAGTGGTGGATTGGGGGGAGACAACGTTTTCTGACCATACCCTAGAATTGGAATAGAACTGCCATTACCAACAATTATCCCCAGGGTGCTCAAGTGGAATAAGATGAGAGAGTACCTAATTCGAAGTCATGTGAGTAGTGGCCCGGTGTCCATGTACCAATTTGGGTCCGGTTGAGACAATCTCAACGTGTGCATCGCGGCCTCGATATCGATGCGAGTGGGGCTCTTTGCATGATGGGCTTGCGGAGGCGGGGCCCAGCGACTCTGGCCGTGTTGAACCGGCGTCAGAATCGTGGGTGCCATTCTTTGGGCCATCGGCGATGGGCCGCCAATCTTCTTTGGAGGTGCGGGTTCCATCGCCAATGGCCCCATTCTTTGGGCCACGATGGTGGTGGCCCATCAGACTGGATGGGACCCACCACCTGCTTGTTGATCACCAGAATCGCCTCGTTTGCCCCCGCAATTTTTGTTATTTTTGCGAGTATTCTTGCCGCCACCATTATTATGGTTTTGGCCCGAATTATTAACAAAACCCGAAAAACTAGGAGAGGATGCCACCATGACAACTGGACTTGCTCCGGTAGCCGCCTTTTTTGCCAAACCGGCTTCTTCCAACGTCAGCATGGAGCGGGCGTGATGAAAGTCGGAAAGAGGGTTGCTTTGGCGAAGGAGAGTTCCAACACCATTATAGGCCTCTGAAAGACCGGCAACCAACTGTAGAACTAGACGATTATTCGTTACTGGTGCGCCAACATTACGGAGTTGATCCGCTAACTCCTTTAGTTTCTTGCAATATGCAGAAACGTTCAAAAATACGTCCATTCGAACGAGAGAGAATTCCTGCTCGAGTGTGACGACACAGGAATGTTGGTTGTCTTGGAATATGTCACGCAATCTATTCCATGCAGACATAGCCGTGGTATCGGGCTCCATAATCGTCTGTAGAAGGTCCACTGAAATAGTGGCGTATATCCACCGAAGAACGGTAGCATCAAGTGTAATCCATAACTCAGGATCCTCCGCAGGAAGGGGTCTAGCGGGAGGAATGATGTGATGAAGAACTTGATAAGATATAGCGTGAATTTTAAACAACTCCACCCACGTTGCATATTGAACGTTTTCCAGCTCAAGGACAATAGGGACACTTAGCTTGATATTGGAAACCGTGAGGGCAGGGTGAAAATTGTTCTTAGACATATTTGAAAGAACAAGGAAAGAGGTTAAATTTAAGAGAGGTTTTTTAGAGCGGAAGATAAAATTTTGGAGAGAAAACCCGAGGGGGGGGGGTTCTCGGCCACAAGGCAAAAGTTGAGAGAAAACTTTTGTGTAGACCTAGTCTCTTGATACCATGAAAGAAATAATCCCCTTGATTATTTTCATTGATTGAATAGATATATATACAAGTTACAAAATAGGAGAATCATATTCCTAATCTATTCCTAAAACCTTATTCTACCATAATTCTAACTATACAATTATGGTAAGTGTATAACACTAATTATGTTAATAATTACACTACCATATTACATCAATATACACTCCTAATATACAACAGCTACCTCCTATTCAGTGATGGGCTTACTGCCTTCAGATTTCTTTTACTGTCGAGGCCCACTGCCTTGTCCACCCATCGCCAGCCATCGCAGCGTGGCCGACTGCCGAGGCCCACTGCCAAGGCCCTTGCTGCCCAGTCCACTGCTTAACTAGTGATATAAATGTGATATACACTGCTGTATATTCAGTGTATATCACATGTGTATTGCTCTGTTTAACAATGATGATGATCGTATTGATTTGAAGTGTATATATATTGTTATGAAAAATCATTGAGGAACAACAATAGAATAATGTATCTAGAAATCAATGCATGTTCATAATTTTTTGCTATATACCATACCGTTGAGTTATTCGACAAAACATTAATGTTTGTGATTGTGGATTGGTCTTATTTCATTGATAGACACAAGTTTCGCTATTGATAGTCTTGTTGGACTGAACCAGATTCGAACTAATGTTTTGCTACTATTACCACTAAAAACACTATCAAAATCGACCTCAAATAACTGACCTCAAGAGGTCGATTTTCTCCTCCTTTTTATTATTTAATTTTCTTTAAAAATCTAAACTCACCAGGTCGGTTAGTTCCCGGGTTTTCTTTGCCAATAGACCAATTAATAGTGTTCTATCGGAAATAAGATTCAGTCGTTATAAGCCTACGGTCGAGCACTCCTAAGAGTCCTGATCATTCGCACAAATGCCCTATTTTGGGGTGGTCTTTAATATTTGCCCTTTAAATTTGGGTTCTTTAATTTTTTTCCTTTATTATTTTTGGAGCGGCATAATTAGAATTTCGCTCGGCATAATTAGTGTTTATCTTCGGCTATGTATCATACACAACCCACAAATTATGCCGGATAATACATAACTGTTAACACTCAACATAATATGAAAAAAAAATATAATTTTAAATTTCGGCGGGCATAATTAGCGTTTAATTTCAACATATCTATTATAACATCCACACAAACTATGCCGGATAAGGCATAATTTCCAACACTCAACATAACTTAAAAAATTACTATAAAACTATGCCGCATAACTTAATTCCTACATGATTTATGCTGCGCGAGACAAAAATCAGTTTTCGAAAGAAAAAAATATTATAAAGACTATATTTTACGAAGTAAACCTGAACATTTTTATAAAATAAATAACAGGTGCAAAAATTAAAGACCACATATATGAAAGACAAAAATTAAAGACCAGTGCGTTTGAGGGACAATCCGCACAAAAAACCCATCTACACTATCAAATGTATATATTTATGTCTTCTTCATAAAAGTCTTCTTACATGTGTTTGTGTTTCTTAATTGAAAAACTATTTTTTTGCATTAACTTAACATTCAAAACAAAAATTGAATGAAAGATATAAATGACCATTCTTTTATCTTTATGATAATCATTAGTTTCATCTTCCTGACACATGGATATACCTTCTCCGTTGTGGTTAAAATTTCAATTGTAAATGCGCTCCAATAATATTTACATTTTAATGTGTAATTAACTACATACAAGAAATGAGAAGTCCAATAGAAAAGAGTAAATTATTATGTGAAAATGCAACCAACAAAAGGTGTTGACTCCAAGGTACGTTTTGATCTAATTTTATAGTCATATTGATACTAACTTATTACAAGGATCTTTATCTTCCTATTCAAACATTGTTTTAAATTTTAATCATAAATGGTTACAGATTTGATATGATTTTCAAGATGCCTCCGGCTCAATAATTGGATGATTATGGGTGAACGAGATATTATCCCTTGCGGCAGACGAGATTTATGATATAACTTCAATTAAGGTACAAATTTTGGATATATTTTGTCTCATCATGATACAAATTCTGGCTATAAACAAAATTTCGACTAACAGTGTCTAATGGTTCTGCTATTTTGAAATTAAACAATTTATACATGTTTACTATACGGTTGAACTAGTAAAATAGTTCGATATTATTAAACGGTCATCAATAACTTGCCCCTCTGTTATTCTTTCTATAAATATATAAATATATGTTACAACTTATTCTCAATAACTCTGTTACGTGATATTATGTCCGAGGTGTGAATCTTGACATTAATATAATAGATTCTTCTGAAATGATTGTTACTTTATTTTTTTCTTCCAACCAGCTAATAGTGAGTCAGAGGACACACATGTTTCATTGTTTCTACCCTAACTTAAAGGGGGCTGCTAGTTATGAAGTGCAACTATCCATTTTAGTTGTTTCGCAAATGAATGTGCATAATATTAATTCGTAAATATAGACTTGGTCATATTACCTTTTTTTTTGTGTAAACCTACTGTTATTAATCTGTATTGCAAAATCGATGAAACAGTAAAATTAATTTCTGAAAATAAACAGAATCAGTGTTGAAAAAATTATTCAATCGAGCCCACTTAGTTCAAAGTGTGTCCTTAAGGAAATTATTCCCCTCACAGTACTCGAGGTTGATGGAATATCCCCTCCCAAGATAGAACGATTATCTTACCAGAATAGTAGTACTCCAAATTCAGGTAGCGGCGAACCACTCAACGGCAGTATATCACACAAAATTTATTTATGCAGAAGAAGAAGAAGTTTGTGTTGTTCAGAAAATTAGTAAATAAAATTCTGAGGAATCAAAAGAATTTATAACCATGGAAGTACTGTTTCTGAAGGTTTGCAACCCTTCTGAACAGCCACTAAAAACTGGTGGGAAATTTAAATATGGGAAAGAAACCAGGTCGCGGGTCAGACACGCGGATCCGGGTCACTAACGGGTAGGATTGGATAAGTTAATTAATTAAATAATTAATTAAAATTAAAGAAAATTTGGTTTAATTAAATAATAATTAATTAAATAATAAATTAAAGAAAATTTGGTCCAAAAAGTTTATCAATCAGATCATCTGAAGCCGAGCCGAGCGAGCGACGACGACGGCGCGAGGGGTCCTTGCCCCCTCAACTCTTTTAGTAACTAGAGAAGGTGTAATGTAATATATACACCTCTCTTTTCCTTTCTTTTTCCGATTGGGACAACTGGTTTACCCGAGGCAAAAGGGACCTTGCCATGATGACTTGTCCTCGGCCTTAACCCCATTCCCATTGATGATCTACTAACTCCCTCTCTAGATAAGCCTTTTGTAAGCGGATCCGCCACGTTATCTCTTGACTTTACATAGTCAATCGTGATAACGCCACTAGAGAGGAGTTGTCTAACGGTATTGTGTCTTCGTCGTATGTGACGAGATTTTCCGTTGTACATTACGCTCCCTGCCCTACCTATTGTTGCTTGACTGTCACAATGTATACATATAAGAGTCAAAGGTTTGGGCCAGAATGGAATATCTTCTAAGAAATTCCGGAGCCATTCAGCTTCTTCACCGGCCTTGTCTAAAGCTATAAATTCATATTCCATTGTAGAGCGGGCGATGCATGTCTGTTTTGATGATTTCCAAGACACTGCTCCTCCACCAACGGTGAAAATATATCCACTCGTGGATTTAACTTCAGATGATCCGGTGATCCAGTTTGCATCACTATATCCCTCAATTACTGCGGGATATTTATTATAATGCAAAGCATAGGTTTGGGTATGTTTTAAATACCCTAAGACTTGTTTCATTGACATCCAATGAGTTTGATTGGGATTACTCGTGAATCGATTCAGCTTGCTTATAACACATGCTATATCTGGTCGTGTACAATTCATGATATACATCAAACTTTCCAACACTCTTGCATAATCCAATTGTGAGTCACTTTCACCTTTATTCTTTTGAAGTGCAAAACTTACATCAATTGGAGTTTTTGCAACATTGAAATTTAAATATTTAAACTTGTCAAGTACTCTTTCAATATAATGAGACTGCGATAATGCTAGACCTTGTGGAGTTTTATGAATTCTGATGCCTAAGATTAAATCAGCAACTCCTAAGTCCTTCATATCAAATTTACTAGCCAAAGATACGCCATTAGCATTTACATCGGTAATATCTCTACTCATTATCAACATGTCATCAACATATAAACAAACAATGACTTCATGATTTGGAGTATTTTTAATGTAAACACATTTGTCACACTCATTAATCTTAAATCCATTTGCCAACATTGTTTGATCAAATTTCGCATGCCATTGTTTGGGTGCTTGTTTAAGTCCATAAAGTGACTTAACAAGTTTGCACACTTTCCTTTCTTTACCAGGAACCACAAAACCCTCAGGTTGTTCCATATAAATTTCTTCCTCCAATTCTCCATTTAAGAAAGCTGTCTTGACATCCATTTGATGGATTTCAAGACCATATACGGCCGCCAGTGCCACTAACACCCGAATAGATGTTATTCTTGTTACCAGTGAGTATGTGTCAAAGTAATCAAAGCCTTCTTTTTGTCTATAACATTTGACCACAAGTCTTGCCTTATATTTGTCAATAGTGCCATCAGCTTTCATTTTCCTTTTAAAAATTCACTTTGATCCTAAAGGTTTATTTCCAGGAGGAAGATCAACTAATTCCCATGTATGGTTGTTCAAAATTGATTCAATCTCACTATTGACTGCCTCTTTCCAAAATGTTGAATCAGAAGATGACATCGCTGCTTTAAATGTTTGAGGCTCATTTTCAAGCAAGAATGTCACAAAATCTTATCCAAAGGAAGTAGATGTCCTTTGACGTTTGCTACGCCTTGGATCCTCTTTACTTGGTGTACTTTCCTTTGGTTCTTCCCGCGGTCGTTTAGATCTTTCACTTGACGACTCACATTCAGTTTTATACGGATAAATATTTTCAAAGAATTTAACATTATCTGATTCAATTATCGTATTAACATGAATTTCGGGATTGTCCGATTTGTGAACCAAAAACCGACAAGCTTTGCTATTTGTAGCATAGCTAATAAAAACACAATCCACAGTTTTTGGTCCGATTTTTACCCTTTTGGGCAAAGGAACTTGGACCTTTGCTAAACACCCCCACACTTTGAAATATTTCAAGTTGGGTTTTCTTCCTTTCCATAGTTCACATGGAATAGATTGTGTTTTGCTGTGGGACACCCTGTTGAGTATTGATTAGGCTAAGAGATAGCTTCCCCACAAGCTTTGCGGTAAACCGGAACTTATTAGTAAGACATTCATCATTTCCTTTAATGTTCGATTTTTCCTTTCCGCAATTCCATTTGATTGTGGTGTGTAAGGGGCAGTAGTTTGATGAATAATTCCATATTCTAAACATATTTCTGCAAAAGGAGATTCCAAAAGCTAGGTTCAAGGAGATCAAACAAAGTTGTGACTGACGGTTCAACATTGTCAAATAACTCAACCCATTCTCGGATGAAGACAATGTTCAGAAATAAGGATAAAACCTTATGACTTGTTAATGAGTTAATAAAGCATTAAAGTTCTTTAATGATTATCTAAATCTGGCAGTGTATGACCAGATAATGTGGCTATAGGATCACATGTTTAGAAATCACCTATGTGAGTGTTAAGTGTAAGCCGCTTTAAAGGGGAATGACAGTGAAGGTCCATTCTCTATGCACTCATGAAACCAGGAGCTGTTCATGGCTGAAACGAACACAACCGTGAGAACCATAAACAGTTGAGGGTTGATTGTGTGACTTATGTTGTCTAGGTATACAACAAAGTTCGACGGTTCAAAGATATCAAATCTGCCGATTGATCGAATATATTCGATATAAGTTCATTACGGAAAGTTCAAAGGGAAACCTACTTATCCAGATGCAGTCAATTCTCGCTTGTATATCATACTTGTCCGCGCATTCTTTTATATTATAGCCATTCCCATTCATGTGGGGGATTGTTGGGTATTGATATTGGTGAATGGGAAATGATGGGATGAAAAGTGAAGGGAATGTAAAAGGTCCCTTTTGCCTTGGGTAAACCTCTCTTTTCCTTTCTTTTTCCGATGTGGGACAACTGGTTTACCCAAGGCAAAAGGGACCTTTTACATTCCCTTCACTTTTCATCCCATCATTTCCCATTCACCAATATCAATACCCAGCACCTACTAGACAATTAAAATAAGTATGAAATTATCTTCCTCAATGTCGGACCTCTTTTGTGCAACGATTTAGACATAAGCCCGTGCATTTGCACGGACACGGGTTATCTAGTAATCAAATAAGGCTTGCTTTTCCCTTTTTCTTAATTATTTTTGTCAACCAATATAACTAGGAGAAGATTTTGATGAGAACTGACTCTCCCAGAGTTGCCGTATGAAAATGTAAGTTGAAGCTAATGTAGGATAATATTACTACTACTAACATTTTCTTCACATAAATTAGATGATATTGTTAACTAATAAAACAATCAATACATTCGAACTTTGTAAAACAAACTATTAGAAACAACTCCAATTACAGAAAGGTTCTAAGTTATATACAAACACTGTGATTTTTTTGAAACATTATAAGCATAATTCAACATTAGATACTAATAATGTTTAAGCTATCAATCAATAATTACAAAAAAGTTATGTATTATCTTTATACAGGTGATATATAAAATTTAAGGATCGTTTGGTTGATGAACAAGTTATATTTGAAATACAATTTTAGGATTGTAATGCGGGGATTAAATGATGAAGAATTATTTAGTAAATATATTTTTTAGATGTTTGGTTCATTGGACAAAAAAATGTGATATACGAAATATAGTATAAAATTGTGTTTGGGGTAAATTAGATAAATGTGGATAAAATTTAATTTAACCATTGACTTTTTAAAAAGGACGGGAGAAAAGCTTCAGTGAAGAGCATTGTGTTGTTCTGGATTGTTATCCCAGTATCCGACACTGTGAGATAAAAATAATAATACAGTTATGTATATACAATCCCGGAATTATTGATCTTAGAATTAAAAAATTCTATCAAATATAGATAAAATAATTTCATATGTAGTCCAAATTCCAAAATGGTAAAAGCTTACCGGATCTAGCATTTATACTAAATTATAAATAATTAAATACACAATATATATATATATATATATATATATATTCTTTTTACACTTTTATTGCTAAAATCATTGTTAAATAATATATATTCTAACTTCAATTTTTGACTAAATCACAGTAAATAATATAATTCGGTATAAATATCGTGTGCAGATAAATTTTTATGGTCTTATCTCACCAAAAGACCCAACTTTTTATTTCCGTTTTGTTAAACCAAATCTAGATAAATTTAAAAAAACAAAGACAACCAAGAAACACAAAAGCCCCCCAATTTCCAATTTCACCTCACATATTCACAAGAAGTAAAAGGAGGTGTTTTTGTTCCTTGGATCATCAATCATGGTATGTCAGATCTCTTTCCTTATCAATAAAATCAAAACCCCATTTCTTTTCTCATTTATATTTTTTCCCAATGTTTTCGTGTTTGATCTGGTGAATAATTGTTACAATTGATGCTTAGTTAAGATATGTTTATGAATTTCTTATTTGTTGGATTTTTTATACGATTTGGGTTTTGAATCTGATTCCGGATCTTGTTGTGGAGGTCTATAATGTGTTTGATATTGTTTGAATATTTTCTGGGTTTTGAGCCGGTCTATCGGAAACAGCCTCTCTATCTGACAAGGTAGAGATAAAGTCCACGTACAATCTACCCTTCTCAGACCCCACTTTGTGGGGTTTCACTGTGTATGTTGTTGTTGTATTTCTGCGTTTTCTCCAAATTGATTGTTTCTAGCTCACATTAGGACTTGGGTTATGGATCATATCTAATTTCTAATGAATGTGAAAAAATGGGTCACAAACATTTGGTGTATATTTCATTTTAGAATGGTTGACAGTAGATGAGGGATTGTATTTTTATGAAGTGTGAGAGAAATCTAGGTTACTTGAGGGGATTCTAGAGCTCTAATAGGTTGTGTGTAATTGGATAGAGAAAATGATGAGCTTTATGGGTTTTTACTTTTTAGGATGAGAGATGGAGTTTTTAGTTATGTTGCTCGGATTATCCAAAAATGTTGCCACATCCGTGTTGGATCCTCCAAAAATGCACTACTTTTGGAGGATCTTACACGCACTTGTCGGAATTGTTGAAGAGTTGGAGCAACATAGGTTTTTAGACTTTTTTTTGGATAATCATGGTGTCCGGATCAGCTTGCACGTAGGTCGATTAATTTTACGGATACCTGCTACCTCGCACCAGCAACAGGTAGCAACAGGTACCAGGTAACTCTGTCCACCAAGGCTAGGACAGATAGGAAGAAACCACCTAGTGTTTTCCTCTCCGCTCCCTGAGACCTCATTGTTCTCAACTCACTTCCTTGGCCACTAGGCCACACCATTAGGTGCTATGGAGTTTTTAGGCTTTGAAAATCAAAAGGTTGGGCTAATATGTGCTATTCGTATTTCCGTAAATGGACTCTTGAGAATCACTTTGATGTTTGAGATATGTAAAAAATTGGGATTAAGGAGAGTGATGTAGTGCTTAGGTGGTGAGGGTGCCGGAAGGGTAACTGTGAATAGCCCAATATATATAATCAAAATGCTTTTGCTTGTAGCAGTAAGAGGAACCAAGGAGAATTTTAGAGTGTGTGGGTACTGTTTTTGGTCTCTGGGACTGTGTTGAAGATTATGAGGAGTAGTAGAAGAGGAACCGATTCGTTCTTGCAGTAGCTAATAAATTGCTTACATTTTCAACATTTAGATTGAGTGTACATCAACATCATTCAACAATCATTAAATTCTGGAACAGAAAAATGAACATCTAAACTTGGAGATATGTATACAACTTCTTGATGGACTTTGTATCTCAACATCATTCCATGGAGTCTATGAAGGCCAACATCTACCCGAATCTGAAGTCCTCAGCCATGTAGTATTGGAGAAAGCAACTACAGAGATAATTAGACATTCAACATATAAAAGAATAAGTTAAAAACCAAAAGATATCCCACTAACCAAGAAAAGGAAGCATGTATATTTAACTATTGTGCACCTGTCACTTGGGGTTTCTCTGATATCAAAAGAATTTAGAAATACTACAGACAATGGATATTGCACGCCTTCGAGAAAATCAAAACGATGCAGGACTAGTTGTATTTGGCTGACAATCTTTTGACTTGTTTATGGCAATAGCTTATATGGTAACAGCTTCACTACAGAAGTTGGGTTTATATTTTTTTTTCACCATAGCAGTATAACTAATAGCTTTTGATTTCTTCCAGATTCATTTTGTGCTGCTCATTAGCCGACAGGGGAAAGTGAGGCTAACCAAGTGGTATTCACCATATACACAAAAAGAGAGGACCAAGGTATTTTTTCTGGCCATCTCGAGATAGGATGTGATGAATATCTTAGGGTGTTTATCTGATAAACTGATTGTATGTGTTACTCAGTCTGGTGCTGTTTCATTGAGATCTTAAACAAGATATTTTAATCGATATGATTTAGGGATGATAATGTGGTGGAGATGCCCACCTCACATCTTAGGTCACTGTTGCCCCTGATTTCCTTGGATTTCTCTTCTCTGTCACTAGTTTGTTTGTTTTTTCTCATTTTTTAAAAAAAATTCATTCTTGATAAGTAAGTGCCTGTTTTCCTACTTCCTCTAGGAAATTGTTTGAGCAGCTCTTTAACGTTTTATCCGTTAACAAACTTCAGCTACTAACTGGCAGATATGAGTGGAAACTCTCCTTCCCTTCGAGGTGTAAGCTAACTTATACCCTGGATAAAATTTTAAGTCTTTTCGAGGAACTCCCCTTCCCTGAAGAAACTAATGAAAATATTGGGAGCAATATACATAGAAAAACACGGTGTTGCATTATGACAGAGACTTGTTTGTCCTTATCAAGAAGAGAGAGAGATAGAGAGATTGAGACTGGTTGGTTATCATAATTAAGATATCAAGAAGAGAGAGAGAGATCGGATTTTCTTGCAAACTAGGGAGAATTAAAATATTAAGAAAAAAGAGTAAACAACTAAATACGAAAAGCCAAAAGAAGGTGTAAACCTTCCAATAAAGGATAAATCATGCAATTGAGAGAGGGTATGAAGAGCGCCTCCCGGGCTTAGTTCAAGTGGCAAAGGTCGAGGAACTTGTGACTTAGGTCATAGGTTCAAGCCCTGTGCTATGCAAGCCAAGCCTAGTTTTGAGTAGAGAAGGGTAAAGGGGTGGGCCCACTAATCTCGAGTTCTGAAAGGCTGCGGTTGATCCGAAGGGTTGGCCCCCAATGAGTTTCTCGGTCATCCAAAGAAGAAAAAAAGAGAGGGTACAAAGAGCCTTAAGGGATGTTCTGAGATAGGAGTAAAGAATACGAAGCTTTCATACCCGAAAAGTAAGATAAATAAATTATAAAATGTATCGTATAACGCTTAATGGCTTGCTTTCAGTCTTTATTGTTTCTCAATACTATCTGTTTTATTTTTCTTCGCTGGCAAGGTGAATAAGTCTTGCAATTATTTCAAGTTATTAAATCGTAGTAGAGGGATGTATATAAATTTTCATTTTTGGTAAGATTGAGAAGTGAATAATCATTCCACTTCCTTATATACACAAGATCTTTCATTCCTGCAAACACTTCTGTTTGCATTCCATGTATAGTACTGATTATGCAAAAGTTATTTTCCTTTCTTTATTAGTAACATGTTACATGTCAATGCAACTTGCTTAAAGGTAATCCGTGAGCTCAGTGGTATGATTCTTTCTCGAGGACCAAAGCTTTGCAACTTTGTTGAGTGGAGGGGATACAAAGTTGTTTATAAAAGGTAAAGGTGATCTAATTTTTTTTCCCAACTCTTGTCTTATGATTTGCACTTTAATTAGGTTGAATCTATTTATCTTTTCTTCCTGTAAGAAAAAGTATATTAGGTTCCAATTTTCTTATGGGCTGTCAATTTAACAGATATGCAAGCCTGTATTTCTGTATGTGCATAGACCAAGAGGACAATGAGTTAGAGGTCTTGGAAATCATACACCATTATGTAGAGATTCTGGACCGATACTTTGGAAGCGTAAGGCTATCAAACTCTAAAGAAGATGGTATCACTTCTTGTTCTGTTTTATATTTATGTTGGCTTTCTTTCCTTTCAGGTCTGCGAGCTGGACTTGATCTTCAATTTTCACAAGGTATGTTCCTTGAATTTGTTAAATGCCTTCTCGTCTCTCCTTCGCCTAAAATTTATTGGTTTCCTTGTGGATCTTATGATAATTAAGGTGACATTTATGATCACTTCTTGGGCTTATATAGGTATAATACTAGCATTATGGAGAGTGCTTCCATGATATGGGCTGTTTATATTAAACAAAAAAAGATAAAGAGGTTAAAATTGTAAGGTAACTAGAAGCAGAACCGTTTTAAAATCATTTTCCCTTGAACTTTGAGCAGACTACAATTACAGTTTCAGGTTATCAGGTGACTCCTCTCTTGCCTTCTTTCTTTCTCTTATTACCCGTCTATTTCTTTTCTCATGGTCTCTGCAATTATGCTTGATCTCAGACGGAACAAAGGGCACTCACTACCTCAAACTATCTTATTTTCGGTGCTAAACCTACCCTCATTTTCTTTTGTTTAAACTGTGTATATACCTTTTCCTAATCTGAAAATTAGCGCTTTGCTAATCGTGCCCAACTTTGTGTAATATATGTAATTGCTCCCTTCTTAATCCAAAATTGCGTATGGAAATGAAGATCTAAGATATTTGAAAGTTATGTCTGATGAAGAATCATATGAGTGATAGGGTTTGGCAATAGTAGCTTTAATCGGGGGATTAGGAATCAAGTAAATAAGAAATATTCTCCAAGAATTTTGTTTGAATATGCCACTCAAAAAAGCACTATATAGCAATGAAAAGAAGATGATTTTGTATAATTTCTAAAGATACAACAGTTTGATACAAATAAAATAGTAATTTGAAGATAAGTCTGTGAGTTCTCTATGAAATCAATTGTGATTATTACTCACCTTTTTTTAGAGAAACACAGTTGTGATTATCCAAGACTCCAAGCTCTATCTTGTTGGAATAATTGAATCTAAGAAAGAGCTATATACTTTATTCGTCTTTACTCTTACTACTCACATTTTGCCAGATGAAAAAACTAGTCATGGCATGTATTAGTTTCTTTAGATATTGATGTATATAGAACGCGAAAGTTTGCAACTTGAATTAGCCCGTGTTCTTAAAATGTCCATATTTCAACATCCCACGGGCTGCTGGCGATTGAATTTGTAAGGGGGTTCACTTTGATACTTGCCTTGGAAAAATCCCACATTGGAATGGGAAGAGAAACTTATGAGCCATATAAGAGAGTTCAGGATTCAATTGTTGAGATGCCTTTTGGATTAAAGCCCAAGGGGACAAGATTGTGAGGCCAAAAGCATTGAGGTGGCCCACAAGGGCTGAGCCGAAACAGACAATACCTAGACAGTTGGGCTTGGGCCGTGACAGGTGGTATTAGAGCACCTCCCTTAGTACGATGGTGGGGAAAGCATCAACGAGGACATTGTACCTAAAGATGGGTTGAGTGTAACAACCCACCGACTGCTGGCAGTTGAACTCGAAAGAAGGCTCGCTGTGTCACTTGCCTTGGATGACAAATCCCACTTCAAAATGGGAGGGGAAAGTTAAGGCCTAAGGACCACATAAGGGCGAATTTAAAATTCAACTGTTGAAGTGTATTTTGGGTCAAAGCCCAAGGGACAAAAACCATGAGGTCCAAAAGCCTTGAGGTGGCTTAGAGTAACAGGGCCAAAGCGAACAATACCTTGGCAGTTAGACTTAGGTTGTGGCTGGTGGTATCGGAGCCAGTATCTCCCCTATTACAACAGTGAGGAAAACCTTAGCGAGGAAGGTGAGTTCTCCTTGGGGGGGGGGGGTGTCACGACCCAAACCGGAGGGTCATGACGGACACCCGGACCCTACCCGCTGGGCACCACATCTACACTCCACCCTTAGTCATATTTAAACACGGACTGAGCCGTGATAGATTATATAAAGTTCCAACCCAAAAGCCCCAACTTACACATTTATATACCAAGGCCGACAAGGCCATACATGACAGCTAACCACAGGACACCTGTCTATAAGCCTCTAGAGAGAAACATACCACGACCAGACCGCGACTCCGAAATGAACAGAGTGCTCCAAATACTAGCTGATCCAACAACTTACTAGTGCGAACCATCACTCTCTCAATATGAACCTGCGGGCATAAAATGCAGCGTCCCCAAAAAGAAGGCCAAGACGATCGGATGATCGAGTATGTCAGGCATAAGAAATAACATAGCAGAGATATATCATAGTCTGAAACAGAAACAACTGAACATCAGTAAATGCCTCCGAGGGCCCTAATACGCATGCCAAAATGTTATGCACAATGCAGTATACATATACATCAGCCTCTTCGGGCATCTTCCTTACCCTAACAGCCTTTGTGGGCATCATACCATATATTGGTTAATAAAAGTATGCATGATGCAAATGCGGTATATATATATATATATATATATATATATATATATATATATATATATATATATATATATATATATATATATATATGTATGTTAGTGTTGCGGATCGTGCAACCCATCCCATATATATATATATATATATATATATGTATGTTAGTGTTGCGGATCGTGCAACCCATCCCAATATATGTTAGTGTTACGGATCGTGCAACCCGTCCCAATAAGCCACACATGCAATCACATCATATTGGCCTCTTAGGACTCCTTTGTGATAGTCTGTACCAGCTGCAGGTGGTGTGCGTATATAACGCCTTTCCCTTTCCCCATATCCCCTATATATATAATATTTACCATATAGTAATGTGCATAGCACAAGTGGTCCAGAATAATATATGAGTGCAATGCAAATGAGAATGCATGAATGACAATAACACATCCTGGCCCAATATCCTTGTATCTTTGGCTAACACTGTGAATATCAACATTTTTTCCGTATGCTTCAATAAGGACTTAGAAACATACTTAAACATGCTTTTAACATAAGAGTCAATAACATGATCATTCTTAACTACTAAGAGTAGAGTACTTTATGGAACAATATTTCGGTTATGTTTTGTACGTAGAATATGCCAAAAGGAAGAAAGAGCCTTGCATACCTTTTTGTTGAAATTATCTAAGTTCCGCGGGTCCTTGTAAGCTTTATAAGTGATTATCTACACCATTTGAACGATTTACATCATAATCAGATCAATATACTTGAAATCGCTTCATTGAGACATTCTAGTGAATACTTTGTACTCGTAGAATCTATACTTCTTCTATGTCGAAACCTATGCATATAACCACGTAATCAGCCCTTCTTAATCCTTCTTCCTACTGCTACAATACTTAAAACAATTCAGCAATTTTCACATGCAACTCCAACACCTTACAATTACGGCAGTCCCAACAACACCCAATCCAAACTTAGCATTTTCGATAATCATCTTAAAACTAGTAAGAATCATGTTCTGTAATTCATATGAACTTAGGAACCAGAAGGATTACCTCTGTTAGACGCAGCGGCCAGAGTCGTTGGAAAACCTTTCACCACTACTGGATTCCGACAAGTCGACAAACAGAAACAAAAGGCCCAACACTTCGACTTCCGGAACTATCTCGAAACTCTGGGTTTTTGCTTGGGTTTCTGAGTTCTTAAGCTTGTTCAAGGTTTCAACTTTACTGGAGTTAAAATTTAGAGCACCATGAGTTTCTCCCTTCTTGATTACGAGAAAATTCACGGAAATCCCCCAATTTGGTCGAAAACTTTAGAGGCTACCAATTGAGGTTTTACTCCTTCTGTTTGGATTGCAACTTACCCATGGAAAGATTTCTACAGATGCTTGATGAAGATGGTTTGAAGAGATGAAGAAGATTGAGGAGATGAAGGTCTGTTAAAATGGAGAAAACGAGAATGTTTTGGAGATTTATGGGCTGCCACCGATCGGTTATGAGGCGTAGTCACTGGAACAGTGTTTTAAAATGTAACACGTATAAATCCCCACTATATATTGTCTCCCCAATTATAATTAATTAATCTCACAATTAATTAATTATACACATAATTAAATTTCCGATCTCCATTCACTTAAATCCTTACGACTTATAAAACCTTCTTATAATCAATGTCATAATTCTTGTAATATGACACTAGTCCATAACCTCTTTGGGGATATACAATTATTATTATTGATCCCCGTCTCCATACTTGTGAAATCCAAAATTATTTCGAGATCACATCCTTTTATATATTAATCTCCTTATTAGTATATGCAAGTGCAACATAAACTCCCCGGGGTTAGGTCCACTTGCCTACGTATGTGCCCAAATTATTATCCAGAAATACGAGGTGTTACAGGGAGTGTAGCAACCCATAGACCGTTGCCTGGTGAACTCGAAAAGACATCCACTTTGAAATCCCGTATTGAAATGGGAGGGTAAAGTTAGGGGCCATATAAGGGTTAACTCAGGATTCAACTATTGAGGCGTCTTTCGATTTAATGCCCAACGGGACAAAATTGTGACGCCTAAAAGCTTCAAGGTTGAGTGAAGTTAGGAGAAGGCAAATAATACCTTGTTAGTTGGGCCTAGGCAGTGAGAGGTGTGGTATCCGAGCCAGTACCTCTCCTAGTATGGTGGGGCAGATCTCAGCGAGGACTCTTAAGTTCCTAAGAGCGTTAAGGGTGTAATAGCCCATGGACTGCCGGTGGTTGAACTCGAAAGGGGGGTTCACTAGGCAAATTCCACATGGGAATGGGAGGGGAAATTACGGGTCATATAAGGGCAAGTTCAAGATTCAACTGTTGAGACGTGTTTTGTGTTAAATCCCAAGCCGACATCAACCGTGAGGCCCAAAAGCCTTCAGGTGGCCAGAGGGGTCAGGTCAAAGCGAACAATACCTTGACAGTTGGTCCAAGATATTGTATCTGTATTACAATCGCAGCATAACTTGTTTTTAAACCAAACGTTCCCCAAGTGTTGATGAATATAAGCAGAAATGCAGATGTATGAAGCATGAATATTTACATATCTGGGCATGTATATCTACCTACTACAGTGCATACCAAAGTAATGAATTATGCTGAATCCCAAGGCTATCAATGCATTTCTTTCTCCTATGCATATTATTCAGCATGAATAGCCTTTCAAATGCTGATAGTTCTAGCTGAACATTGAACTAGTTAACTTTGCTTAATGCTTTCGGTTTTCTGGAAAGTAGAGCCTTCTCTTCTGTCAATGTATTAATCCACAAAAGCTTGCGACTTGCTAGTGATGAATTATCTGCTGATTGACTTGTTTTTTTTTGGATAAGTAATATAGCGTGCTTATTGAACTTTTGAATAGGATGTAAACAGTAGCAACTACTTGCCTCTCCATGATTCCATCTACATGCATTTAATATTAAAACAACTTTCGAGCTTATAGCTTATATATTTCTAAACCATGTGGATGGTTTGGCAGGCGTACTATGTATTGGATGAACTTCTGATTGCTGGTGAACTCCAAGAATCGAGCAAGAAAACTGTTGCACGTCTAATTGCTGCACAGGTACTCTTCGTTACACGCTCAATGATGCATTCACGGGTAATGATGCAATATTCTTTACTAACTGAATCCTGTCAACAACTTGCAGGATTCTTTGGTCGAGGCGGCCAAAGAAGAGGCAAGTTCCATTAGTAACATTATTGCACAGGCCACTAAATGAGAGTCTCAAGGCGTTTCAATTTTTTTGAGGGCATTTATGTTTTTCAGATTCTTGTTCATTGCTGTAATCCAGTCTTGTTATGACATTATTTCTTCTGTCGATGCTATTGCATCATGCTTTTCGTCTAACTTCGTAGTTAAAAAAAATAGGAATTTCTTTATAGTGCTGATTTTTCTTCTCAACGAAGTGTTACTGCAGCGATGTAATCTCTTGCCTAAAACTGCTAGTATTATAGTATTTGTTCTGGTGGAGCTAGTTGATAAATAGCCGTTATCTTTCATGCTCTTCATGTCCTTTGAAAGTTTTTCTTCTAGGAAGGTAACAAAAAATTAATTTTGAGAGGCAATCACATTATTCTTGTTTGTCGTAAGATAAAGGAGAAAATTGCTTCTCAAAACCGGATTTTTGAGATCTTTAATTCGAGATCAAAATTACGTCGTCTGAAAAACAACAATATGTTATGACATGTCAAAAGGCAAGTGTGACGGTATCACTAGGGCCAAAACTCCAAAAAATGATTATGATTTCATGTTTTTAGAAATTGCGTACGAGCTTTAAGTTTAGATAAAAAAGAGGTAAAGAATTTTTGGTTCACTTTTCACGTTGACTCCTTGAGAAATGTTTCATATTCAAAATTATTGAATCTTTTGACATTTTAAAACTTTTTTTTCCTAATCTTTCTCGAGGCATTTTAAGACTTGGAAAACCCTCATTTCATCCATTAATTAAGTATGTCATCAAAAGAAGTTGTCCTTTCGCTCAATAGGTGAATGAGAAAAAAAGACTGATTATGTTAAGGAGATCTTGTTGAAGTATGTCTTTAGCATATGTTCCGTCTTTATGCTTTGTCCTGTTTTCAACAACCTGATGGTTTATGTAAGGAGATCACAAGTTCGTTCTCAAATTTTTGATGGTTACATGATGATAAGAGAGAGAAGCATAAAAAGTAGGATAAGCTCAGATCTGCGAACTTAAGTTCAGAGGTGGGTTAGGATTTCGGGATTTAAAAGCTTTTAATAGGGCTCTTGTGTCTAAACTAGCTTAAAGAATTATGAAACATTGTTGTTTTTCAAGTGCTGAAAAGTAAGTATTTTCCAAATGAATCTTTATATAATCACACAGTTCTACCACATCTTGGGTTTGGAAGAGTATTTTGTGGGGTTGGGTGTTAGATGGTGCATTTCTAATGGTATGTCGATGAGAGTGTGGAAAGATCCATGGTTACCAAGAGAGTTATTTTTATCCATTAAGCATGATGGATGGAGGTTTAAGATCAAGAAAAAGAAATGGGATCAAACCGTGAAAGTTGAACAGATTTGGTTACAAGGGGGGTGAAAATGAGTAAAGACTGATCACAATGCCAAACAGGATAGATGAAACTTATTATGGCAAGTTTCAAAAGCTATTGTTTCAACTAGGTATAGCAATGCTGGAAGGCTAAGCACAAGTGAACCAATGATAACTGGTACTTCTAGTGTCACAGTTACAGTGTTAACCTATTAGTGCATTTTTCAGATGGTTGGACGTTGAAGTTACAGTGCTACCCTATTGGATGAAGTTGAATCACACAACATCGATAATAATGTTATCGATACGCTGTATTCAAAAAGTTAATCACAGTTTGGACAGTGAAACAACTAAAAGAGTTTCTGTAATTTTCAAACATGTTGTAAATTACTATCCATAAAAGAGAATGTAGCCCATAAATACTTTCTTCTAATCTTTCCTTCAGATCATGCCAAATTTCCAACACCCAAAACAGAGAGGCAATTCTGTATAAAATACAGTTATAACAGATAGGTATATTATCCTAAACATTCAAAAGCACCATATGTAAGATTGTATTAATCTCTCTTGGAGAGTCTTTCTCATTAATACAAATATATTTAGTATGTACAATGTTGAATCCTAATAGAATAAGGATCCTATATTTACCATAATTATACACTACTATTAATTACAAATTATATGGTGAATATATTGTAATATTCACTAATACACCCCCTCAGTCGGAGCGGGAGGAGGCTGGACGTTGAGACTAGATCTGAAGTCGATGAACAGTTGCCGAGGAAGACCCTTTGTGAAAATATCTGCATATTGGTACGAAGAAGGCACATGCAACACCTTAACTTGACCTATAGCAACCTTCTCACGAACAAAATGTATATCCATCTCAAAGTGCTTGGTTCTCTGATGCTAAACCGGATTATGAGATAGGTAGACCGCATAAATGTTATCACAGTAGACCATAGAAGCCTTACGTAAGGGACATTGGAGCTCTAAGAGGAGGTTTCAAAGCCAACAGATCTCAGCTACAACGTTTGCAACACCTCTATACTCTGCTTCTGCACTCGATCGGGAGAGTGTGGCTTGCCTCTTGACAGACCACGAGATATGATTGTCACCTAAGAACACATTGTAGTCGGACGTGGAACGCCGCATGTCTGGACAACCTGCCCAATCGGCGTCCGTGTAAGATATCAGTCTGGTTGGTGCAGATGGATAGAGATGTAATCCATAATCAAGAGTTCCCTTAACGTATCGAATGATACGTTTAAGAGCTGTAAAGTGAGGCTCCCTGGGGCATGCATGAATAAACAAACATGCTGAACAACATATGTAATATCAGGCCTGGTAAATGTAAGATACTGAAGTGTACCTGCAAGACTCCTGTAGAGAGTGGGATCGGACAATGGATCACCGTCAACAGCACTGAGTTTCGACTTCGAGTCGACCGGAGTAGGCATAATTTTGCAATTAGCCATTTTAGCATTGTACACAATTTCTTCTGCATATTTACGCTGGCATAGGAACATGCTATTTGCAGTTCTAGTCACAGAAATCTCCAAGAAGTAACTTAAATTTCCTAAGTCAGTCATAGCGAATTCGGATTTGAGCCGCCGAATTATCTCATTTTTCAATACATCAGACGAGGCAGTCAGAACAATATCATCCACATATAATAACAAGTACGCAATGTCGCTACCTCGATAAAAAATAAATAAATAATGGTCACTTTTGCTGCACACGAACCTAATCCGCATAATGTAAGTTGCAAAGCGCTCATACCAAGCCGGGGGGGCCTGTTTCAAACCATACAGGGACTTACGACATAATGAGGAGCCTCTGGATGTACAAAGCTTGACGGTTGGTGCATGTAAACTATTTCTTTCAAATCTCCATGTAAGAACTCATTTTTTACATTAAGTTGATGAATCATCTAGTTCTTCCCCATAGCTATGCTCAGAACAGTGCGAATAGTAGCCAGTTTGACCACCGGACTGAAAGTCTCACTACAATCAACACCTTCATGTTGTCCTGTGCCATTTGCCACATGTCTAGCCTTGTGACGTGCGGGCAGTGGGCCCGCTGGAGGATTTAAGGTGCGGGAGAGATCCGAAAAATTCCGAATAATATACGGGGATATTTGATCATCCAAAAAATTATACGACTTAGGCTCGGGAGTATGAACTTTCGTAAAAGGGAATTGGGTTTCATCAAAAATGACATGACGATTTATTATGATTTTCTTGGAGGATAAATCAAAACACTTATACCCACGATGATTCGACGGATAACCCAAAAATACACACGGGGTAGACCGAGCCTGAAGTTTGTTAATTGTGGTGGATGGGAATAACGGATAACACAAGCACCCAAAAATCCGAAGATGAGAATAAGAAGGGTTCTTATTATATAGGATTTTGAGGGGGGGAGAATATGTCAGACCTTTAGACGGAATTATGTTAAGAAGATATGTGGCCATTTGTAGAGCATGATGCCAAAAATATGGAGGTATGGAGGCATGCATTAAGAGAGTTCGGACAATGTTATTTATGGAACGAATTTTGCGTTCGGCTTTCCCATTTTGTGAAGATGTATGAGGACACGAAAACCTAAAATTTATCCCATTATTAGCACAAAACTCCCGAAACTCCCTATTGTCATACCCTTTCCCATTATCACATTGAATATTCTTTATTTCTCTTTCGAATTGAGTACGAATGAATGCTCTAAATTGGATGAAGACGTAAAACACTTGTGATTTATTCGCAATTGGAAACGTCCACAAAAATCTAGAATAATCATCTAAAAAGAGAACATAATATCTATGACCCAATGAACTGAGAACAGGAGACGTCCATAAGTCACTATGAATAATATCAAATGGCATCGAAGTATGAGAATTTGAGTCTACAAATGGCAGCTTAACAATTTTCCCTAATGAACAGGACTGACAAAATGGAGTACGACTCGTACCCTTACAGGAAATAAAGCTATTTTATCTAAAACTGATAAAATAGAAGATCCCGGATGACCCAGACGAGCATGCCACATGGAAAGAGAGATGGTTGCAAAGGCTGATGGCATGGTTTGACTCGATGACCTGAAACCAGGCATGATAGGATACAGATCCCCCCTACTATCACACCTCATGAGATGACTCCCCGTCTTGAAATCCTTCACAGAAAAACCAAAAGGATCAAACTCAACGGAAACGAAATTGTCAGTAGTGAACTTTCGGACAGACACTAAATTTTTAATCAATTTAGGAACATGTTCAAGAGAAGGGGTGGATTGGGGGGAGACAACGTTTTCTGACCATAACCCTGAATTGGAATAGAGTTGCCATTACCAACAATTATACCCCGAGGGGTGCTCAAATTGGAATAAGAGGAGAGAGTACCTGATTCGGAAGTCATGTGAGTAGTCGCCCCGGTGTCCATGTACCAATTTGGGTCCAGTTGAGTCAACACCAACGTGTGCATCGCGGCCTCGATATCGATCGAGTGGAACTGCGCATGATGGGTTTGCGGAGGGCGGGGCCGAGACTCTGTCCGTGATCTTTCTTTGGACCGTAGGTGTTGGAGTTCTTCTTTGTTGGGCCATCGACGGTGGGCGCCACCGCCGGGCGTTGGGCTCGATGTTGGCGGCCACCGCCTTGTAATTTCCTGCGTTGTATGGACTGTTGGCCCACGGCCCACTGCCCCAGCCCCACTGCCATGGGCCCCACTGCTGGGCCTAGGGGGGTGGTGGGCCACTGTTCACTGGATGGGACCCACCGCCTACTTGCTGACCACCGGAACCGCCACTAGAACCACCGCGTTTGCCCCCGCGGTTTTTGTTATTATTCTTTCGATTATTCTTGCCGCCACCATTGTTATGGTTTTGCCCCGAATTATTAACAAAACCCGACGGACTAGGAGAGGACGTCACCATAGCGACTTGGCTTGCTCCGATAGCCGCCTTTTTTGTAAAACCGGCTTCTTCCAACGTAAGCATGGAGAGGGCTTGATAGAAGTCGGGAAGAGGGTTGCTTTGGCGAAGGAGAGTTCCAACCCCATTATAGGCCTCCGAAAGACCGGCAACCAACTGTAGAACTAGACGATTGTTTGTTATTGGTGCGCCAACATTACAGAGTTGATCCACCAACTCCTTTAGTTTCTTGCAATATGAAGAAACGTTTGGAAATTCGTCCATTTGAACGAGAGAGACTTCCTGCTCGAGTGTGACGACACGTGAATGTTGGTTGTCTTGGAATATTTTACGCAATCTATTCCATGCAGCCATAGCCGTGGTATCTGGCTCAATAATCGTCTGTAGAAGGTCCACTGAAATAGTGGCGTATATCCACCGAAGAACGGTAACATCAAGTGTAATCCATAACTCAGGATCCTCCGCAGGAAGGGGTCTAGCGGGAGGAATGATATGATGAAGAACTTGATAAGAAATAGCGTGAATTTTAAACAACTCCGCCCACGTCGCATATTGGACGTTTTCCATCTCAAGGACAATAGGGATACTGCTCTTGATATTGGAAACTGTGAGGGCAGGGTGAAAATTGTTCTTAGACATATTGAAAGAACAAAGAGGAAAGGGAAATTTAAGAGAGGTGTTTGTGAGAGCGGAAGACGAATTTTGGAAGAGAAAACCCGAGGAGGGGGGGGGGTCTCGGCCAAAGGGAGGCAAAAGTTTGAGAGAAAAAAACTTTTGTTTAGACCTAGGCTCTGATACCATGAAAGAAATAATCCCATTGATTATTTTCATTGATTGAATAGATATATATACAAGGTACAAACCTTCTTCTACCATAATTCTAACTATACAATATGGTAAGTGTATATCCTAATTATGGTAAGTGTATAACCTAATCTAGGTAACAAATATGCTACAATATACACATAATATACTTTCCTTAATATATAAAACTTGTCCAAACTTGTCCACTGTTTTGCTGCCCTACTATCTTTAGCCTTCTTCTTTGGGCCGAGAGGCCCAACTGAGTCCTTCTTCTTTGGATTGAATTTGCACATTTGCTTCTCTTGCTTCTTTGTTTTAGTCCACTGATATACATGTGATATACACTGCTGTATATCACATGTATATTGCTCTGTTTAACAGTTCAAAATCACCACTATCTCTGAACTTATGACGAAAGAGCCACATACAACGAATCACATTCACCCCCTCTGGCCTCGGAACAAGATCTCACATGCGCTGAGAGGTAAGCGCATCAAACTCCTCACGCATGGCCGTATTCCAATTTGGGTCAAGTTATGCAAGTTTTGGATTTTTAGGTAAAAGTGATATGGATTTGGTGGATAGTTAATGTGGACTTTGGGTTTAAAAATCTCGTGTTTGGCATGAGTTTCCATGTGGTGTGTGGGTACGGGGGCGGGATAGTGGGCCTTGCGTCTGTGGCAGTGGGTGAGGAGGGGTTCGGGATGGGGCAATATGGTATGGGGCTGGGCAGTTGGTGGAGGGAGGATGCGAGGGTATGCGGGGCAGAAGGTTAGATGGCGGTGTACTGCGGGTTGGTTGGGTGTGCCGGGGGTAGGGCAGGCAGTGGAGGGGTGGAGGCAGACATGAGCAGGGTGGAGGCAAGCGGTGGCAGGTTGTGGTTTGGGGTGTCGTTGGCACTTATTGGGTAGTGGGTCATTTCGGGGCAGTACGGGATCGGTGGTTGGGTTGCGGTAGTTTGCGTGATGGGTGGGTGTGTTGGGAGGACGGCAGGCAGTGTGTTTTGTAGTGCATTTTGGACTAGAGGTGAGGTGTCCGAATCATTTAGGAATCTGTAATCAATGACTCAGAATTTTCGGATGTTGTCAAACGGAAAAACGTACTCAACAAATGTGATGTGGCATGATATTATGATTTTGTCTGTGGATAACTCATAACACAAGTACCCCTATGGTTTGACGGAAAATCTACGAAGGCGCACATAGTGGAGTGAGGTGCTAATTTATGGGGGGTCGTGGATGTTAGATTTGGGTAACAAAGACAACCGAAAATTCTAAGGTGATCATAGGTAGTGATCCGACGGTAGAGAATTTCGGTGGGTGTCCTATTTTGAATCGCACGGGTAGGTAAGATGTTAAGAATGTGTTATACCATTTTTAATTCATATACCTAAAAGGGAGGGGGGAGAGGCGCATGAAAAAGAAGGGTACAAATCATATTATTAATGGTGCAGAGAATTATTTCGGCTTTACCATTTTGATTTTTTGATTATTAAAGGTTACTTCATTGAAAATCCAGCAACAAGAAAGTGCTGTAAAGGTATATATAGAGGTAGCAGATCATCACTGATATAAGAGTAAAGAGCCCAAAAAATCTATCATGGCATCTATATCATTTTCAATAACCACGCTACACCAAAAAAAAACAGTAAAGAGATGCATCTGTGCTTAATGCTAATTATGGATTCAGTTTTGCTTTAAAAAATTCTTGCATTCCCTTCTTTCCAAATCGACCACCAAATAGCACAGGGGATTGAGTTCCAGGTTTTCACTTTTGCCTTTCCCAACCCTCTGAAGAACAGCCTTGCAGTAGTTTCATTGAAGTCCTTGGCATTACCCAGTTTACTCCCACGACGGTAAGTATAAAGTCCCATATCTGCCTGGTGAATGGACAGTGGATGAAGAGGTGATTAGTGTCCTCATTTTGCCTTTCACAAAGAGAGCATCTGCTGCAGATATTGAGCCCTCTCTTTTGGAGTTTTTCATGTGTTAAACATGCTCCTCGAGCAGCCAGCCAAGTAAAGCATTCCACCTTCAAGGGTGCTTTGTTTCTCCAAATACACTTCCATGGTCAAAAAGAGATGCCGACAGATATGACACTTTGATGTTTATAGCATGCTTTGACTATGAATTTCCCTTTTGTATCACCCTTCCACATAAGAGAATCTGGTCCGGAAGAAGCAGGCATGCTGTTATGGAGCTGTAGCAGTAGAGACAACATAGGTTGGAGAATCATTGAAACTTCGTCTAAAAGTGAGATTCAAACCTGTTCGGACCAATAATCTGAGATTGTTGATTCCTGGGACTGAGCAGCATTGAATAGAGAAGGGCACTGCAGTCTTAGAGGTGAATCACCCAACCACACATCCTGCCAAAATTTAATCTTCCTATAGTTTCCAACTAAAAGTGAAGTGTTGAATTGAAATGTATCACAAAGAGCTCTAATATACTTCCATATGCCACAGGGGCTTTTTAGCTTAACTTGTTTGGTAATCCAGGGGTTAAGGAGACCATACTTCACAGTAATGATAGATCTACATAGAGCCTCATCCTCTTGGTTGTATCTCCAAAGCCATTTGTGGAGCAAACTACTGCTTTGGATCTTCAGATTTTTCACGCCAGGACCCCAAAACTAATATCCCATTTCACCAAATTAAAGGTTCTATGTTCTCTACTCCCCTGCCACATGAATTCTCTCCTAAGTTTGTGCAACCTATTGGCCA